>CM034703.1:13669046-13680031 GCA_020142125.1 Phrynosoma platyrhinos | reverse complement strand
GCTCAAAAAGGTTGCCTACTCCTGCTTTAGATCCTTTGTTACATGCCCCTAAGTTTTACACTCCGCATCCATGAGTCATATCAAAACCCATAATTTTGGCCCCAAAACCTTCCCTCGACTAATACATGATGTTGACTTATAGTTGAGTATATACAGTAAATTCAGTATTTAACAATGCATGTGTCAGTTTTACACATGAAAAAGTTTGGAAATGGGAGAAGGGACCAAGGCCTCCAAGTCTTCTGCCCCCCCACTGGGGTCCCACCTCATAATTTGAGAACCACTGGCTTAGTCTATTCTGACTAGGCATCAGACTACTTATCTATTTTGATTCTGATCTGATGCATTTGATCAAAACCACAGATGTACAAAATCTACCCCTGAAATACTATGAGTGGATGGGTTTAGTAGCTCTTTTTCCACTTGGTCACATTCCTCTTAGCCTTCACTTTTCTCAATACAGTCGTCCCTCCCCATTCACTGACTCAGTTTTTCCACAGTCTCAGTTTTTCGCGGATCGGCAGGCAGGGAGGGATAAAATGGCGCATCCCCCCATGGCGCACATGCGGGGCCACGCACAGGAGCGCATGGCCATTGAAAACAATAGGCCCCCAATATTTGCGATTTTTCCAATTCACCGTGTGTGTGTCCTGAAATATCTACTTAAAATATTAAGGTTTTTGAAGGAACTGTTATCCATCATCATAAGAATGAACAGGCTAGCATTCACATTTTGACGTGTTATTTTCCTTTCAGATTTTGCAAGCTGTTGAAGAATAAGTTACTGAGGATGATTTTTGTTCATAGCTCTAATTAACCAGTTATTATATTTGTTTATCCCTGAGGACATCATGGCATGCTGTCCCACTCTGAATCATTAGCAGCATTTTTCGCATTAATGTCAGTTTCTCGCAAGGCTTCTGGCATTATACATGTGAACAACTGCTGTTAGAGGGAGCAGCCCACAGAATAGGGTGGAGAAGTAGGCCTAAAGTGTTGAGTTAAAGGAAGAGAAGTATAATAAAGGGCAGGATAAAAACAAAAGACATAGAAGTGCAAGAGGCGAGTATTATAAGAGGTTTAAACATCAATCAAAATACAGACATTTTTTGTCATAGGGATTGCTTCTGACTTTCCTGTTCCCATGAAGCATTGCCTTTATTGAACTGAGGGCGAAAAACAGCACTTCATAGTTGCAAGGTTAAACCAACTGTCTCAGCTGATCCTCTTTTCCACATACCTTAGGCTTTTTGCAATGCTGTTTTATACCTTTTACTTCCTACCAGCCTGAATTAGTATAGTTCTCCACAGGTTAAATGGGACAGTCAATGACCATACAGATGGCTGCTATATATAGTTGCCAGTGTTTTCATGGAACATGGTTTCACTGTCATATTCTGAGCCATTTTTGTGTTTCAGAGAGAAGTGGGGAAAAGTTTTACTAGGTAATGACTATGTGCCATCTCCAGACACCTTTAGGTGTTTCTGGAGGGTTTCCTGTTACTGGGAAGCAGCATCGGCCAGTTATCTGATAATGTGACAGTGCAGCATGATAATCTTTGTTGTGAAACACACACCGGGTCAATTTCACACTAAACAGTCTTCCTCCCCCAGATCTTACATCTGTAACTTCCTCTCTGATATTTTTTGCTTGACTGCCTCATCTGTTTCACCAGGAGATGGTCCTCATTTATATACATCTCAATCAGCATTTTGAATCAAGTCCTGATAAGTTGTAGGCTTCAATCTGATGTGTTTTCACAAAACTGTCACACACACATGATGAATCTTCTTTTAAAAAATCATGGTGGGACACAGAGGTAGAAACAGACTAAAAGGTATCACGTGTTGTATACCTTTAGGGCAGTGGTTCCCAAATTTAGGTCCTCCAGATTTTTGGACTGCAGCTCCCAGAATTCCCGATTGTTGCCCAAGCTGGCTGGGATTTCTGGGACTTGAAGTTCAAAACATTTGGAGGAACATAGAACAGTGGATTCAAACGGCAGGAAAAGAGAGTCCATCTCAGCATTAGGAAGATCTTCCTGACAGTAAGAACTGTTTGCCAGTATAATAAGCTGCCTTGGAGTATGATGGAGTCTCCTTCTTTGGAGTTTTTAAAATAAGAGGCTGGATGACCATCTGTCGGGGGCTCTTTGATTGTGTATTCCTGCATGGCAGAATGGGGTTGGATTTGATGGCCCTTGTGGTCTCTTCCAACTATGATTCTATGAAAGGAACAATGGAACATATATTTGAGTTCACAATAAGGGAGAACAGGTTGTGATGGGATAACTGCTGGAAACTTCAGGGAGATGTCCATATCTGACAAGAAAGCTTTAGCAAATGGAGAAAGGGTCTGGGGAGATTCTTTGTTTACCACAGACAGTTCCAAATGTTATGTTCGTATGAAGAGAATTATTTAACTAAGAAAACCCTAGTGAAATTCATAGGGTCGCTATAAGTCAACAGGTGATTTGAAGACATTTTATACACACATGTATAAAGGCAAGCAGAGAACCAGTTTTGATGTAATGATTTCAGAGTTGAACTAGAACTCCAAAGAGATCAGGATTCAAATCTCTGGTCAGCCATGGAAGCTTAGTAGGTGACTTTACGCAGTGGCATTGCCTTACAGGAAGGTAATGCCAAACCTCTTCTGAATAAATCTTGCCAACAAAACACATGATAGGGTCGCCATACAGCAGAAGTGAGTTGAAGGCACACAACAACAATCAGTTTGGTAAATGGAGCTGCAATAGAACTCCATGGACTGTCTTCACTTCACAAGCTTCCAGTGTTTGTTGGCAGACAACAGCTAGCAGTTGGTAACAGAATGAATAGTCTACTTTGCTTCCACCTGCCTCCATTGCCACGCACAAGAGCTGGGTTACAGAGAGAGCCTCCAGTTGTACTTCCATGAGGAAAACTTCCACACCCTTTAAAAGATGTTGTTCCAGAGGAACAAAGTTCACTTGAGCATCAAGTTTCTTCACACAAGAACATGAGCTGGTTGCCAGCATTCTTCACTTTTTCTTACATTGAGAGAAAAAGAAAAACATAGACTTGGCCATGTTGTCCAACTTACTCCCAGCCTGGGAAAAATAAAGAAGTGTCTTGAATCATGCGTTTTTCCAGTTCCCACACTGTTCTTTCAGCTAGCTTGTGTATCCGAGATGTAGAGCAACTCATATTACACTGCCCTGGGAAAAAAAAAAAAAGCTTAATTGGATTTTCCTGAAATATGAAGTTGTTGTTGTTGTTATTTTATGCAATGTACAGTAAATCTCTTTTTCTCTTAACTCTTTTTTTAAAAGATAGCCTGTTAATTAAGGTTCTTCAGAAATCTTAGCCTTGAGTTGTTGCTTTTTAATTTTGGAATTTTAATAGTCATCTCAGACTGTCAGAATTTCTTTTGAGAGTAATTAAATGTCTCAAAAATGGACATGATGAAGGCAGTATGGTGCTTTTCATACACAGAAGCTGCAGAGCCAACTCTGTCACTTTGAAAACATGTTTGCAGAGTGTGGAACTATGTGCCCTCCCCTTGCCATAATACCACTTAATGTATTTGGTGGTTGTATGGTGTGTACCTTGAAGTTCTTAGGTGGTGACCCTAAGGCAAATCTATCATGGGGTTTTCTTGGCAAGATTTGTTCAGAGGAGGGTTGCCCCTGAGGCGGAGAGCATGTGACTTGGGCAAGGTCACCCTGCAGGTTTCATGGACAAGCGGGGAATCAAACCCTGATCTCCAGAGTCTTAGTCAAACTACTATGCCACAATGGCTAGCATTTTATTTGCAGTGTATTTTTTGTCCTTTATCTGTAAATATAAATAGCTGAATGGACATCAGTATGGGAGCCTATGAATGCTTTTGCACTCATTCAAACTTTAGACTGAGGTGTGACCATTATGCTGATGACATTCAGCTCTATTTGCTCCTTCTCCCCTGTGCCCAAGGAACTAGTCAATATCCTTGAGCATTGCCTGAGTTCGATAATGAGGGTGAACAAGCTTGACAAGACAAAGGTGGTGCTTGTCAATAGAAAACCTGGCTCAGAGATTTAATATATTCTGGAAGGCTTGCAGCCTGCCTGAAATATCAGGCTCATAGTCTAGCAATACTCCTTGCAGGGAGGAGATGCCAATAAAGGATGAAGTCTTGTACACTGCAGCTCTTCCCCATCTCATGATTACCAAGTTAGTTTTTGCAATTTTAGTTTTGTGTGTATATGTGTGTGTGCCCATGCACATGTGTGTGTTAATGACCATATATGTACACTGTTAGTACCTTGATAAACCCTGCTAACTTTGCTGAAATGTACAGGCTATAAGACAGGGGTAGGCAACCTTTCCCCTTTAAGGGCCGAGGGACTTCAGCTCCCAGAATCCCAGGAGCTATTGGCCAACATAGGACTATTGGCCAACATGGCTGAGGCTTCTGGGAGCTGAAGTCCCTCGGCCCTTAAAGGGGAAAGGTTGCCTACCCCTGCCATAAGACAATAGGTAATAATAATCTTAAAACATGTCTCTGTAAAGGCTGACCCAGCAGATGGACAAGAGCAGCAACTTTTGTAAGTTTTTAATTGTACTGTACTTTTAGAGTATACGCTACTTTGAGTCCCAAATTTGGGGGTGGGGGGGAAGCAGGATAAACATGAATATAAGTATAATAATAATAACAACAAGAAAAAGGTTAAAACTTTTTATAGAAAATGGAGAACGAGGAAACAAGAGACTAGTTGAGAATTGGATTATTGTCCTAACAGTTGTTGCTTGGGAAATACTGTTGTTCTTTTTTTCTTTTTTTAAAGTGAAGGCTAAAATATTTGGCATGAATGCAAAGCAGGGTGAGAAGTGTAAAGCTTCCAGATGTTGAACTGCAACTCATATCATCCCTCGTGGCTGACTATCCTGGATAGGGCTAATGGGAGTTGCAGTGCAACAACATCTGAATAGCCACATAATAATAGCCCAGTATAAAATGCACTCTGCCAGACATTCAGGATTCCATTATCAACCCACCATGCACTCAGTGTATAGAAGCTCTTCGTTGATTATACAGGAAAAAATCAGCTGATTATGGAAATATTGTGAATCCTATTGTCAAGAAAAGTCAATTCCAGGATATTTTGTTTGGCTTAATTGACCTTTTCACGTTAAGTAATGTTAAAAATCTGCAGCCAAATATTTGTTTGACTTATTCAAAGCAACTGTGTTCAGATTTCACAATACATCACTGTTTTTTTGCAATGACGGTGAGCCTAGGCAATCCTTAAGCTTATTACTCCCCTCTCCTCTTCCAGAAGTCTTTTGTTTTCATTTTTGTTAACCATGGTTTAGCATATCATTTATCCCTTCTAAACTATGTTTATTCTTGACTTGACTGCCTGAAGCAAACCAGCTTCATATGCCATGATTTAAAGTTGGCTTGCTAGAGCCCATTTCGATCACTATAAATTAAATCTAAGTGTGCCTTTTGAATCTGAAATTGCTTCAACTTTTGGCTTCTGCTTTTTTTTCTCCAAGATTGCTTTTCTTTTGTTTCCCCTTGCCACAACTTCTGATTTGTAACTATCTTACTTTACAGCTTTTGTTCTATCATGGTTGCCAATTACATTTATGGGACATCTTCTCAATTCTCAGCATCCTTCGCCTCCCAAAACATGTAACTAGGACCAATGCAAGATTTTAATGCCAGCCAAATTTTAAACTTTACCTCCCCCCACCCCCCATAATGTATTTATACTGCAGACATTGTGATAGCATAGTTTCCTGAGCAACTGTAGATCATTTTGGGATCATCCCATCAACATAGAGAATCAATGTCAGGAAATTTAATACAGTATAGAATTTTCAATTTCATATTTGCAGTGCATTTCTATATGTGTATTTTGTTTACAGCTAAACTGCATCAGCATTGGTACCCAATTCCTTTTTCTGCAGCTTGGGAAGTTATTTTTAAAGGGAATTATTATGATTACTTATTTCTCAGATTTTCTCATTCACATTGTTCTCGTTGTGTTACTTACTATATTTTTGTTGTTTGGAGGTTCTTGTGAGGTAGGATCCTTATGTTAAAAATATAAATAAGAAGATGGCTTGGAAATGAGGGGAAAATCCTACTCAGAATACCCCCAAAGCATTTTTGCTCCCCAAAAGTAATGAGTAAACCTTAATTGTTACAGATTAAAAAGCAAAGGGTGTTACTGTTCATTGTGTTGATTCAAAAAAGGAATGTCACTGTGCCCTCATTACCACCCCAAAGTAAAAGAATATTGTTACTTATAGTATGCTGCTTCCAAACTCTGCCTTTTTAATAGAGGCTGAGATGGCTATAATGTAAATAGCATTTTGAGAAGTGTACTTGTATCTTTCCTGGGACAGGGGTTATTCTTCTACGTCAGCCTACAAGACAGGAAGCTACTGAATGTCACAAGCCTTTGTGTTTATCATAATCTTCATTAAATTGTCATCCAACATCCCTATTTAAAAATAAGAAAGAATGTCGTAGACAACAGCATTTAATCTAAAACAATTGTTGTGTATCCTTGCTATCACAACCCATCCAAGTCTGTCATGTCTTTTGCTTCCTGTTTGTACTTTCAGTCAATGTACTAAGATGACTTGGGGCCTTGAGGAAAGGATGCCAAGTGTTTGGAAGAAGAGATTTTAAAATCAATGTCTCTGAAGACAGAAATGATAAACATATTAAGGGATGATAGTGAAAGTAAGAGATTGACTTGAACCATTACATACCAGGGACCACATGTGACCTAATGACCGCAATCCTCTCAGCCTTGTTGTAAAATCATAAATGCCTGTATTAATTATCCTCTTTTGTGCTGTCTTCAGTTGCTCTGACATGAAGGTGTTGTTGTGTCTTCAAGTCATTTCTGACTTAAGATGAGCCTAAGGCAAATTGAGTGTGTGACTTATGTGTAGTTAAACTACACCTTAGTATGGTATTTGGTATTTTATGCTGTATTTTGCTTTTTGTGTAAGAGTAGTCTTTTGTAACATTTTCCTCAAAAAATGCATAACAGAAGAGCTGTAGTGAATCAGACAAGAGACCAACCTAATGTACCATTTTGTTGAAACGTTGTTCAACCAGTTGGCTATGGGAAATCCACAAACAGGTCATAACTTTATTGGCCACAATCCAATGAGTAGTTGATTATAATTGACACCAGTGTTTTCACTACTTTACACTGTAGTTTTATCCAAATCTACTGAACAGTATATCTGCTTGAGTTCAGTTGGGATTACTCCAAGGAAGGGTGGTTTAGTATTGTAGCAAAGGTCTTTTATTGGATACTGGCCAGTGAATTCAGCAAGAATAAATAGTCCATTTTTCTAATTTCAAAGCCTACATTGCAATTTTTCAAGATGCTGGTAAAGCTGCTTGAACTCTATCCTTTCATTCCTTTGCTTTGCATTCATTCATAGTATTACCTCTCCCTAGCTTGATTCACTAATGCATCGGAAGTAATTAACCTGTTCATAGAGTATTCATAGTTTCCTTTTTTTTTTTTTTAGTAAAAGAGCTTTCCTATAAACCTTCTAGACATGAGTCAGGGGAAAAATACTGACGCTCAGAGTAATTTTATTCCTAATTACTGGAAATGTAAAGCATGAATTAAAATTAATATTGGGCTCCCCTCCCACCCATCCCTTATTTCCCAAAATGCCAGAAATTTGGGGGCTGCAAATCCATCCACACTTAACAGGGAATAAGTTCTGTTGAACTAAGGAGACATAGTATTGAGTAAACTTGCATAGGCTTATGCTGATAGTTTTGTAATTTTTTTTCTTTCATTCTCATGCTTATTTCTGAATGGCCATGTTATCTGGGGATGTCAGCAGTAGTAGTACCACACATGTAGAGGATGCCTTCTTGAGAAGATCTATTGTTGATTTGTTCTCCAATATTTTGAAACAGAACACTCTGAGGGATACTCTGGTAGGCAATTAATATCAGTACTTGGGGTGAAACAGATGGGCAAAATCAAGCGGTTTCCAGCCGCTTTGAAGGCAATGCATGCTTCCAAAGCAGGTGGATACTGAAACAAAGCCACACTTCGGGGCTAAAAACTGAAGCAAAAAGAAGCTAGGATACTCTGACTTAGCCTAGAAAATGCGCATCTTCGCGCCTGCATATGAATGCACAAAAGCAAGTACGGGGCTGCAGAAAAGCAAGAAAATGAAAGTGCAACAACTCCAGTTGATTTAATTACGACATACAGAAACCAGCCAGTCCAGCATCGATGGAGGGGGCATGTATGGGGGGTCTCCATGATTGTGTTTTGCCAATCTATCACTTGCACACCCGATGCCCTGTGCACATGGAGCATCACATGTGTGACTGTGTGGCTGATCAAAGGTGAGGCCATGCAATGGGATGACATCTGGGTGGATGTGGGAGGTACTTGGAGGTTGCAGGCATGTGTTTGCGTAATGGTGCACATGTATGGTGGGAAGGCAACCAAAAAAAATAATAAAAAAATAGCCAGCAACGCTGCAGCTTGATGCCCCGCCATGCAGTCTGGCTGTGCGTATTCAGCCCGCCTTGGGAGCAGGCCGTGCAGACAGCACAGCTTTGACCCATTAATTCTCTCGTATGACAGTCCATAATGCAGTTGATGCTCTACCACAGGAAACTGCAGTAGAATAGAGGGTCAGTGTTCTGCCCCAGGGACTCTGGGGGCCTAATGGACTGCCAAAAGTCCTCCACCAAATGGGATGGCCAAAAGTCTATTTCTGTTTTTGGAAAATTGGTAATTTTTTAAAATCCAAAACACTGTTGCATGTAACTTCAACCTATTTAAAAGATGATTTGCTTCTCCCAGAGACCTCCAGAAAAGGTATATCTTCTCCCCTTCCCCCTTTGTGGTCTGTGTGTGTGTGTGTGCGTGTGTGTGTAGAAAATGAGTGGTTTGGGGAGGTTTGAGGGGCTGAAGGCTTCAAAAACAGCCGTGAGGCTGCCTGCATCTCTGGTAGACCTACAACTAATATAGATCCTTAATAGCGGCAGATCTATTTCTTACTATTGGTCAGACCTCAACCTGCAAAACAGATGGGTTCCAAAGGGATATTGTTTTTTAAAATTCTTTGTTTTATCCCAAATATAGCTTGGCATTGTCTGGAAACATTACAGCGTGTCTGTTGTCCAGTTAGTGATATATACACATCACAGCTCTTATCACTGAAAAGTTAGCTAACTGGCTTGATTTAAATGCAGCCCTTTTGTGCATTTCCTTTTTCTCCTCCCCCATCCTCCTCCATCTGTTTTGTAGTAGCAAATTCAGACATGCTTTTGGAAACTTTCTGAAATGCTTGCAAAATACATGCAATTCTCTTGTAAGCAAAAAAATAAAATATCTTGAACATGCTAGCAAAACCAGGTTTTCTTACACTTTTGAATAAAGCCTGTTTCAAAACTCTTTAAAGTCAGAATTAAAAAATGAACTTTTTATGTAAACCTTCCATTTGATTACCGTAGATGTTTTGGCTACTTTGAATTAGTAGTTTAAGAATTCCTAGATGGGAGATTCCCAGGTTTCTAGTAGTTGTGTTTCCCATGTATACACCACACCCCCACACCACCCCAAAGCCGGCTTTTTTTGCCAGTCTGCTTTACCCCTTTATTCAATTTGTGTGTGTGTGTGTGTGTGACAGAGAGAGAGAATGGCTCACTATTTGTGATCTGGATGTTAGGCATCTGTGAATATAATTAAAATCATCTATATACATTCATTTCATATAACCGGCTTCTGCTCCTATGACTACTATCAAAATTTGATTTTTCAAAAGATTTTGAAGGACAAAACAGTAGAAAACAAAGAATCTAGAATTATGTAGAGATAAGCCTCAGGGGCAAAAGGACAGGGATCATAAGAGATAAAATATATAAAGTAGAAGGCTATGATGATTTTTGCTACTTGGGATTCTGCCCAGTAATTCTTATTACTAGCTTTTAACATTTACCCAGAAGACAACATATAAGAAAGATCAAATGCATATAAGCACCATACTAGCCATGCCATTTCTGCAACTCTCATGTCTAAACTTATGACTAGAGGGAGGGCTCCAGATATTATAGAACCTCTCAATCTTTCTTCATTGGCCATCCTGGTTGGGTCTTCTAGTGTCTAAAACCAAATAACAGTTTCCCCAGCTCCTACTCCTAGGTTGTAAATCACTGCTGTAGATGATGTCACTATATTTTCCATTTTTAGTTGACAACTTGAAAGGTTCTTCTAAAATAATAATAATGATAATAATAATCATCATCATAATCATATTAAAATTTATTTATATACCGCCCAATGGTTGCCCAATCCAGGCGGTTTACAACATAAAACAATTACAGTAAAAGCATATCCCTCCCCCCCTTAAAACAGTATTAAACAATGACATAATTGAAATCCTAATAACAATTAAATGAAAAAATCATAACAATTAAAATAATAAACCCATAATGCATCACCCCATTATTACTCTGCGGGGGAACCAAGGTTCAAATAGTGTCACTGAAGGCGGAGGGAACAACCCGGGGCCAGGCTACTTAGTCTGGAAAGGCCTGCCGGAAGAGATCCATCTTGACCGCCTTTTTAAAGCTGTCCAAAGATGTTAATTGACGGATCTCGTCCAGCAGGTCATTCCAGAGTCTGGGGGTGAAGACAGAAAAGGCCCTCTGGGAGGTCGCGGATAGCCTCAATCTTTGTGGTTCTAAAAAATTTCTCCCAGAGGACCGGAGCGTGTGGGGAGGATTGTACGGGAGGAGGCGGTCTCTGATATAGCTTGGACCCAAGCCATTTAGGGCTTTAAAGGTAATAACCAACACCTTGTACTGGGCCCGGAAACAAATAGGCAGCCAGTGGAGGGACCTCAAGACCGGAGTGATGTGGTCCCTCTTAGATGTTCCTGAAACAAGCCTGGCTGCCATATTTTGTACTAATTGTAGCTTCTGAACCTGGCACAAGGGT
>CM034703.1:13611382-13634737 GCA_020142125.1 Phrynosoma platyrhinos | reverse complement strand
GGGTCACGGCATTAGAAAGGTTGAGAACCACTGTTCTAAGGGAAGATCATTCTTATTTTTAAATACTAAAAAGAAAATGTTTTTGAGAGCTGGAATGAAATGTGCATCCAATGTATTTTGAATTTTGAAGGTATACCTTAGCTATTGATGGTTTGGGTGGAAATAGCCAAGCAGTAAACAATCTCACTGCAGTCTATGGAATTCTGGGAGTTACATGAAAGCATATAACTTTTCCAAGCCATGCCTGTCACCATCATCCCCAGCAGTTTGTCTTCTACTGTTGCTCTTGTTCACTGCCCTCAAGTTGATCTCAACTCATGGTGACCCTATGAATGAGACATCTCCAAGACCCTCTGTCCTCCACTGCTCTGCTTAATTCCTGCAATCCCTTAATACCCAAAGTGACCTCCTTAATAGAGTTCGTCCATCTAGCATGTGGCCTTCCTCTCTTCTTACTTCCCTCCTGGAATTATTGTCTTTTCCAATGCGTCCTCCCTTCTCATGATGTGTCCAAAATACGACAGCCTCAGTTTGATCATCTTGTTTTCCAGGGAGGTTTCCTGCTTGATCTGCTCTAGGACCCATATGTTTGTCCTTTTGGCTTTCCATGGGATCCTCAGCACTCTTCTCCAGAACCACATCTCAAATGTATTGATTTTCTTCCTATCATCTTTCTTAACTGTCCAGCCCTCACATCCATACATGGTAATACGAAATACGATGGCTTGTATGCTTCTAACTTTTATGCTGAGTTGTATATCTTTGCATTTTAGAATCTTTTCTAGTTCTTTCATGGTTGCCCTCCCCATTCTTAATCTTCTTCTGATTTCCTGACTGCAGTCCCCATTTCTATCAATGTTTGATTCCAGGTATGGGAATTCTTTTACTATTTCTATTTCTTCATTGGTTAGGTTGAACTTGTGAAGATCCTCAGTGGTCATTATTTTTGTTTTCTTTATGTTCAACATTAAGCCTGCCTTTGCACTTTCTACTTGGATCTTCCTTAGTAGGTGTTCCAGGTCTGTGAGGTTTTCTGCTAGTGTTATGGTGTCATCTGCATATCTCACTCAGATTGTTAATATTCCTTCCTCCTATTTTCCCTCCTCCTTCTTCTGTTTCCAAGCCTGCTTTTTTATAATATATTCTGATTACAAGTTGAACAGATAGGGTGAAAGGATGCAGCCTTAACTGATTCCTTTGCCAATTGAGAACCATTTTGTTTCTCCATGTTCTGTTCTATCAGTAGCCTCTTGTCCTGAGTACAGATTCCTCATTGGGACTATCAGATGTGTTGGCACTCCCATGTCTTTAAGGGCATTCCATAGCCTTTTATGATCTATGCAGTCAAAGGCTTTGCTATAGTCTATAAATCACATGCTGATTTTCTTTTGGAATTCCCTTGTGCGCTCCATTAGTCATCATATGTTTCTTGTGTGGTCCCTAGTGGCTCTTCCTTTCCTACTTCTACTACAGATATTTTTGTGTTATGCTATAATTTGTGTTATACTACAGAATCTTGCTTGCATTGATTGGGTGAAGATGTGGGTGTTTGTTTTTTTTTAAATGCAGAACAATTTTAAGTGTGCCTCAATCCGTCTTTCAGTCTTATATAATTGCAGGAAGGTCATCAGCCTGGCTTTTTTTTTTAAAGAATGCAGGGGAATATGCCATGATTCTGAGGAAATTGACTTACCGTATTTTCCGGCGTATAAGACGACCCGCGTATAAGACGACCCCCATTTTTCCAGTCAAAATATAGAGTTTTAGCACCTCTATCCTCATTATCCTTATATCTGGCGTACAAGATGACCCCCCCCCACTTTAGCCACAGATTTTGCAGGTAAAAAAGTAGTCTTATACGCAGGAAAATAAGGTAGTTTCTACACATTATAAAAAAATTAGTTCAGCATATTACAGTTTAAGAAGACATAGTACTCCAGCCCTGGGTTTTATTAAGCAAGTAGTTCTGATCATGCCTTGATTCAAAAGAAGTGGGGGAAGCAATAACAATGTCACTGTAAATTACAGGTAGAGTGAAAGGCAAATGTTCAAAATGAGGAATGGTTTGAGGGTATTGAATTTTGTTCGGGCTTGAACATGGTGTGTCGATTTCAAAATTGTTAAAAGTAACTGCATGCAGTATTAGGTTTTGTGTATGTAATAACACAGGTCCATACGTTTTACAAAAGTACGGTACTCTAATTTTGTAGGCTTGCCCCGCTCATCACCTGGTAATTCAAACCATGTTTCTTTTCAAGGGTAATTAGGAATTCTGTTCCCCTTAATGGCATGAGAATCAGAAAGCTCTGTTGGCTTGGTAACAAATTGGAAGTACTCCAAAGTAGCTAGACTTGATTAAAGTAGAACATCCACTCTTCACCATACCTGGATGGAAGATAAATATCATGATAAATATCTGCTTTAAAGGATGGGCAACTTCCTCAGCCATCAAAATTTGAAGGAAGAGGTTTCATTCAACCCCTTGATTATTGGGGGTTTTTTAAAGTCAAAAATCATGTGCATCCCCTTTTATGTATTCTTTAAAAGGGCAAAATCTAGTGAGGATATTTTCGTCAAGGAATAGGGGAAGGTTGTGCAAAGATTTAAAATAAGAGCTGTACAAATTTTGGCTTGCTTCACTATCTAGTTAGCTGCTTTTACCATTGACATTTCCCTTCTCTCAGGTCCTTTGTACATGCGGAAGGACATGAGGAAGAAGGGAGTGGGGGGGGGGAGGTCTCATCCTCAGCCAAAGACTTTTCTATTCAAGCAGGCATTCAGTAGCTGAGTGCCTGTCATAGTAAAATTAATTTAATCTCATAATTTGTTGTGTTTTTATCAGAACATTTTAAGCTATATTGGAAACTACTTTGCATCCCAACCCTGGTAAGAGCTGGAATTCAAATAAATATTCATGCTAACCACTGGAAAAGGAAGTAGCAGTGGAAGTATCTCTCATGGCTCCAGATTTTAGTACAAACCTTGGTACTCTGCAATACATGGAAACTGGGTTGAGAGGGCTACATAAAACTACATGTTCTCTTTGGGATTTGTAGAAGGCTGATTAGGACATCAGTGTTTAAAGATTTTTACTTGAGCTCTAGTTAACCAAGTAACCATTTTTAAGAACAATTTTAATTATTTTTATATAAGTGTTTACAAAAACTGAAACTGAAGGTATGGGTAGATAGAATCATAGAATCATATAGTTGGAACAGACCACAAGAGCCATCCAGTCCAACTCCCTGCCATGCAGAAACTCAAAATCAAAGTTCATTGCCCTTTCTCTGTAATCCCACAAGGCATTCCCCTTCTAAGATGGACCTGCAGTGAGACACGTAGGAATAATCTAAAAGCAAATATTGAATGGTTTTTGGCTTTTCAGCTAATAAAAGACTATCCTTAAAGCACCTAGAGGTGCTTTTTGCCTTGTGGATTTTTGGATGCTCCACAGTTTTTCTTCTTTTAGTTCTAGTTCAAGGTCAGTACAACTGATATAATCAGATTGGGTCCTCCAAAGTGGTCAAGGCAGGAGAGGAGAGAATCCAAGCTTGTAGAACCAATGGCCACACACAGGAAGTTTTGTGGGCCAGCATGACAAATGGATCTCTTGAACCAGCAAGGTACATGATGCATTAAGCTAATGTGGTCCACAGTTGATCTGTTAGCCTCTGACAAAACTGCTAAGATGGGTGCATAAGTAAGAGAGAAAGGATGTTCTTTATGGAGTGAATACAGCTCTGTTGATGATAGTACAGTGTGTGTGCGCCATATGTGGGCTCGCCATACGCAGACTCAAGGTAACGCAGACGGCAAGCCCTGACACTTTTAATGACACACAGGAGCATGCCGCCATAGAAGACAACAGGACTTGAGATCTTGCTTTTTTGCCCTTACACAGGTAGGTGGGAGTGTCCAGAACAAATTCCCCCATGTATATGAAGAGCGCAGTGTACTATATCTGTTACTCTGGCTAAGCTCTTGCTTCACAATATGCAGCTCTGGCTTCACAATATGCTATGCATTGCCATCATCTCTCTGTTGTGGCCATGGCTTTTAAACCTTGTTGTCTCATGATCTGCAATTTATTCCACCATTTTGAACTTCAAATGAGAGTAGTGGCTAGCTATGGTATTCAGGAAGAAGGCCAGTGTTGTATATGGCTATCAGGGCAACATTATATCTGTTGTAAGCCTGAATAGGCAGAAGTTTACCTCTTCCATTGGATGCTTGCATCCTCTCAGTTACAAGGTGTTAGGTCATGAAACAATATGTGAAAACCATATTTAAGGTGGGACCCGCTAATGAAAAGGAGCACTCAATTGACCCTCTTAATTGCATATATTAATTTAATATGTTTATGGGATGCAGCTCTGGTTTGCAGGCATCTGGGACTACATGTAATAAAAATATTTAAAACTTAACATAATAAAACATGGTTACATAACCACAAATAAAATAAAATCTTTTATCTTAAGCAATGTGCTTGCAACCTGAAATTTCTGTTCAGCCATATGGGGTGGATAACATTTTTCTGGAAGTCATACCCAGAATTTGTATATGAGGAGAGGACAGTGGGAAGGCGGGAGTTGAAAGATTTTCAGGCAGTTTATAAGAGGGATGCTAAATGCTGAGTGGCTGTGTATGTGCCTTCAAGTTGCCTGTTGACTTATGGCAGCCCTATAAATTTAATAGATTTTTCTTAGGCAAGGAACATTCAGAGATGATTTTGTCCGTTCCTTCCTCTGAAATAAGGTCTACAGCTCCTGGTATTCGTTCATGATCTCCCATCCAAGTACTAACCAAGGCTGACTTTCCTTAGCTTCCAAGGTCAGATGGAACCTTCTGCCATTAAGTTACTGGCCAGGCAATCTTAGTTCTGAACTTGAACTCTTGAAACCTGTCCTTTGAGTCTTGCATGGCCTTGCTGTTACATCCCTACTCTTCTTTCTTGACTTGCATGATTTGTAGAGATTGCAAATCAAATTCTAATACTGTCTTCTACAAAGAAAATTGACCATGATCTTTCCATTGCCAGGGAAGGGGAAAGCAAAACACAGAGAAAGCTCATTACTTCAGTCTTGTTGGTTGGTTGAGTTTCGTTGGGGCTTGCCTGCAATCAATCCCTTTTCATGGCCAGACACTGAGTCATCAGCCACCACAGAGGCTGCAGGACCTGGGTCATACAGAAACTTAATAGAAGGCTATTTGTCACTAGTATACTTGGTAGCAGCTTACTCAAAACTTCCCCAAAATCTATTTTAGCAGCCTCAAATACACACTGATCAAGGATGGGGTGAGTGTGAAAGGTAAGAATGGACACCTAAAGAACCTTTAGAGAACTTTTCCCAGATGTAACAAGCACATATCCTAGAATTATTGAGTGTGTCTATTCCAAGGAAGAAAATAGTGACTATCAGGTTTCGGCACCCATAATTGAGAAATCTCCTAGTCATTTGAGATTCCATCCTTACGACAGGCAAGCCGCAGTTTAGAACTATTTGTCTGCTTTCATTTTTCACCTGTTCTGTGGTCTGGATAAAATAAGAAAAGTTCATGTATGTCACTCAGAGGTCCTTGGAAGGAAGGGGGCTTTAAAAATGTAATAATAATCTGTATGGTGCTTGTGACAGTGATGCTTCTGGCGCTGATTAGCTGGGCTAATATGGCAGCATAAAATGTTCATTTGCTCCAATCAGTTTTGCAGTCCAACTTCTGCAAAGAAAGGAAAAGCCTGCCAGGGACTCCAGGGCAAAGCAGAAGAGACAAACATGTTGTAAAAATAGATCCAAAATAATTTGTTAAAACCCCAACACCCAAACATACGTACACAGTATTAAAACAGTCCCAAAGACCAAGCCTGGTTTTAAGGACTTAAGACCAAACAAAACAATGCAGTCTTGGCTGCCTGCTGGAAGTTCAGAAGGTGTGAAGCCATCTTGGCCTCCCTTTGAGGAGTTCCACTGTTGAGGAGCTGCTACCAAGAAAGCCCTGTCTCCAACCAAGCCTCTTGATGTAGTAGGACTTGCCACAAGGCCTCTGTTGAGGATTTCAGGTTCAAGGCAGGTTCATATGGGAGAAAATGTTCTTCCAGATACCTTCGCACAAGCCATTGGAGGCTTTGTATGACAAAACCAACACCTTGAATGGAGCTCAGAAGTGAGTGCAGTAGTTGCAATAGCAATGAGAAAGGCCCTTGAGCTATCTCATAAATGCCTCTCAGGTTATTCAGTCGTGATATAACCCTCATGATTATCTGTGCCAGAAAACTATTGAAAGATATGATAGAGTTGATGAAGGCACTTCCTCTTATCTCCTTTCAGGAAGTCAGACTCAGGAGATATGGTAGCAAAGCAAGCCACTCATAGATGTTCTTGCCCATATCCCGTGACTGTCTACACTGTGACTCTGGAAAGATGCAGTTGCCTTAAAATTAGAATTGCCTTAAAATAAACAAGAAAACAGGGTAGGGCAAGATGCATGTACTATCTATCTGTTTCCCTTTCCTTTTCTCCTTTCTTCTTGTTCTTTTCCAGAGTAATGAACTTGCAAAAAATGCTGTCATGATGCATTTTTGTTTCTCTAAACAAATATGAATTTAATTCCCCCGTCCCATGGCCATTTTAATGTCTGGCCTTCTGAACCCAGACGGATCACTTCTGAGACTTTCAGTTACTTAAGAAGGGAATAATGTCAGTCAGCCTCATACATTTTCCAATACACAAAGATCATGGAGCCAAAGGTCTGCTGCCTCAATAGGGGTGTTAGTCAGCATGTCCTGAACTAAGACAGATAAGAACCCACTTCCTAGGCTGCCCTGATCAGAAAGTTAACTGCTGGTGACAGTAAGTCTGTCTCTTGTTCTTAAGTAACTGTTATCATTTTGTAATATTTACAGGTCTGGCTTTCTCAGATTAAAAAATGCACAGATCTGTGAAGGGGAAAAAAATGTGCCACTGTTCATTCTGTTTCACTGAGCCCTCCCAATAAATAAAGCAGCAAAGGATGTTGCAGGCTCGGCATACCATTCCGATGATATGTAGGGAGAGGTTAGTTGGGGGAAAGAGAAGCAAATATAAATTCTCGCTCTGTTTGTGTGGTCATCGCTTCAAGCAAGCAAAACTTTAACGTGAGTTCCGTGGAATCCTCTCCTTTATCAGAAATTAATTGTTGATTGGACCAGACATACTATCCCAGTATGTTGGCCTCTGTTTGTATATGTGTCTTCAAGACACCTGTTGACTTAAGATGAATGAATTTCCTAGGGCAGGGGTAGGCAACCTTTTTGAGCCTGGGGCCTGGTTGCTGTCCCTCAGACAAAGCACCAAAAATAAATAAATAAATACATAATTTAAAAAAAAATATGCATGCACACTCTCTCAGCCCCAGAAATCCCATGGCAAAACCCCTGTGGAGATTTTGCCAAGAAAACCCCAAGAACAAGTAATAAAAAAAAATAATATCATCATGGCGGGCGGGGGTGCCGGCGGCAGCAGGACCGACCTGGGGCCGCATCCAGGCCTTAGGTTGCCTACCCCTCTCCTAGGGTTTTCATGGGGAAGGAATATCCAGAGGTTGTTTTTCCAGTTCCTTCCTCTGAAATATAGCCTGCAACACCAGTCTCCCACCCGAGTACTAGCCAGAGTTGACCCTGCTTAGCTTCTAAGATCAGACAGGATCTAGTGCCTTTAGGGTACCACATTCAGCTGGCTGTGGGATTATAGGAGATGGAAAATTTACTCCCCGAATTATAGTTAAGAGTCCAAAAATGGACACGAGGGCGTTATGGCCTCCCAAAAGTTACTTTTCCATGCTCTTGACCTTTGTCCTAGTTGCCTCCTTGGGCAGTGTCTGGATGATTTGTCATTTGCAATGCCCCTGTCATTTCTTTTCCAGCAACTCCTGGTGAAAAACCATGTCTGGAGCCTCTTCTTTAGAAAAGCATGCAGACTGAGGGCCTTTGCAGCCTTCTAGAAATAGTGCAAATTGAGTCCACTTTAACTGCCCTGGCTCAGTGTTAGGGAATCATGGGAATTGTATTTTTTTCTGAGACATTGAGCCTTCTCTGTCAGAGAGCTCTGGTGCCACAATAAACTACAGTTCCCATTATTCCCTAGCACTGAGTCAGGGCAGTTAAAGTGGACTAAGTTTGCACTATTTCTGGCAGTCTGCAAAGGCCCTGAGTCACAGTGCCATTCCATTTGTCACCCTCCACATGAAAAGGATTTTTATGCAACCAAAAACATAGAAAGTTATTTTTAAATAAGAAGAAGGCTTTTCAGCTTTTAGGAGCCCTGTCTGTTTAATCCCCCTGAAGTTTAAATGTGGTAAAATCGGAACTACCCCAGGCAAGACTCAGGGCTGGTTCATGAATCACACAAAATAGGGAAACAAATAGGCCCATGTTGTTCACACTGCTGCTTTCTCTGTTTGCACCATAACATGAGAATAGGAGATGATCTGAAACATCATCTGTTACTGTTGTTGTTGCTGCTGCTGCTGTTATTCCAGTTTAGGATACAAGGTAGCATACAACAATTTAAAAAACATAGCTAAAAAATTAACAAAATACAAAAATTAAAAAAATTATTAAAGTATTTCAAATATTGAAACCGGCTAAACACAAAAACCATAAATAGCACAACAGTTCAACAAAAATAACAAACAGGAAATCCAGCGCATTGTACATCTTTTTGAGCTGGGGGCCGGGTTGCTGTCCCTCAGACAATTGGGGGGCCGAAGCACCAAAAATAAATAAATAAATAAATAAAATAAAAATTAAAAAATATGCATGCACACTCTCTCAGCCCCAGAAAAGCCATGGCAAAACCCCTGTGGAGATTTTGCCGAGAAAACCCCAAGAACAAGTAATAACAACAATAATCAATATCATCATGGCGGGCGGCGGCGGCGGCAGGACTGGCCTGGGGCCGGTCCAAAGTCCTCAGGGGGCCACATCTGGCCCCCGGGCCTTAGGTTGCCTACCCCTGGTCTACACCTTTTTGCAGAACGAAAGTAGGGAAGTTTCCAGCCTAATCTCTCTGGGAAGAGTTAGACTGGCACCAGAGCTTGGGGTCAGCCACCAAGAAAAACTCGTCCCGCATGGTAATTGGTACACATTGTGGTACTTGGGGCAGATTGGAGATTGGGGTCAAATGAAAGGAGAGGTGTGTGTATCATCAAGGTTCACTTCCAGTTTCTAAATCAAGGGTTGAAGCAAGCCAGCATGATGCTTACATTGGATCCCTGAGATTCTGACACATGTAGCTCTAAGAAGTAGCTTTCCAGCCTCTCATCTGTACTGATTTGTGTGTTCTTATAGTTCTTTCTATCTCTATGTGTGATGAGTTAATTTCATGTTCCAGAGTTTGGAGCATATGCTGTATCATGTCTACGTTACTGGTTGTAACTGGAACCTGTTTAATTGCCAGGACTTCTAAATAAGGACCAGAATCTAGTTGGTGGATCTAACCAGGTACTCCATGTGCACATGTGAAAATTGGATAAAATCAGTTAAGCCCCAAAGCCTTGTTCTCAGTTGGTGCCAGAAGGACATGAGCGTTGGTGCCAGTTGGACATCTAAGGGAAGAGTACTCTCTGACCAAGATAGGATAGCAGAGAAGGTCCTCTCCTATGTCCCTCCACAATGCATTGGTCCCAGCAGTGGTACACAAAGAAGAGATGCTCCAGTAGATTTCAGTCTTTGACCAGGTTTATATAGGATGAGGCCCTCCATCAAGTATTAAGGCTCCAAGCCATTTTGAACTTCAAATATTATCAATAGCACTTTGAATGCAGACCATAAACATAAAGCTAGTATTATGTGGTTTCTGTATGGTGTTCCAGTCAGCAGTCTAGCTGCTGCATTGTGAACTATCCACAGTTACATTCAAGTGCAGTCTTTTGTAGAGTGTACAGTTGTATCTCCAATTTTTTGGACCTTGAGTCTGCGGTCTCGCTTTTTGCAGGCCGGCAAGTAGGGAGGGATATAATGGCGTGCTTACCCGCAACACACATGCTTGGCTGTGCACAGGAGTGCGCACCCATTTAAGCCAATGGGGCTTGAATATTTGCAGTTGGGGAGGGGTCCAGAACAGATCCCCGTGAAAAAGGAGGGGCGACTGTATTACAGTAGTCTTAATCAGGAAGTTACCAATGCATTGGCTACTGTGACTGAGTAAACCCTGTCCTGGAAAGACCGTAGCTGGCCTTGCTAAGCGGATTAAAGGTTGCGATTTCATTACACATTGGGCATACAATGTGAACAGTTAGCATTAGGCAGTCCTGTTTGTTGTTGTTGTTGTTAACTGCCCTCAAATTGATTTCGACCCATGGCAACCTTTGGATGAGACATCTCCAAGACTCCCTGCCGTCCACTGCTCTACTTAGTTCCTGCAAAGTCATACTTGTGACCTCCTTAATAGAGTCCAGCCATCTAACATGTAGCATTCCCCTCTTTCTGCTTCCCTCCACCTTTCTTAGCATTATTGTCTTTTTCAATGAGTTGTGCCTTCTCATGATGTGTCCAAAGTATGACAGCCTCAGTTTTGTCATCTTGGCTTCCAGGGAGATTTCTGGATCTGCTCTAGGACCCTAGATTTGCCCCAGTCTTCCACCACTGAAATTCCTTCCTCTCTCAGGGCTCAGTTGTCTTTTGATCCACTGAGACCCTCAAATCTCCCTTCTCTCTAATTAGTCTTTTTCCAGTCATCTCTAAAATTCAGTTCTATATTTGTAGATGGAAGATCAGGAGAAAAAGTGCACTAATTTTTCTTTACTGTCCTAAAAGTTCATCCCTTTCCCTTTGGGGGCCATAAATGTGATCTTTAGGTCTTATCAGGGTACACCTTAGGCACAGAACTACGGGAAATAGTCAGTTTGATTGCTTCTACATGGATTTCCTTTATCTTGTAACTTGGTAATTCTCATTCTCTCTCTCTCTCTCTCTCTGTGCTTATCCCAAAATCCAAAATGTACTAGTTAAAATATCCTTATGAACCAAACCAAGGATTTCTTCCGTTCCCTGCCCTACCTAGTACCCTTAGGTCACATGCCTCCAAAACAGGACCTGAATTACCCATGTTTGTCATGCCAGACAGAGGCTAGATATCCTATATGAAACAATGAGAATTCACAAAAGATTATTTGGGCAAAGGCTGTCTTAATAATAATAATAAAATAATAATAAAATTTATTTGTACCCCGCCCTTTTGAGATCAATCGGCGCCTTGGAATTGAAACAGGTTTCAGATCTGCTTCAACACGATTTAAATATGGATGTACACTTATAGTTGCAATGTTACTATGCAGTAAAATTGATTTCTCATTATGATTACTATAAATAAGACAGTTGGAGCAGAATAAGAATATATTGAAATGAGAGTATTTAATTTACGCTGATTCCAAAGGTCAGGTATGGAATTAAATTTGAACATTCTGCTGTCAGAACATCTTTAACCATCTGGTATAAATTCAAACTATTCTCAGTCTAAGCTTATCCCTTTTGACATCAGTATTTTATATCGAAGAAATAGCCGTCAGGATACAGAATCTGAAGTATCCTTTTCTCTGGAAACAAAAACAATTAGTTTCAGTCCAGGATTTTCTGATTGAGAACGATGTAATTTCCTATGAGGATTTGGGAGCTAAGATGGATAGTTTTATCCACCTATTTTTTAGTGTCTTCAGTTAAACCATATCATTATACAGCTTGTCGTTAAAAATATCCATATGTGATGTACAGTCACATTTTAAAACCTGGATTATACGATCCTTCATTTGTAACATAATAGTAAAAAATATATTTTATTATTAAACAATGAACAGTCTCCTTTTTCTTTTAAAAATGGGAAAGAGATTTAAATTTATCTCATAAAAGAAAAAAATGGTAATGGATACTTTTTTAACGTTATAACCAAAAAAGTGGAAAAATATTTACATCAGTGGTGTTTAGTACTTCTTGAGGGAGCAGGAAGCAATGATTCAGAATAAAGTTAAATTGTTCAATGTGCTTTTAGTATGTTTAAGTTATTCTTATTGTTAAATTGTTTTAAACTGTTTAAGTTGATTTTTTTTTTGTACACAGCCCTGAAATCCTTGGATATTGGATGGACTATAAATATTTTGGTAACTAAAATAATAAATTAATTAATAAAGCAACAGACTTTGATGGGATCTTGGATAGCAATGACTCTCCAGGAAAGAGACTTCATGATAAAACCATCACTCTGTAGTGCAGCAGCACTGAGACAGGTGAATTCCATGGCTTCATCCACACTGCAGAAATAATCCAGTTTGACACCACTTTAACTGCCATGGCTCAATGCTATGGAATTCTGGGATTTGTAGTTCTGGGAGACATTTAGCCTTCTCTGTCAGAGAACTGGTGCCCCAACAAACTACAAATCCCAAGATTCCTTAGCATTGAGCCATGGCAGTTAAAGTGGTGTCAACCTGGATTATTTCTGCAGTGCAGATGCAGCCCCTATTAGGAATCATGAGGGAAAGGAAGTATAATTGCCAGTGTCCTGATACCTTTAAAAAAAAGTCTGTGAAATGATCACAGCTAGAATACTGTATACAGTTCTGGTCCATTTTAAAGAAATATTGTAGAGTCCGAAAGATACCAAACAGGATGACCAAAATGATAGGAACCATGTTTTAGCTGGGAAGAAAAAGCTGTGTAAGGGGAGACAGAGGTCTCCAAAGTTATGCAAGAAGTGGAGAGAAATTTTTCTTCTAGTCTCATTACTATCTTGGAAGTGAGGTTGTCCAGGGAAACTGAACGACGGGGAGGTTGAATGCAGACAAAAGGACGCATTTCTGCAATCCTCTAGCTGGATTTGCTTTTACCAACATGGAAAGCTTTGAAGGGGGATTGGCCATATTCAGGGAGAGCACGCTATCAAAGGATTGTGTTCGCAGTCTGGGGGTGCTCCTAGATCCCTCGCTTCAGATGATAAATCAGGTAAATGCAACGGTCAGGAGGGCCTGTTATCAGCTTCGGCTGATTTGCCAGCTGCACCCTTTCCTGGGAGTTAGGGACCTTGAAACCGTGGTACATGCGCTGGTAACCTCTCGTCTTGATTTCTGTAATGCACTCTACATGGGGCTACCCTTGTGCCTAGAAACTTCAACTGGTACAGAACATGGCAGCCAGGCTGGTTTCATGTAAAACCAGAAGAGACCATATAACACCAATCTTAAGATCGCTTCACTGGCTGCCTATCAGTTTCCGGGACAAGGTGTTGGTCATCAACTTTAAAGCCCTAAATGACTTGGCTCCAACCTGTCTTCGGGACCGCCTCCTTCCGTATAATCCACCCCGTGCACTCAGGTCCTCTGGGAGGAATTTATTGCAACCTATAAAAACTAGATTGTCTGCAACCGCCCAGATGACCTTTTCGGCTACCGCTCCCAGATTATGGAACGGCTTGTCGGATGAGATCCGTCACATTACCACCTTAAACAGCTTTTAAAAAGCCTTTAAGAAGGATCTCTTCCGGCAGGCCTTTCCTGAGTAGACAACTGGCCACCGAAAAAGTTGTGCCTGTCACAACTATTTTAATTTATTTGTTACTTGTTGTTTATTTGTTATTTTAAGTATGTTTTAAACTATGATTGTTTAATTGTATTTTAAGGGGGTGGGCTGTTGGGAGACAGGATTGTATGTTTTAGCATGTAAGCCACCCCAGTTGTGTTACACAGAGAAGCGGGATACTATTTATTTATTTATTTATTTCTACTAGGAATGCTGTGTACAGCATCTAGGGTTCAAGGCATCCTGGGTGAACATTAAATCTCCCTATATGTATCTGTCCAAGAATTGGGGTCTCCTGGGGGAAGGCCTTCCTCCATGCCCCATCTAGTGCATGGGGGAAGGCCTTCCTCCATGCCCCATCTAGTAGTATCCTTGTGTGCCTTCAAGTCATATCCAACTTATGGCAGCCCTAAGGCAAACCTATTGTGGGGTTTTCTTGGCAAGATTTGTTCAGAGGTGGCCTGTCATTGCCTTCCCCTGAGGCTGAGAGCTGGTGAAACCCAGTGGGATTCATAGCCGAATATGTTTGAAAGCATATACATAAGATGGCTGCTTTATACTGAGTCAGACCACTAGTCCGTCTGCTCCAGTATTGTCTTTTTATATGGGCAGTGGCTTCTTGTGTCTTAGACACAAATCTGTCCAAACTGTGTGACTAGGGATCCTTTTTCTTAGAGGTACCAGCAATGAAACTATGGCTTTTTGCACACACAGAGGAGATTTGCCACTGCTTTCATGAATAATTCAGATGTTAATCAGAAGGCCTTCTATAGATTGAAGGTCTGATGTCTCTTTACCTTGGAAGAGTTTGTTGGTTAGTTTATGGGAGGAAACAGTGAGCAGAAAAGAGGATGTTTTAGCTGTAATGGTCATGCAACTCTTTTATGGTTTGCCCCAAAATAGCCTTTGGTGGGTATGTGTCCCCCATAAGTTCCCTTACTAGGAAGTAGTTGATGTCCATTTCATGTTAACAGAGGTTATCCTCGGCCACCCCTTAATAGGCTTATCTTCTTTTAAATGATGGGAAAAGACAACATGCAATTGCTATATTTTAATAAGGAAATGCAGGTCTAGAGATTATTGTTTTTTTCCAGTTTTTAATTCCCCAAACTCAAAAACATACAAAGGGATTTTACTTATCTGTCTGAGCAGTCAATCACTTTTGTGTGCTTAATGGGGTCACAAATGTTTCCGCAAGGTCAGGAAATAGAACTGTTGCATGCTTTTTTCTCTTTTTCTTCCTCCCTTTTTTGCCAATAGTTTATTGCTTGTTTGTTTGGTGGGATCGTGTCTTTTTCTTCAATTGTTTCTCAATAAGTCTCTGCCTTGAAACAGTTTCCTTGTCAACCATGTCTGTCACGTAGTGCATAACCCACCTTTATCTGTATAATCCCATTATGAAATGATTTCTCATGCCCATGTAATTCCCTACATAAAAAGACAAAGCATCCTTTTACTTTTGAGAACTCTCCCCCAAAACTGTCGCCACACGGACCCAAACAAATATTCCAGTTGGTCAACACCTCTTCCTCTATTTTCCAGGTTGTGTACTCTTTAGTCTCCATTACATAAGTATGTAATTATGCTTTCTATGGTGTTGCTACAGAAAGTTTTCATCCCAGGGTTACCAGATGTCCTCCTTTTCCAAGACATGTCCTACATTTCAGCGTTCTGTCCAGCAGGAATTTCAACACGTCTTCCATTTGGAACATGGCTGAGAAGCACGAATTTACATTTATATTAGTGTTTTTAGCTTTTATTTGGTAATGCTCTACATTTTATGGCACCTTGTCCTCTTTTGTGGTTAGGATATTTGGTTGCCTGGTTTCATCCACAGTTTTCCCAAAATATGAAGGGCACATATAATAGTAAAAGTGATACTTTCTATTTAAATGGATTCAGTGGGTGGAGTTGTGTTATCTGTTTTCTATATCTCTTTGAGAGTATCTGTAGAAATTCAGAAGTTAACTTTTATATGTCAGTTTGGTTTTCATCCTGTAGAAATTAAAGCAGTAGTATACCTTTAGTATTTTTATTAGTGTCTGCTGGTCCTCTGACCAATTTTTGTATGAGGAATTGTTGGATGGAGTACATCATTTTGAATATAATGCAGCCAAAGTTAACCCTTCTGAGACCCATCCATTTCAATGGGAGAAAGGTGTAAGCAATGTCTGTTTAATTATCCCATTAACACAAATGAAACAAAAATATATGTATATTTTCTATCAGTTGTCTAGTCGTACATGTTTACACGAGACTATGTCCTAGCCCATTGGATTGCTGGCATATCATCTTTATCTTTTCTTACTATAACCTTGTAGGACCAGCATAAGAATAACTCATTGAATTGTTTTTCCTTCTAGCTTTAACCCACCTAATGTCTTGTATGCCATCTTGAAAACGTGGCACAAATACATAATTCAGATGACATATTGTAAATTTACAAGGACAATTTCATAGAAATCCTTTCTAGTTGCTGCATGTCTATAATATGACAAATACAACTAACAAATGTCCTTGCTATGAATAGCTGCATTACATTCTCATCCAATATTAATTTCTTTTTTCTCTTTATTTTTCTACACAAATTGTTTATTAAAATACATGAAAAAATATAACTTATACAGTTGCCCTTCCCAATTCATGGGAGATCAGTTCCGGATCCCCCCACGAAAATGGCGGCTCACAAATATTCGAGCCCTATTTAAAGTAACGGTGTGCATGCCCATGGCACATGCAAGGCCATTTAAAATATAGCCGTTGTTCCTCCCCATGAAGAGTGAGACCGTGGACACCAAGTTCACAAATGGGGAGGACAACTGTATATACAACTTGACCAACAAACATATAATTCTCTGTTTATTTACATTAGCTGACCAGGCTTTTGCATACAACCATAAAACAATCCAATACCATAATAAACATAAAATAAGACAATTAGATTGGTCATAAAATATACAAAATAAAACTAAGATTGTCACTAAACAATTTAAAAGCTTCTCTTCTGGTCAGAGCTACTTTAATGTATTTGGCCGTTCGATAGGACACGTTGTAATCAGTTCCTGCCAGTAAAAATAACATTTTTTTTTTTTGAGGGAACAGCATTTCTGATATGTACAACAAAAGGATCAAGGTATTGGGCTCTCAAGTCCAAATACAAAGAACATTCCAGAAGAAAATGATACAAATCTGCAGCCATATGGGCACTGTCTGTTGGTGTTCAGTAAGCCATCATAACGCCCTTTAACTTCCATTAAGTGCAAAGTATTTAATCTGCACTTAGTTAAAGGGGACTTAAGGTCATATGGACAAGCAAAGGCTAGATAAGGTGGGAGTTTACCAGGATAAATGGTGAAATTCTTATACAAAGTAACAGAACAGCAATTATCCACCAATTCAGCATTTTTCCAAAAATCAATGTCAGCTAGACACCTTACAATTTCTAGCCGGGCCCCATTGTAGCCTTTTGCAACCAAATAGTTTGTTGAAAATCCCAAACTGGATATGAGAGAACAGATTTTTGTAGCCCAAGACTCTGGACCCATTTCTTCATATGCCATTACAACTAAAGGGGAAACCAGCTGGAAAATTATCTTAAGCCAATAATAAATGGCTGTTTTCTGAGCCAACATTTTAATTGAACAGCATGCTGATTCGATACGTATAACAGCCTTGGGGGCAGATTTGGGGACACCCAGAGATCTTGTTAAAAATTTATGCTGTACTAATTCAGAACTGTCATGTCTGAGTGGACCCAAACTGCAGCTCTATACAATAGCAGCGGCCAAGAGTGAGTGTGGGTGATGGCAGCTTTTTAAAAAGATCCTGACGAAAGAAGAAAAGGTGTAGAAATAAGAGCACTTAATAAAAACTTTGCATCCTGCATTTTATAATCTGCACACTACAGCATTTGATTATTTGGCTGCAGAGAAAAGGCAAACCTTTGAAAGCTGAACTGCGAGTGTTTGTATTGGCTGAACAGTGACACTTTGGAACTTGCAACTTACAACTGTTAGTAACTGCAAAATCTGTTCACAAGGAAAGACTATAGAACTTTGGGCACAAATAAAAAACCAAGCCTAAGCTAATACAATTACACAACATGATTTTAAACATCCTATAATTTCCCTGATTTCCTGGGATTTGATCCTCTTATTATAATGACTTCTGAGTATACATAAGCTTTTTCTCCATGGTCCAAAACATGCTGCAGAAATAATCCAGTTTGAAACTGCCCTGGAACAATACTAGGGAATTCTGGGAAATAGTTTAATGAGTCATTTAGCCTTCTCTGTCTGAGAGCTCTGGTGCTACAATAAAATACAATTCCCAGGATTCCCTAGCACTGAGCCAGGGCAGTTAAAGCAGTCTCAAACTGGATTATTTCTGCAGTCTGTTTTGGATCCTTGTCTGTACAGTACAGTAGCCCCTCCCAATTTGCAGGGGATCCGTTCCGGACCCCCACTCCCACCCCTGTGAAAATGGCAGCTCTCAAATATTTGAGCCCCATTGAAATCATTGGCGTGCGTGCCCATGGCGCATGCCCCATTTTATCCCCTCCATTTGCCACCCGCAAATGGGCAAGTCCATGAAAACGGAGGAGCGACTGTATATTACAAAGTTCCATGCAATGAACTCATTATACTGTTCTTATTCTTTGTTTTTCGACTTATAACAATTACACTTTCCTTATATTTTCACAATATTTTGTCACCAGAGCCCAATCCTTGTCAACTTCCTCAGATGATTTTTGAATTATATAAGCTGTTAATTTATCTGATTCTATCATTTTGATTAACTTTAATAGTCAGTCTTCAATTGTGGAGATTTATGGGGATTTCCATTTTTGTGCAAAGAGAATTCAGGCAGCAGTTACATAAAGGAGTTTGGCTCATGAGTTAAATGGGACTGGTCACCAGCTATGATTCTCAGGCTTGCTTTGCCCCATGCTGCTGTGCTCAGAGTCCTTTGCAATAGGTTTCTTTTCTGCTCTTCATGAATCACTGTCCCAAATTTATCACACAAAGCAAGGGCAAATGATGATACCCTGAGAGAATTCTCCCAAGAGATGTGACAGAGTTTGTGACATACATGGAGAGTTGTATGCTAACTAAATTGTCTTTCATCCAGGATTTGTGACCGTATGTCATTGCTCTCATCTGTTGTAATCCATCTGTTGGATCTGAGCTTAAGAGTTCTTGATTTATCTTTATCCAAGGTTTGTGATCCTAAGTCATTGGTCTCATCTATTGCAATCCATTTGTTGGGTTTGAACTTTGGAGTCCTACACAACTGTAGAGTTACATAATAATAAATAAAGTATGTGTTGTACACACGGAGGGTTGGATCCAAGATCTGCTTTCCTCGTGGAAGGTCCCTTTGCCCCATTTTGAGAGATTGCCCTCCACAAGCGTAGCACACGCCGTTTCCTCTGTAAAGACAGGAACAAGTCCATTTCTACACAATCTATCTATACAATTGAGATAACTTATCTTGCAATGCTATTACGAGGACAACTGAAATATTCATTTTAAATAACTCAAAAACAGGTCTGGATTGTAGATTATAATGATGCAAACAAGCATATATAGTCATTATTTTTGTTCCTTCCCTAATATGTATAGCCTTGACCAAAAACCATCAGGGCTTTTCCTCAGACATTTGTAAAATGGCTCTCTTATTTTTAAGAAAAAGACTTGATGACTAGATTCTTAGTCAGTCATCAAGGCTATAAGTATTATGGAAGGAACTTTTCTCTAGGTTAGATTGGCTAACAGCTGTGATGTATTGTCTGCTATTTTCTGTCCTGCATTACTTTTCTTCCCTGCTCATTGATTTCCCTTTTGACAGACTCTGATCTGGCTTGCTTTGTCCAGTCAGTAGGGTGTTAGTGTTTAAGGATTCTTCAGAAAATATAACTTCACTGTTTCCATCTGGTTTGTTTTAAAAGTCTGGCATTGAATGGTTTTAATATGAAATTGAATGTGCTCTCTGAGGCAGTAACAGTATCTCTACTGTCAATTTGGGTTCTTGTTTTTAACTTGTGTAGAGTTGGTTTGTTTTCATTTTATTTTTGTACACTGACTTGGAGATCTTGTTTTGACTAAAGGATGGGCTATAAGTATTTTAATAAATAAAATAAATAGTTTGCTTGTACTGGGAAACAATTGCATGCCTTTTCTGTGGGTATTCACACAATATTGACAGAATGACAGCTGACTAAAACATTTATATACCTCAACATGGCAGGGAGTTGGACTGGATGGCCCTTGTGGTCTCTTCCAACTATGATTCTATAATTCTATGTTTCACAAATGGAATTAATAAGATAAATAATCAAGCTATTATATAATTCAGTTTTAAAAATAAACAGACAGCAACATAGTTAACACATTTCAGATCCATGAAAAACCTGGTAAAATAAAAATTTACTGATTCTTCATCTAAAAAGCACCCAGGTAGACATCCAAACATTTCTTGGGAAATGGTTATCAGTAATTCCCAAACTGGTCCTCCAGACATTTTGGGCTTCAGCTCCCAGAATTCATGACCGTTGGCCAAATTGGTTGGGGCTTCTGGGAGTTGAAGTCCAAAATACCTGAAGGACCAATGTTTGGGAACAATGGGGTTACACAAACAGAGTGCTACCACCAAGAAGGCATGGCATCTCCAGACATGTTTCCACCACTAATGAAAGACACAGTCAGGGCCTCGAAGAGAATTATGATAATAATTTATAGGCAGGTTCATACAGGAGGGAGTGGTCCTTCAGATATCTTTAGTCTGCTGCCATTTTCATGATCAGCACCTCGAATCAGGCTTTTAAAAAAATAAAAAGGTAAAAAGTCAGTGCAGATGAAACAGGATAATATGATCCTAAAAACAGATATTCAAAACATTCTGCCTGTTGCATATTTCATCATTTGGACTTTCAGAACACATTTCAATGGCAGCCCTAAACACCTGAGCTGGTCTTCCCTATGTCTTATTCAAGAAAACATATAAACTCTGATCCCTTGTTATAATAACATTTGCTTTCTGTAGCCATCCTTCCCCCTCCCAATTTTCTTAGTAAAATTCCATATAAAAGCAAATTTCCCACTTTTCTCATGTGCCTAAATTTTGGATTCTAAGAATGATATTGCAGAAATAGGGATTTAAGATATATGAAGTGGTACACCATTTGCTAATTCTTTGGCAGCAGGGAGCCAATCCCTAATTGGAGACATCCGGTAGCATAACTAGTTGGGAGATTCTGGGAGTTGCAGCTGAGCATCTATGGAAGACACCAAGTTGGTGAAGCCTGAATCATCTCATATCCTAGCTGTAATTACATCAGTTTGAGTATCTCTTATCTGGAATCCAAAATACTTCAAAAATCCAAAATTATTCACATTGGTGGCTGAGATAGTGACGCCTTTGCTTTCTGGTGCACACAAAGTTTGTTTCATGCACAACATTATTAAAATATTATTTATAAAATTACCTTCAGGCAATGTGTTTAAACATATATGAATTTCACATTTTAGACATGGGGTCCCATCTCCAAGAGATCTCATTATGGACAATGGGCCCTCGGTATCTGCTGGGGTTTAGTTCCAGGACGCCCCCCCCCCCATGGATACCAAAATCCCATTATGTACAATGGCATAGAAATGGTGCTCCTTATATAAAATGTCAAAATCAAGGTTTACTTTTTGGAAGATAGACAGACTGACAGCTTAATGCTATATAACTCTATGTTGTTGTTCTCCTTAAGTGTATGCACAAAATCCACCTCCCTCTCTCCTTGTATTTGCCATTCTCTACAAGTAGAGGGTGAGTATTTCTAAAGTGTCTCCTCTTATCTAGCGGGTTTTTTAGGATACTGTTTTTCCAGACACATAGCTTCCAGATACCCTTGGGTTGATGACTTCCTTCCAGCCCCACCTGCCTCACAAGGTTGTTCTGAAGATGAATGTGTGTTGGGGGAGACAGCACATGCCACCTTGAGCTCTTTGGAGGAAAGGTGGCATGGAACAATCAAATAAATGCAGTGGTACCAGCCACCTGGGGATACCAAAATCCATGGATGCTCAAGTCCCATTGTATACAATGGTACAGTAAAATGGTGTCCCTTTATAAAATAGCAAAATCAAGGTTTCCTTTGGGTTGTTTTTTTTAATTTCCTGCTTTGGATGGTGGAATTCATGAATGGTGATGGAGGGGCAACCATGAAAAAATTAAATATAAAGTCTCCTCTGAATGGTAGCAGCAGTTCTCCATGCTTTCAGCTCTGCCATCTGAGAGCCTTTTTTTACCTTGAAATGGCAAAGATTGAACCTTTTCTTTTGTTGACAGAGCATCTGCCCTGCCCCTGACCCGAAGTCCCCACCCATGCTGAGATGCCAACACAAAGTCACCTTGTCTTGGATTGTTGCAGAGAGCAGAATTATTAGCCATGATCAACTTCTAGGAAGCCTTGCTAGAACATATGTGTGGTGTGGAAATGTTGCCGCAAGTCTGATTCTTTAAACTCTCTAGCATTGCTCCTGTTAAAAACAGTATAGTCAAGACATGCTTGCTTGCAAATAGAAGATGATTTGCCTTGTAAATTTCCAGTGGTCTGCTTTGTCTCTCTTGACCGTGAGTTTTTCCACAGTTGATGTCTCTTCTGTAAGTCCCAAAAAAGGCATAAAGATGCTATCAGGCAGACATGGCTGCATACCATGCGGACACTTCAACCGAATCATGTCCCCATTTAGGCTGATAGACGTCGAGACAGTCAGAAGCAAAAAGAAAACAATGCAAATAGTGCTGGCAAAACCTGAAATGTGTGGGGGGGGGAGGAATGCTTGTGCACCTCAGTAGAATATGCAGATTGTCTATTGTTGCAGAAAGGACAAAGGCAAGGTAACCTCGGTGAAAGAATAATCCCCCAAACAAATAGCCTGGCGTTTGTGAGAATTTGGATGCATTGCTTTCAATGAGTTTTGCTCAAATGGAAAACTTTTAAAATAAATCAACATATCACAGATTTTTCCCCCCAAGTGTGCTTAAGCTTTCTCTTTCTGAACACAAATTCCTTGTAATGTTGGCAGATATGGCCTTGATCAGGGGTAGGCAACCTAAGGCCCGGGGGCCGGATACAGCCCCCTGAGGCCTTTGGACCAGCCCCAGGCCAGTCCTGCAGCCGCCGCCACCGCCACCCACCATGATGATATTGATTATTGTTGTTATTACTTGTTCTTGAGGTTTTCTTGGCAAAATCTCCACAGGGGGGTTGTCATGGCTTTTCTGGGGCTGAGAGAGTGTGCATGCATATTTTTTTAATTTTTTAATTTTTTTGGGAAAAATTATTTATATTTATCTATTTATTCTTGGTGCTTCGGCCCCCCAATTGTCTGAGGGACAGCAACCTGGCCCCCGACTGAAAAAGGTTGCCTACCCCTGGGCTTGATTGTGTTTGTAACTAGGAAACAAGATGTCCTGGGATTCATTGTGTGTGATGCATGTAGGATTTGCACACACACACACACAAAGACATCAGTACTGCAAAGTAGTATTAGCATTAGTTGTTCTAAGGCTATTGACAGTGCATAATGCATGGGAGACTGGAAATTATTTGAGCATTGGACTATGACCCTGGAGACAAGGATGTGAATCCCCGCTTGGCCATGGAAATTCATGTTAGGCAAATCACACACTCAGCACCAGAGGAAGGCATAGGCAAATCTCCTCTGAACAAATCCTACCAAAGAAAACCCTATGACAGGTTCACCATATAGTCGTCATAAGACAGAAACATTTGAAGGCAAACAACAACAACAACAACA
>CM034703.1:13558927-13569269 GCA_020142125.1 Phrynosoma platyrhinos | reverse complement strand
CAAACATTGATAGAAATGGGGACTACAGTCAGGAAATCAGAAAAAGACAAAGAATTGGGAGGGTGGCTACAAAAGAACTAGAAAAGATTCTAAAATGCAAAGATATAGAACTCAGCACAAAAGTTAGAATCATACAAGCCATTGTAGTCCCTATTACTCATGTATGGATGTGAGAGGTGGACAGTCAAGAAAGATGATAGGAAGAAAGTCAATGCATTTGAGAGAATGTGGTGCTGGAGAAGAGTGCTGAGGATCCTATGGACAGCCAAAAGGACAAACAAATGGGTCCCAAAGCAGATCAAGCCAGAAACCTCCTTGGAAGCCAAGATGACCAAACTGAGGCTGTCGTACTTTGGACACATCATGAAAAGAGAATACTATTTGGAAAAGACAATAATGCTGTGAAAGGTGGAGGGAAGGAGGAAGAGAGGAAGGCACATGCTATGAGGTCATTATGGGTATGAAGGTTTTCAGGAATTAAGCAGAGCAGTGGAGGACAGGGGGCCTTGGAGATGGCTCATCCATAGCGTCGCCATGAGATTGACTTGAGGGCAGTTAACAACAAAACCAATAGAAGGATCAGCTGTATTCAGCTTAAGGATGTGGAAATTGAGTTACACATGTGGAGCCATCATACAGGGTTGTCCCTTGTGCATAACTGCACACCCATATACATCACACACTCCATGTTTATGTGCACCAATGCATATTGATCCACAATCCATTGATTGTGTAACATCACAATTCTCTTATGAAGTAGTGTTGTATAACTGCCATGTAACCATGTGAATGTAAAGTTATGCTCCCTCCCATGGATGCAGGATCTCAAGCTTTGTTTTTGTGCCAAGAATCCAACTGAATTTGATGCTGCTGGAGTGAATGAAAGATAGAGAAGTAAGCAGTCAGTCTCCTACTGAACGACAGCAGCACTGGAAACAGGAAGTAAGGGATTTATTATGGTCTTAGAATGAGTTACTGCGTGCTATGACAGTTTTTATATCTGTCTTGCTTATAAAATAATAAATAAAACTTGTTGGGAGTTAACTTGCGGCTTATTCACAGGACACAGCAATAATATATAATACAGTCAGGGATGCAAATACAAGCCCCAGCAAGTTCATCTTCATACTCTTCAATATTTCATAATGAAAACCAGGACATGTGTGGCTAAACAACATCAGTGTGTGGTCAAGATGACAACATGTAATGATGAAGAAACACAAACAAGCTAGAAGAAGCTGCAGCAGCATGCTTTTGCCTGAGCCTACTAGGATGGGCAAGACTCTTCCCCTCTCTCCCTGCATTGTTTTAATGGAGTGCAAATTCAGTTTCCAACAATTGAAGGAAGGTGAGGGCAAAAGGGGGAAAGTGGGAGGAAGAGAGAGAAACTGGGACATTTTTAAAGCAGCTGAAAAAGTGGGATGACAGACTCTTAACTGGAACTGTCCCTGGCAAATTGAGACAGTTGGAGGGTATGCATCTTTCATTTTCTGGTCCAGGCAAACTGATCAGCTTCCTTCATTATAAAGGCGGGTTATACAGAGATATCAGAATCTGGCAGATTTTACAACCTCTCCAACATTTTTGTGATATGTTTCTCAATATTATTGCCATTTTAATAGGGCTGTAATACCACTTATGTTCATGTTTTAGGTCATTTTCCTTGGCTTGCACAGAGTGAGATTTCAAAGGAAGGGATGATCACATACTGGTCCAATCTCTTTCTGAAATTGGGATCGACAAAATCTAATTCCCAGCCCACTTTGGAATTACGTTCTCTACCATAAATATATTCATTCAGGCAATTATGTATTATTGTGGTTTGGTCCTTAATTTGTTGTCTAGATTATCTGCACAGTTTTTCAAATAATGTTAGGAATCTTGCGGTTTCTCCGCTGATCAGTAGCTTTGGTGAAAAAGAATATAACTGATAGAGATGAAACCAGCTGATGGTCAATGGTTCTAATTCTATAACCAGTTCATTTACTTTTCTGGGTTTTCCTCTTCTGAATAAATCCTGAACTGTATATAAATCTTTCAATTTCTGGAATTTTTTGAATTTATCTGGATTATGAAATAATGAATGTAAAAGAAAGGACATTTGAGTAAGGGTTCTGGTGACATTGCATGTTTTCAATTATTCCAAATAGCTATTGATGATAATAACTGTGGATTTTTAATCTCTCTGATTTTTGCCCCTCTGGTCTTTTTAAATAATAAATTACATTCTATTGAGAAATTGCCTTGAATTTCCATTTTTACCCAATCAGTGAAAGCGTCTTGTTTAATGAGTTACCTGATTCAATTGAAAACCTGCAAAATATAGTTCCACATCCATTACTGCAAGACCTCAGATTTCCTAAATCTAGGTTTCCTTTTATTAAAAGCAAAATTAATATGTTTTGCTAAGTTTGGAACTGGAGGGGGGGGGGCAGAAAGAGATAGTTCAAAAAAGGGAAAAGAGGCATGGAGTGAGAAGCATATTTAGAAAAAACAATTGTCCCAATAAGAATAACTTCAGAATTCTCCATGATGTTATTTTGGATTTCATTCATTTAGTGACCTAATTGTATTTCCTAAGAATTAGTTGATTTATGTCTTTAGTAACTGTAATTCCCAGGTATACAAATCCTTTTACCCACCTTTCCCCAAGTCTCAAGGTAGATTAAAATACAATATATAGCAAGCCAGTAGACACATAAATTTAAACACATAAAAAAAATTACACATTAAAATTATCCAAATTAAAATATAACAATTTAAAATTAATAGTTATAAACCATCTGGGTAGGCCTGATGGAATAGGCTGACCTTACATTCCATTTTAAATGGGACAGTACCATTTCCCCCAATATTTCCAGACCATCCCTTTGTTTTAATATAAATGTCAATTTTATCCCGTTTTCAAGAAGAATGCTCTGTTATATTGCTAAAATGGTTTGAAGATTCCTGTTTGAAATTGTGGTTACCAAAGAACAAACAAAAACAAAAATAAAATTGCAACATGACAGGGCATTCTTCTTGAAAATGGGACAAAATTGACATTTATATTAAATTAAAAATGGGTGTGGTCTGGAAATATGGGGGGAAATGGAAATGTAGGATGCATACCCTTATATACACAAGGTCTGTAAAGTGAGTAACCAAAAGAAGAAGAAGAAGAAGAACCAGAAAAGTCAGGTCTTTGTGAATACTTGTTTAACAGTAATACAAAAACTTGTTGAACCATATATTGCATGAGTTTACAATGATAATACAATTTCACACACTCAGTGAAATAATGAACTATATAAACCATCTTGGAAATGATCATATAGTAAAAATATTGTAAAGTAACCATAATGTGTAATGCTGCTTTGGATGCAATTTGCCTTCCTAAGGGTGTCTGCTACTTGTCTTGCCATCTTTCTTGTGCCCTTGGCTAATCTTGCAAATGCGATATCCCTTTATTCCTCCTTCCTTCCCTTTCTGTTGATGCTCTGATCCTGCCTGCGTCTTACTTGGGATGTCTCATCATAGAGTTTACTAGGTGATGGAGGTACACAAGGAGGGCCACCTACACCTCCCTGTGCATAGTACCAACCAATGTTAGCTATGGTGTCACTACAATTCACTCCTGTCAGTGACATCCACCACTACTGCTGCTGCCCAGTAGTTGTTTGTCTCCCTATATCATTCCTCCCATTGTTTGTTTGCTTTCCTACCCAGTCCCTTATGCTTCCCAGGGTTTCCCTCCTTTACTTGTGTCCTTCCTCCTTTAGTCCATTCCCATCTCTTTGGAAAAAACAACAATGCTGGGGAAGGTGGAGGCAAGTAGGAAGAGAGGAAGGCCAGATGCCAGATGGATGGTGTGATGTCCAGCCTGGACTGTTTAAATTCTCCCCTGCATTTTCTCTCATTTAAAGTTCAGTCCTTAGATTGTTTGAGCATAGGAATGTTCCATTGTATTAGTTTGTGGGAGGAGCTGTAGGAATCCCCTGCATTTTTCTAGTTTTTGGTTTGCCCCTTCCCAGCAAGCTCTGCTTCAGCTTGGGATTTTTAGTTTTTCTTAGGCAGGCTTGGCTTTATCTGTTTGGTGGCAAACAGGCACAGGCAGAGGGAAAGGGCATTTCTTACACCAGTTAGCCAATTTAGTTACCATATTTAGCCAATTTATTTACCATTTAGCCAATTTAGACACTTAACCAATTTAGTTACCATTTAGCCAGATTAGTTACCAAAAGCAGTTAATTAAATTGAATATCAACAACAAAGAAGTCAAGAGCACCAGAAGCTGAAAGACCCTGCACCAGCTTCATTGAGAAGGAGTTCAAACCAAGATCAAACCCAGAGAGATGACAACACTGAAGATTGCTGAAACCTAAACTGTAAATTACCTTTTATTTTAAGCCTGTTAGAGCTGGGGAGGAGAAACCTTTTTCTTTTGTTCTTTAAAATAAATTTCCCCCCTTTTGACTTTACATTCAGCTTTGGAGCCTTTTTGGGTATAAGAGTTTGATCTCACCAGGGTACTGGCGTTGCACACCCATATTTGCCACCACCTTTAGTTGGGTGTGTCTTCACAGATGGACTCTATGAAGGAGGTCACTTTGGGTATTAAAGGGTGGCAGGAATTAAGGAGAGCAGTGGAGGACAGAGGGTCTTGGAGATGGCTCATCCATAGGGTAGCCATGAGTCGAAATTGACTCAAGGGTAGTTAACAACAACAACAACAAAAGCCATAATGTGAGGTATTCCATCACTAAAACTTAACAAATCATCAAGGGAACAATCAGAAACGAATAGGGTAATGTCCACAATTCAAATGTAAGTCCATTTAAAGAAGATATAAAGTTCATGTAGTTTATGATGTAAGCTTTGCAAAACCTGAAGTCTGAAGATCCTATGTCTTGAAAACAATCTTGGAAATAACTTTTTAGAATATGCGGCTTAAAATCCTATGGCTGGACTGAGACATGGACTGATAAAGACCCCTTGAAACTATTGTAAAAGATTCTGGAAATTACCATCTCTTCAAGTTCCTTAAAACTCTATACACTCCCCATTACACTGGGGTAATGATAAACACTCTGGGAGTTCAGTTGGTTGGATAATGTGGGTATCCAGCAGAAAGATGGTGTAAATACACAAGTGTATTTTGGCACTAAGAAAACATTATGTAGGATCTCAGCCAGTATTTTTCTTCTGATGTTCTACTGAACAAGTGGATGGCTTTGGGGAGGCAGGCACAGATGTTAAAGACAGGCTGGTGGGACAATCCATCTTTCCCCCTCATTCCATATGGCATATATGTGCAGGAGGATATTGGCCAAATGCCAGTGAAATCTGGTGGATTAAGGAGAACCTGGAAGAATCTCATAGATCATGGGGGAAAGCAGGCTAGTTGGCAATCTATGCTTATCTAGAATTCCTCACAACAATAGCTTTTAAACATATTTGTTTCTTGGTCCCAGACCTTTCCACTTCCTGACTCATGCTGATAGTACTGCCAATAAAATGAACTCTGGTATTTTAATAGTTGCATTCAATCAAACAGCATTTCTAAAGACACATTTAAAAAGGAGAAATCTGACAGTTTGTAGATCTACATTTCAAGGCTGAAGGTTAGACAATGGTTCTTTCCCTCCATGTTGTTTAGTTTAGGACTTTGTCTCTGAATTGGCCTGAATTGGCATGTGGATTTGCTCCTATACAGCTTTTCTTGGGGAAAGCTTAGCTAGATTTTCTTCATAAATGATGACCCAGTTCAGACACAACATATACTGGCTAACTAAGACATGACATGTAAAAGGATCATAGCTCTTGCATATGCCCTTCCCATTCTCAAAGTTCCAAAACTGAAGTCTTCCTGAATTAGGTAACTATGGTCTTGTTGTTGTTAGCTGCCTTCGAGTTGATTTAGATTTATAGTGACCCCGTGGATGAGACATCTCCAAGACTCCCTGTCCTATACTTCTCTGCTCAGGTCTTGCAGGCACAGGCATTTGATTGAATCCAGTCATACATGTGCAGTCTTTCTATCTTTCTACTGCCTTTCACCTTTCCTAGAATCATAGTTTTTTCTAATGATTCATTTTTCCTCATGATGTGTCCAAAGTACAACAGTCTTAATTTGGTCATCCTGGCTTCCAGCGATAATCAGGCTTGATCTATTTTAGAACCCATTTGTTTGTCTTCATGGCTATCCATAAGTACTCTTCTCCAGCACCACATCTCAAAAAAGTTGATTTTTTTCCTATCAGCTTTTTTTAATCATCCAACTTTCACATCCATACATGGTAATAGGGAATACAATGGCTTGGACTATCCTCACTTTAGCATGCAGGGTTATGTCTTTACATTTTATGATCTTGTCCAGTTCTTTCATAGCTACCCAATCCTAGTCTTCTTCTGATTTCTTGGCCACAGTCTCCATTCTGATCAATATTTGGACCAAGATATGGGAACTCTTTGACTATTTCAATTTTCTCATTATCTGGGATGAATTCTTGTAGATCTTCTGTAGCTTTTCTCTTTACCTTTTTCAGTAATTATAGATCTATATAGATCTAACTATAGATCCCCATAGATACAAACTTTAAAATATGGCTGCTAGTGTCAGAACAAACCAGGATCAAGAGGATTGTGGTACACTGGCTGTGTTGAATGGCAACATTCTGCAGCTGAACCAAGACATCAAATACATATAGACAATCAAATCTGCATCCACCTCCAGTGTGTAATGTATGTGCATGTACAGTGTATATCTGACTACATGCACAACTGTGTTTCTGCAAAGCTTGAAATGAATGTACAGTTGGCCCTCCATTTTCTCAGGGGATCCATTCCGGACCACCACCCCCGCGAAAACAGAGATTAGCGAGTATTCAAGCTCCATAGGCTTGAATGGGGCATGCTCCATAGATTTAAGAGGTTATCCCTCCGTGAATATGTAAAACCACGGACCTGAAGTCCACAAGAATGGAGGGGTAACTGTAGATGTTTTGTGTTGGACAAAAATATCCAACCACTTCCGTAGGGGAGTTAACATATGCGTAAGACACCAATAGGTTTCCAAAGCTTACTCACAGTTCTACAATCCTATATTTTTACAGTGGGAGAGTGCTTGGAATACCAACATAACCTGCCAAAATCACTCCAAAGAAATAGTGGGATATCATTGTTATTATTATTTTTAAAAAGGATATATTACTGCAGTAAATTAAAAGCTAGGCAGTCAATTGGTCAAATGGCTTTTAAAGGGTTGGCAGTCCAATGCTATAATTCTAGACATTTGGGAGTAGTCATTAACCTCAGACCTTACACACATTAAAAGAAGCCAAGTGATACTTTATCATAAAGTGTGAATGGGCCCAATGTTACATGTAAACTCCAGCATAAAGTACATTTAGCAGGAGTGATTCCAGCTCTCAGGAAATAGAGAGCGAGAGAATTTCAGATCTTTGCTGGCAGAAGTTAACTGAGAATGTTTCATCCCCCTAGAAATTCAAAGACTACTTTTCAACAAAATCCTCTACCACAAACACCTATGTTGGAAAGTCTTCTGGCTTCAGTAAATGGCTCAGTTCTTTGCATGCCCCTGATGCCTTTAAATTCCATCACCTGAAATTCTGTAAGGAGCCCATTGTGGACACACACAATATTTTCAAAGCATTCTCTTTCTTTTGAACTGGCGACTTCCAACTCAGATGTGTTCAAAAGATACAAGAGAAGCGCCATCCTCTGAACAGGCTGGAGTGACTTCTAAGTGGGAGAGTTTCTTTGTTCAGTGCCAGAAAAGGTCAGTCGAATTATTGTTGGCTCTGAATTGGGGCTCTTACAACCTGTTACATCCTATTACCTGAACAAGTCTCCAAAAATTTAAAGTGAGAAAGGTGGAGGGATAGAATTATTATTTTCCCTCTGGGAAAAAAGATCTATCAAAGGAAACAAACAGTTATGCAGCCCTTTCTCACCTACTATCTACTCTCATCTCTGTTAGCAAAAATATCATCTTACCTATTCTATGTCTTTCTGTCTGTGGGGCCAATAGAAGAACAAACACTTCAGTCTCTTATGGAGGACACCAGATATTCCAGTCTAATGACAGATTTTTGCATTGACTGGAAGAAGGAAGCTAGTATAGTACTGCGTGTCTTCTAAGTCTGGCACAGCAGTGAGTGATAGGAGGGACTCTACTGATGAAAACAACTAACCAAACCAGAGCCTTTAGTTTGTTGTTGTGGTTGTTGTTGGCCAGAATCCTGTTGGGGACTTACCTCTGCATAAGTAGACTCAAGTCTGTGGGAACTAGAACTGAACAGTTCTGTAATGTCCATATATTCAGCAAGGAACTTGTTACTCAAAATATGAGGGTCCTGAGAGGGCACCCACAATTAATATTTAAACAGGGAAATTTTATTAGCTCAAATGATAGCAGCTGAGAGGGCTCGGGTAACTAAAGCAGGGACCAAGCCTGTGTATAACAGTTCTGAGAAACAGAACTCCAGAATGCAAGTTCAAACATAATTTTATTTATAATTGAAGAAAATCACCATGCAAGATACTCACTCACACACACATTCAAGAACTAATAATAATAATAATAATAATAATAATAATAATAATAATAATAATAATTTTTATTTATATCCTGCCCCTCTGCCACGCAATCGGGGCAGCGTACAACACATTAAAACATCACAGTAAATTAAAATCAATCCAAATCCTGTACCATATTCCCACACACACACACACACCTTAAAAATAAATTAAACTGAAACAGATTAAAATAACAATTGTTAAAATATACAATACAAAATACAGTAATTTTTTCAATATAGATATACAGAGTGGTGTTAATCAAGGCGGTAAAAGAACGATGTTCAGATCTGATGTCTTCTGGGCTGGGACTAATGATATGATAGATGGTAGCAGATAGTGACCTAAAGGTGTTGCAGAGGGCACTGTGAGATGGAAAATGGCTCAGCAGTTGCTTTAGGATTGTGGAATGGTCAGCTTATACTGAGGAGTCAGGTGAGATCTGGACAAAGTACCTGTCTGATCGCAAACTAGACCGAAGTTAAGATGCCTGGGCAAACATATTAATAGGACAAACCATCTCCTGGGGCAGGCTTAGGGATGTGAATGGATTTCAAGGAGGGAGGAATGAGCAAGGAAGTTGAGAATGGCTGGACTATCAGTGCAAATGTCTCTGGACAATGGGGTATAGTTTCCAGAAGGAAGTATTATTGGATTTTTGTTCACTTGTTAACACAAAGTCTATCACCCACCATCACTCCTATCAATGAAGGGATTATGCAGATTCTGATCTTGATCAATATGTCCACTCTATGTGCTTTTGAGTTCATCCATGCTGAGCCTCCCAGATCTTCTTATATGGTGAGGTTAATTTTGTGCACTGGGGCACCCTCACGGCTACATGCTGTGAACATCCTGTTTGATATCAATTTAATATTAGCGCATAAGAGGGGTGCAGAGGGCCCAACCATGGGGTAACAAACTGCTGTGACATTACTACATGAGGGAGACAGCAAAGTGACTGATACACACTGGGACCAATGCACAATGGAACTGATGCACATTGGGACTAGTGCACAATGGGACTTTGGGACCTAAGAACACATTGAGCCACCAAAATATTTGATGAAAGACCTAGAAATTATCTTCCTTGTACAAAACCAAAAACAAGAAGGAGTGAAGTCCTTGGAGGTTTTCCTCTTTTCCTCCCTGAAAGAGTTTACACTCTGCAGATGACTGATCTAAGCGTTCTCTACATGGATTTTTTAACCTGATTTTCCCTAGGGAAACTGCTTACATGATGCAGGGCCAAAATGCCAGATTGGGTATGGACAGTTTTCGTGACACCTGCACCCAATAGGCTTCCTCCCCCTAACCTGCATTTTAAAAACTCACTTTTTTCTGTGGGTTTGCAGGGGGTCTTCAGTGATAATGGGTGGCTGTCTTTTCAATTACAGTTCCTGTTCATCACCCAGTGCTGCTGCAATGGGCACAAGTTGCTCTAAGGTCAGAAAGAGACACCCAACATCGATAATACTGCTCCATTCTGCTTTGATCTGACTTCACTTGGAATACTGTGTCCAGTCCTGGGCATCACCATTCAAGAAGGATGTTGATAAGCTGGAATGTGTCTAGAGGAGGGCAACCAAAATGGTGACAGGTCTGGAAACCACCAAGCCCGATGAGGAGCGATTTAGGGAGCTGGGCATGTTTAGCCTGGAGAAGAAAAGGTTAAAGGGCAACATGATAGCCATGTTTAAATATCTGAAGGGATCATATTGAGGATGGAGCAAGCTTGTTTTCTGCAGCTCCAGAGATTAGG
>CM034703.1:13540629-13552458 GCA_020142125.1 Phrynosoma platyrhinos | reverse complement strand
TAAATCAAATTAATGGGGAAAGAAGTCATATTCTATCAACCTAATGACTCTGTTTGGAAAGGATTAATCCAATAGAACAAATAATTGCAGGGGGATTTACTTTGCATTTCAAGTTCAGGATAACGTAACTCATGCCCTATGTTCTATGTAAGCATTTGTCAATATTTTTGTGCTGTTGATCTATTTTTCTCATGTTATTTCTGGGTTTTTTAATGAATAATTTTTTTTAAAAAAGCAAAAAAAGAAAAAAAGAGAGCAGAACACCATTCTTTCCCAGCTCACATTTTATTGAATTATTTACTGCAAACATAGTGCAACAATGCAACACTTATAGTCTGTGTTTCTCTAGCCCTCCTTCACCATCCTTTCAGTGCTGATGCTGGCAAACTAAATACAGTCAGCCCTCCGTTTTTGCAGGGGACCCGTTCCAGACACACACCCCTGTGACAATGGAGACTCGCCGATATGCAAGCCCCATAGGCTTAAATGGGGCGTGCTCCCACTGGCAAGTGTGGGAACATGCCTGCAGGTGCATGCCCCATTGATCGTAATGGAGGTCGCCCCTCCATGAACTTTCAAAACCAAGGATCTCAAGTCCACGAGAACAGAGGGGTGACTGTAATTCGAGCTAGACAGGGGCCAAGGAAAAAAAGGGGGAATCATGTGGATATGAAAAGACTTAGAGCCTTATTGCACGAGAAAACAAAATGGAAACAGATTCGGAGGGTAACAGCTTTTCCCTTGCCTTGCCACATACATTGTAGCACTTCTTTTGTTGAATGGATTTTTCCAGCTAGGGAAAAAGATATGCTTTTACAAGTGTTGCCTGTGGGAAGAGAACTGAAGTGCTACGACGTCATGTGGCAAGGCATGGAGAAAGCCACTCTTCTTTGGCAGAGAAATCTAAAGACCTTGTACAACTACAGTTCCCAAGATTCCATTGGATGGAGCTACAGCACTTAAAGTGGTGTCAAACTGCATTATTTCTACAGTGTACGTAGAAGGCTGGAGTCCTCTGCCACTTATCTGGGTGTAAGCCTCATTGCACACAATAAGCTGAATCCCACTGGTTAGATCCAACTAAAGGAGACCCATTGAATTATTAAATAGTTCAAGGTAAATCTTTTTGATTTAATAAGTCTACTTACTTCATTCAGTTAGTTTAACTAGGGCTGCATCTGCATTGCCGAAATAATGCAGATTGACTTCATATTAACTGTCATGGTTCAATACTATGGAATTCTGGGATTTTTGTTGTTGTGGCACCAGAGCTCTCTGACAGAGAAGGCTACATAGCTCATGAAATTGCAAATCCTGGAATTCCAAAGCATTGAGCCATGACAGTTGAAAAGTGCTGTCCAACTGCGTTATTTCTGCAGTGCAGATGCAGCCCCAGACACTCAGTAGGATTCAAGCCAATTCAACCTACTTTTGAGTAGATACTTATGGGATTGTGCTGAGAATGAACTTCTCCATACAGGGGTGGCCCAAGACATTTCGCTGCCTGAGGAACAGCCATAATCTGCACATCTTCCCACTCATCCCTTGGATACTATGTCTGGGAGCATATTATCCAAAGCTATCCCAGTTATTTTGGCACATGAAAATCTCACAAGTGCCTCTCCTCATTTCTAGTATTATAAATATAAACAATGTAAATAACTGACTGTTTTGCTGCCCTTTGATGACTCCCAAAATTGGTTGCCTGAGGCAGCTGCTTCATTCTACCTAATGGTAAGGCCGGCTCTGGCTACATAGTGTATTATCCCTTTGCAGTCTGCGATGATCCCCAAAGTTGTAAGATGCTTAAAATGCCACAGAATCCATCGGAGAACTACTCTCTTAAACCATATCCATTAGAAATTATTGGATTTTTGTATTTTTATCTCGAAATGATAAGGAGCAGACATTGATAGATGTCCTTCTGAATGCCATTTCCCACAAGGGGGGGGGAGGAACATATTTTATTTTATGATCAAGGGGTCATTCATCTAGATCTGCTTTAAGGCCACAGTAGACATTTTGCCAATCGCTAATAGAAACTAAATAAACACAGCCAAAACAGTGTCATCTATCTGTGGGTGAGTAATTATGAAGGATTCCTCTTTAAATAGATGTTTAAGTAAATATAGAAATATCGTTTTACAAACGCTGGCTCAAGAGGAGAGGCTTGCAGGACGGCAAAGCAAAAAGCACCCTCACTGGTTGGTTTGTGTGTGTTCACATGTGTGTCTGCAGCTCGGACTGAACAGGAAACTCAATATAGTGAGAAACACACAAACACACATACACAAACAGAGAGGCCCAAATGAGTAGCTGGGCTCCATGTCATACAGGTAACATTTGAAGCCCATGATCAGAGATCCAATGAAAGATTTTGACAGGTTTCCAGTGGCTTCATCATTGGAATTGCGACACCTGAAGACCAGGTTCAAATCACTGTTCGGCCATAGAAACCCACTGGGTGACCTTGGGCAAGTCACACTCTCTCAGCCTCAGGGGAAGGCAAAGGCAAAATCCCCCTGAGCAAACCTTGACAAGAAAACCAAGCAATAGGGTTGCCTTAGGGTCGCAATAAGTTGGAAATGACTTGAAGGCACACAGAAACAGACAAGGTACTTTTCAGTCCCCTATCCCTACTTGAAGTAAAATACACTATGGAAACTTTATGGTGACCCTAAGGCTATCCTATAAAAGGGCTTTCTTGGCAAGATTTGTTCAGAGGGGGTTTGCCTTTTCCTTCCCCTTCAAAGCCACATCAAATCCAGCCTAACGCTCAGAGACTGTGTCCCAAATCCCAAAGCACCAGATCTGGTCTGATCTTGGAAGCTAAGCAGGGTGAGCTCTGGTTAGTACTTGGATGAGAAACGACCAATGAATACCAGGTGCTGTAGTCCATATTTCAAAACAACTTTTTGAGTATTTACTGCCTAAGAAAACTGTGACATTAATGGGGGTTACCATAAGTCAACAGGCAACTTGAAGGCACACACACACACACACACAAGCTTCAGCAAATAAGAGCCAGTGTGCTGCAGTGGTCTGAGTTTGGACTACAACTCAGGAGACTAGGGTTCGAATCACAGCTCACAGAACCACAAAAAGGTTGTTTTGTCAGGTCCTCTGAAACCACTGGATGGCTCTGGGCAAGCCACACTCCTTCAGTCTCGGGAAGGCAAAGGCAAACCCAATCTGAACAAATCTTGCCAAGAAAATCCTTTTATAGGATAGCCTTAGGGTCGCCATACTTCAGAAATGATTTGAAGGTACTAAACAACAACAAAGCCTCAGGAAAGGATCAAACCTTGTCTGATACAGCACTGGTAATGGGTATTCTGAATAGCATTATTACAGTGGTCCCTTCACATTCGCTGGGGTTAGGGATGAAGGACCCCCATGGAAAAAAACGCAAATAAAAAATCACTATTCTTTTTATCTGAGAGAACACCTTTCTAGAAATCTCCAGATACTGCAGTGCAGATCTATGGTCAACATCTGCCAGAAATTCATCATAGAATCATGCTGGAGGACCTAAAAATGCCTAGAGAAGTGTTTTCACTAGGAACTTTTAGGTTGTATGGCACAACTCTATGGTCAACTTCTGGCAGAGTTGCTCTGGAGGACCTAGAGATTCCTAGAGAGACCGCATTAATCAAAACTGCAAATAATCAAAGCAGCAAAAGTCCAAGCTGCAAATGCGAAGGGCCAATTTTTTTCCGTTAGAGCCCCAATTCTCTGCAAGTACCCCCAAAGCTTGGAAAAGTTACTTTTGGGGGACTACAGAATCCACCTGCCAGCATGAGGATTCTGAGTGTTGTAGTCAAAAAGCACACTTTTCTGAGCTCTGTGACCACTGCCTTTGGCAGGGGATACTACCATTTCGTTGAACCATAGAATCACAGATTTGGAAGAGACCCCAAGGGCCATCCAATCCAACTTTCTGCCGTGTAGGAAAAGTCCCGACAGATTTGATTTGAATGATGCCCCATCCCCAGGATTGATAACTTTTATTTTACTGCTTTGATGCAGAACCCAGTGGAAACCAAGAGTGTCAGCTGTTGGTCACAAAGTCATTGGGAAAGTGAATCCACTCCATTTTTTAACTTTAAAGTTTTGAATTTTAAAGCAGCTGTCCTGTTTGCAGAACCAGATCTTCAAAATACCTTCTGCATTCTGGATTGTTCCTTTAACATTTAGTTTAAATCCTGGAATGGAGTCCCCATCTTATTGACATGGGAAGCACCAGTAATCACTGGAAGACAGTTTTTAGTAACTATTACTCTGCCTAAATAGCTTGCAAATGGAGTCAAATAGCAGATGGGCTTTTCTAATGATGCCGGCATCTCCCCATTCCTATGTTACAAAACCAACAACAACAACTAATATGCTGGAGCCCTTTTTTTAAATCATGATTTTACCACTTCTAGTGCCTTTAAAAAAATCAACAGAAACTTTCTAATTAAACAGAAATCCTTATTTCTGAGATCAGTGTATTAGGGGGAAGGGAACATTTTAGTAATATGACAAGCTTGTGCAATGTGAAGTAATGCCATAATGGGATTTTGTGCGCTTACATCCTGTCTTCTTATGGTTGTTAATGATCCAATAACTCCTATTTTTTGCAAGCATAAGGGTGTTAACCGAGTCATCTTTCCTGGCCTTAGGCCAACGCAGGTAATTTTGTTCTCCCAGTGAGTTCATAAAATCCATGTGCAACATCAAGAATACCTGGAGTTATACATTTACATATTTGTTTCAAATGCTTACATCCTGTCTTGCCACTGGAATTCCATAGATGCCCAAATAAAATAAAATACAATAATAAAACGCAGCGCTAAAACAATGACGGCAAAGATGATTCATAAAGCAGGTCAGTGATCCATAATCACATTTTTAAAAAGATGTGACTATCAAAAGGCAGCGTTTGAAAATGTCAGTAGGTAAAGACAACATCAAGATGCCAATTTGGTTGTTCTGACTCATCCTTATTCATTTATTTTGGAAAGCAGAGGCTCTGAACTATGACTGATGGAGAAGTGAATGAAAGATGACTTTCCTAGGATCCAAATGGAGATCTAGAGGGGACGGGAACATATTTCAAATCTCTCTGAAATCATCAACCTCCTCTTTCAGAGGCAGAACGTAGACTACAACGCCAATCGCTTAATGAAATGTCTCGACTCTATTATGATTTTATGTTCAAGTTTACTTGGATTTATTCTCAGTAATTTTTTTAAAAGGCATTTTTTTTTAAAACATGCAATTTTATTTTTATTTTTTAAAGTAAAGAAGTGGCCATGCCCCCAAGACAGAGAACTCAGATGCCACAAGACTGCCAGAAGTAGAGGGGAAAAGAAAAGAAAAGAAAAGAGGAAACATTTGTGTTCCCAGCTAGAAAAAGTCATGACTTCTGATTTTAAGAATGTGCAGATGTCCAGCAAAGAGGAATTTGGATTTGCATGATGCTCCAGATCAGGCCTAAAACATTTACCGGTACATTTCTGTACTATACCTCTCAGCTAGCATAGGCACTCTACCACATTCAATGAGGGACTCTGAGAATTACCAACCAAAAGGAACTTTTCCAAGTTCTATCTCTGATGGAGACCTCCAGGAAGATTTATGTATTCGTCCAGTTTAATGTACATTTGTCCATACTTAGAAGTGTAGGAAGAACCCTAATCTACAACTAGGTTACTGTTTTTGTCTACAAAAGATCTGCTCAGAATGGCTTGCAAATATAGTATTCAGCAGTGTTAATACTGGAGAGCTGCAACCTAACCTCTAAATCCCATTTTGTTTTTGTTTGGTGTTAGGTGTATAGTGACCCTATGAATGAGAGGCCTCCAAGAGCTCTGGTTATGAACTGCCCTGCTTAGGTCTTGCAAACTCAGGGCCTTTTCCTTCTGCGTTCCACTTTGTTGTTGTTGTTGTTGTTGTTGTTGTTGTGTGCCTTAAAGTCATTTCTGACTTATGATGACCCTAGGGCGAACCTATCATGGGGTTTTCTTGGCAAGTTTCTTCAGAGGGGGTTTGCCCTTGCCACCCTCTGAGGCTGAGAGAGTGTGACTGAGCATGATAATCTTTTCCGATGAGTGACGTCATTTCATGATGTGTCCAAAGTCCGACAGCCTCAGTCTAGTCATCTTCACTTCTAGGGAAAGTCCAGACTTGATTTGCTCTGGTCTTCTAGTCCAGCGCTAAAACCACAGCGCTACGCTGGCTCTACAACGCTGACAATAATAATAATAATTTAAAAAATTATTAAATCCCTCCTCTCTGTATAACACAACCAGTTCAAAGCTAGAATCCTCTTATGGTTCAATGGTTCAAAGCTAGAATCCTCTTATTTGCTGTGTTCCCATTCCCTCGGGCACTTTGACCGCTTGTTTTCTTTGAATGCCAAAACTGTACATAATAATAATAATAATAATAATAATAAATTTATTTATATCCCGCTTAATGAAATCAATCCAAGTGGCTTACAATAAAAGAAAATACATACATCAAATTCCCAAATATCCCACCTCCCAATAAAACAGTATTAAATGACATATTATTAAAATATCCATTAACAAATTTTAAAACCTACAACCTAAAAAATACGAACACCATAGCTAAAATAAATTACAATGCCCCAGGTCAAACTCAAAAGCGCTCCTCATCCACCAACAAGTGGTGGGGCCAGTTTACTTCTAAAATTACTTCTAAATACTCAACTGAAGTTTTAAGTTATTGAGATGCTAGAAATGGGGGTGGTGGGGGTGGTAAAGAGCAATTGGGTTAATTTCATTATACGGGATGAAATACCCGCATTTTGCACCATCCTTCTCAAGATCATCTCTACTTGGGATTCGCAGTTGAGTTTAGACCTAATTTTTGGCCCTTCATTCTTCTGTATGGGTGATATACCTGATTCACCCTGAAAAATTCGGGATATTTTGGGGGAAAACTATTGTCAATCTAGGAAAGGAGCTTTCTTGGTTTTATAGGGAGCGAACCCCAGGGCAAAGGAATTAAGGCCAGTACTTGAAACACAAGGAGAGGTATCAAAGTCTTATTACCTTAGAGGACATAAGCAGCCAAAGTGTTCGAGGGAATGGGAAGATTCTAGCTTTGAACCATTTTCAGTGTCTTAGACCCAGCACGGTATAGTGGTTTCAGCATTGGATTAGAACTCTAGAGACCAGAGTTCGAATCTCGGCTCGGCCATGTATACTAGTGGGTAACCTTGGGCAAGTCACACTCTCTTAGCCTCAGAGGAGGCAATGGCAAACCTCTTCTGAAGAAACTTGCCAAGAAAACCCCGTGATAGGTTTGTCTAAGGGTTGCCATAATTTGGAAATGATTTGAAGGGACAGAACAAACTCTCTGCAATGCTACAAGCTGAAGAGGACTGAAGGAAAATTTCATGGAGGCAGATTTTTTATTTGGGGCACTCATCCCCTTCCCATAGCTACATCCCTGGATGTTCCCATCAAATTAATGGGAATCTGATCAATCAACACATATGTAATGGTGATCTACACTGTAGAAATAATGTCGTCTGACACCACTTTAAGTGCTGCTGCTCCATCCTGTGGAATTCTGGGATTGTAGTTTTACGTCTTTAGCCATCTCTGCCAAAGAGGTGCACAACTACAAACCCCAGGACTCTGTAGGATGAAACCCACTGGGTGACCTTAGGTGAGTCACACCTTCTCAGCCTCAGAAAAAGGCAATGGCAAACCTCCTCTGAACAAATCTTTCCAAGAAAACCCCATGGTTGCCATAAGGAAAAAATGACTTGAAGGTACAATAACAGCAAGAAGAAGCCATGGCAGTTAAAGTGGTGTCAGACTGCATTATTTCTACAGTGTAGATGCATCCCTTGTAAAGCTACAAATCCCAGGATTCCATAGGATGGCGCTACACCACTTAAAGTAGTGTCAAACTGCATTGTATCAACAGTGCAGATGCACCCTAAATTCTATTGCTTCAAAAGCTTTATTCTAGTCAAGATTAAAATGTGGATTTAAGTGTTTGTTCTGTGTCTGAAGGGTACATATCTTTAATTTCATTTCGAGTATGGAAAACTCACAGCTTTTCCCTGCCCTGCCTTGCCCTTAGCTGACTAATCCCTGACTAATACAGATTCTTAGCATTTACATAGCCTTATTAAGTATGCAAAGCATTACTCTTACTTTGCTATATAGACAGGGCTTGCGACATCCCTGTGAAAGGAGATAGGTCAATGCAAGGATCTATTTTATTTATTTATTTATTTATTTCTCATTTTACTAATCTGGAACTGAAACTGAGCTGGCGATAGGAGACAGAGGTGGTGCAAGAGAGGTGAAGCAGGCCTTCCCCAGCGTCATCTGCTCATGTTGCACAGTCTGCATTGGAACTGAACCCGGGCCATTTCTTCATGAATGGAAATCACCTGTAATGTAATTGTCCGTTTATTCCTCCCTTCTGTCGCTCCGTCTGGTTTCGGTTGGGTTCGTTTTACTTTATTCATCAATCTGGCCTAAATCCAATTGCAAGTCTCATCTAGAATTAAAATACTGGATCAATGAAACTTAATGTTGTGTTGACTTATCAACTTCATATCGATTCAGTGGGGCTAGTTTAATTGGGACTAACAGCTCTATATTTTGCACCATCAGTGATAAATACTGTATTCCCTCCTTTCAGAATAAGAGGGATGCAATCAAATAGATTATTAACTTATAATAAACATTCAGGGGTTGCTGTATTTGCTAATTCAAACAAAAATCATCAGTTTTCTTGGCTTGATGGTGTGTTATGTTTCTGCGCTTGTTTCATCAACTATTATAAGTTAAATTCATCAGTGATACCTTTATCGGCCAACCCAAATGCACACTATATTTGTTGCAAGCTTTCGAAGCTCCAAGGGCTTCTTCATCAGGCAAGATGTTACAAACCAAACAGGAGGAAAACAATTGGATCCTGCCTACAAAAGATATCCTCCCCACCATATACCACCTTAACTAAAGACTGAAACAACATGTAGGCATCTGACTAATTATCTCCCATTATTTTTCTCCTGTTTGCTTTTGTAACATCTTGCCCGATGAAGAAGCCCATGGAGCTTTGAAAGCTTGCAACAAGTATATTGTGCATTTGGGTTGGCCAATAAAGGTATCACTGATGAATTTAACTTATAACAGTTGATGAAACAAGCACAGAAACATAACACACCATCAAGTCAAGAAAACTAAAACCAGGTGAAACAATAAAGCAGCCTGGCTAAAAAAGAATTTTAAAAATGTTCACCTGTTAATTGTGCCGGAACTTGGAAAAGCTCCATCTTTTGGACTAGAAGTCACTGATTGGGGGATTCTGGGAGATGTAGTTCAAAAAAGGAACTTCCCTTACGTTGTGGCAGCAGTATTGACATGTAGACACACACTTAATCCATTCACAAGAGTGTCTGGTGGAGGCAGCTGGAATATAGCCTAGTAGCTACCTCTTTTACTGTTATTTCTCAACTGTCTTCAAGGACAGACCCATAAACTACAGTAATCTAGCCAAAGTTGATTATTATAGCCCTAATAATCAAGCAATAGCCAGCGTGGCATAGCGTTTGAATGTTGAACGAACACACTGAAAGATCAAGATCTGAATCCCAACATGGCCATGGAAATCCACTGTCATACTCTCTCAGCCTCAGAGGCGGCAATGGCAAACCAGCTCTAAACAAATCTTGCCAAGAAAACCTCATGATAGGGTTGTCTATTGTGGCCCAAGTCAAGAATGACTTGAAGGCACACAACAACAATAATCAACCCTAGTCTTAGCTTGGTCTTCCAAAAGACTGTGGGCCAAGAACAATTGTCCCAATCTTTCTGAGTAATTAACAATTGAACCTAAAACAGTAGTTCAATACCTCTCCTTTTTCCTACCATAGCGGACAGACGTGTGTTTCTATTTCAAACACTAATTTTATCATCTGATTGCCTCCATTCTTCCATGACTGCTACGGCAAAAGGTGGGGTATAAATAAAAATTATTATTATTATTATTATTATTATTATTATTATTATTATTATTATTATTATTAAAGCAATCTTCCCATTGCTGATTTAAGTTTAAAGTTCCATTTGTACATTTTTTTGCAACTCAGTGCTGCATTTCTTTCCTTTCTTAACATCTAAAATCATTCCTCTTTTACAGGTGGAAATTTTTCCCCCGGGGAGAGTTGTCATCATGACGTTTAGATCTCATCTAATCTCCACCATTGTGCACAATGTGGTTGTTGGTTTTGCTTTGCTTTCTCTTTCCAGTCCATGGAAGTAGTTTTGCCTGTGACCAGTGGCATCACTAGACTTGGTAACTGAGCCCCAATGTTTTAAAGAGACATTATGGACTTTATCACACGGGGGAAATCCTATGCAGAGATGGGGTTTTAAATAGGAAAAAAAAGCCTGCAAAAGCGGGTAGATTTTCAGATGACGTCGCTGTTAAAGAGTGGTTAACTTGAATGGAAAGTAGTCAAAAGCCACTTCTTTTTACTTTTCAGAAAATCCCCAAAGTAAAAAAGAGCGGCTTTTGACTACTTTCCGTTTGGGTTAACCACACTTTAAAAGCAATGAGTGTGAAAATCTACCCGCTTTTGCAGGTTCTCCCCACCTTTTAAATCCCGTTTCTGCACAGGATTTCCCCCGTGTGATAAGGTCCTATAGATTAATGCCACAGCCCATTCCTGCCAAAAGGCAGATCATTGGGTAGCAGTGGTGTCATTCCTCCTTAAGGTGTCACCTGGTGCGGATCGCACCCCCTGCACTCCCCTAGTGATGCCCCCAGAATCATATAATCATAGAGTTGGAAGAGAACACAAGGACCATCCAGTCCAACCCACTGCCATGCAGGAACTCACAATCAAAGCACCCCCTATTCTCTGGAGCATCAGAAAACAAGCTTGCTCCATCTTCAATATGACACCCCTTCAAATACTTAAACAGGGCTATGTATCACCTCTTAACCTTCTCTTTTCCAAGCTAAGCATACCCAGCTCCCTAAATCTCTCCTCATAAGGCTTGGTTTCCAGACCCTTCACCAATTTGGTCACCTCCCTGTGACCATTCAACAAGAGAGACACATCTGACCATATGTATGTATGCTGGTTGCTTAGTTTGGCTCTGAGAACTAAGCAATCGTGTGAGCTCAGTATCTATTTCTTTGGCCTTTAACTCTCATGTGCCAGGAATTTTTAAACAATTGCATTAAGTGTGTTGTGGTGTATATTCTCACCTCAATTCCAGTCAATTGTGGGTTATGTTTATAGTGGTTAGGATGTTTGTGTAGACTCGTCCCTCCACATTTGCGGCTCTGACTTTTGCAGATTTGATTATTCACGGATTTTATTAATATGTTCTCTCTAGGAATATCTAGGTCCTCCAGCACAACTCTATGGTCAACTTTAACCAAAAGTCGCACTGAAGGACCTAGAGGTTCCTAGAGAAAACACTTCACTAGACATTTGTAGCTTCGCCATCACAATTCTATGGTCAATATCTGGCAGATATTTGCATTGGAGGATCCAGAGATTTCTAGAGAGGTGTTCTCTCAGGTAAAAACATAGTGTTTTAGTTATTTCCAGTTTTTCCACATTCATGGAGGTCCTCTGCTCCTAACCCCAGCAAATGGAGAGGGATGAGTGTATACTTCCTGCATTTCCTAACCCCAATGAGACAGGATGAAGTTACAGTACTGAAAGTGGTGTTCACATTGTGTTGTTTCTATAGTGTAAATGCACTCTAAGGTCTAGTCTGCATGGCAGTTGGACACCATTTTAACTGGCATAGTTCCATGTTATGGTAT
>CM034703.1:13494163-13514773 GCA_020142125.1 Phrynosoma platyrhinos | reverse complement strand
AGCAACCCAGCCCCCGGCTCAAAAAGGTTGCCTACCCCTGAGTTAAATGAATGCAAATTCCTTCTGCACTTTAGAATCCTAGAATCCTAGAGTTGAAAGAAATCACAAGGCTCACACAGTCTAACCCCTGCCATGCAGGAATACACAGTTTGCAGCAATTAAGGTACCGTAAAATGAAGACAAATGGAGAAAGAGGAAAGAGAAACTGGGACATTTGAAAAGCAGCTTAAAAAGTGGGACAACAGAAGATTAATCCAGACTGTTCTGGCTAGTCTGGGCAGCTGGAGATTATGCCTTTGGCTGGCCTATGAGGGTCCTGGAACAATTGCAGCAATTTAACCATTGATAATCTGTCCCTGCTTCTGAGAATTAAATCCGCATGCACCTTTGGCATGATCTTTTTTTGCATCCTGTAGCTGTCATGCAAATATGGAACCAACAGCAGAGTATATGAGAGTTCAGAAGAGTATATGGTTTTGGAGTCAATCCTAAATATATAATGAACCCGCCACCCACCCAACTGTGGGTGCCAGAGACCCATGCCAGCAAGAAAGCCTGAGATTAACCCAGGTATTATTATGAGCAATGCCCTGTGCTTAACTCAGAGCCACCCCACCTTTCCTTTCTTCCTTTGGGCAAAGGTGTTCCAGCGTGGTGCCTCATCCACTTAGGTTCTGGTTATTCCACAATAGGCAGAGTTAAATGTTGAGGCTTGGCTCCTTCTGCAGAAAGCTCAACCACCACCGCCACCTACATTAAACTGTGTTCTTTCAGCCCATGGGTGGTATGAGAAGGCTAAAGGCACGAGGGGCAGAAATATCCCAGGCAAAAGCATTGACGGTGTATCCTTAGTCTTCCACAGACTCCGAAAGATCGGTGAGAAATCTGCCATATGATTCACCTAATAGCCGTGGCTTTTCAGATACACATCTAACCCACATCCCTGGGATTGGGCCAATGTTTTTAGATGACTAGCCAGAAAATGTTCTGTACTAAGCATTTGGCAAGTAGAATAAGTGAAATGAAAGGTGGTTTTAACTTAAACAGCTCTACATAAAGTTTCCAAAAATGGGTTCCTTCTATTTTCTCATAGGGATGAAGTGTAATAAAATCCCCAACCAAATTCTTTGAGTCGATACCTCAGGGGGAAATGCACCAGGGAATTAATTATAATTTGACCAAGCCAGAATTTAATACATGCACTTTGAATAACATCTGGAAATAAATGGGTTTTATTTGAAAAAGGAAAGAATCCTATTTTCAGGATCAGTGTTGCAGAGTTAGAGTGAAATGTTATATTTGACATTAACAAACAACCTTAAAACCTTTTGACATAGGGACTAGAAGTAATGGGTGAACATTATAAAGAAGCAGAGTTCAGCTAGAAATCATGAAAAATTTCCCAATAGCTATTGCACAGCCTTGGGAGCTGACGGGCTTTTGTTTGCTGGGGATAATAATAATAATAATAATAATAATAATAATAATAATAATAATAATAATAATAATAATAATAAAAATAAAAATTATTTATACCCCACCTATTTGGAAATCCAATCAAGGTGGCTAATCCAATCAAGGCGGCTTGGATTTAAACCAGAACCCAGAAAAGGTATGCTGGGATGGACTATAACTTCCAGAATCCACCAGCTATGTTGGCTGTGGGATTCTGGGAACCATAGTCTGGGAATAATTTCCCCCAGCTTTGATTTAAAGCAAAATCTTAAAAGATCCTCATCCTCTTTCATCAACTCTGCAAAATTCCAGCAATGAGCAGAGGACTGAACCGGGTGACCTCTAGTATCCATTTCACCCACTATTGTGTGTGCAAATTGGGCACATAAAGATTTTGCATTCCAGGCCACTTTTTGATAAATTACATATGGCACTGTCCATGGTTAACATAGGAGTTATAGCAAACTTAAACTTTACAAACTTAAAGAATCCCCTTCTGCATTCAGGTATAGCAGCACAACAGGGTTTAATAAATCTTTTGCCTTCTACTTAAAACTGCAAAACAGAAGAGGAAGGAAACCAAATACCAAGGCCCAGGGCATGCATACTCCCCAAAATTTCACAGATTAAAACCGGGATACATGTGGCCAGGCAAGACCTGAGTGTTGTCAACACAGGAAAGATAATGAAGAAAGACAAACAACTAACTAGATAGTTCCAAAAAAAGCCTCTTGTTATTTGTAATTAATTCCTTTATCCTATTGTGGTGGTTTGAGTGTTGGACTATAACTCTGGAGAACAGGGTTTGATTCCCAGCTCAGCTATGAAACCCACTAGGTGAACTTGGGCAAGTCACATACTCTCAGCCTCAGGGGAAGGCAATGGGAAACATCCTCTGAACAAATCTTGCCAAGAAAGACCCATTATAGGTTTGCCTTAGGGTCACCATTGGTTGGAAACAACTTGAAGGCACACAACAACAACAAACATTACATTATAGCTGAAATTTAACTAGCTTCACTCCTTGCACAGGGTAACTGTTGTGTGGTTTTAAAAGTTAGTTTCTGAGTTTGAGATGTGGCCTCACTAAATGAAGGATAAGGGATAATAGATGGTTCAAGTGTTGGCTCATACTGCAATCAGTTGTTCTTTTTGTGAGTGTTGAAACACAAAGAGGTCAACAATGAGGTGATGTGCTTTGTACTACAAGCCTTTGGGGTGTACCATTCAGATTTCCCTAACCAAGGAAGTAATTTACACCTAAACAAAATGCAACAATGATAGCATCTAATTCCTTTTTTGGTCTTGGAACTTTAAGTGTCACTAAATGCTTTTAAAAAATAACTATCCAAACAATTATTGTTTTGTGCCTTCAAGCCAATTTACAGCTGCTCTACCCTAGGATTTGTAGTAGCCAATGACACACTCTCAGCCTTAGATTAAGACATGGCAAATCACCTTTGAACAAATAGTGCCAAGAAAACCTAGGATTGTTGTTGTGTGCCCTCAAGTTGCTTCTGATTCATGCCAGCCTTTAGGCAAAACTATAATGGTGCCATCTTGCCAAGAAGCCAGAATTGTACAGCAAGGATTTGCCATGTCTTCCTTTAAGAGAATGTGACTTGCCCAAGGTCACCCAATGGGTTTCCATGGCTGAATGGAGATTTGATCCCTGGATAATAATGAAACTTGTCAAGACAACCCCACGATAGAGCCTTAGAGTTGCCATAAGTCAGAAACAACTTGAAAGCCCGCAACAACAACAACAACAACAACAACAACAACAACAGATAGACCCACCAACATAGCTGTCTGCATTTTTTGGACTCTGCTTGAGGGTGTCGCTATAGGAAATATCATTATGAGGGAAATATAATTAAAAGAACATCATGGCCCAGAAGAGTCCAGAGGCACTAATACACATCCTGCTCTTTATGCAGCCATACTGGTGGGAATATTCTGGAAGTTGTGGTCTAAGAATATAATGTTGCCAAACTCTGACAGGCATTGGGGTCACTGGGCCACTATTTTAATTTCCACAACATCATGGAGCAACACAATGTCCATGCCATTGTAGGGAATGTACACAGGCGCTTGAAGACCCAACTACCACCATATAAGCTTGCAGAAGGTGAGCTACAAAGGGCCCCACCATCCCGCCAAGGAGTTCCTCACATCAAGAACTTGGGAAGCACCAGAGAGCGGCTACTATTTTTCCACCACCTTGCGACTGGTGGCCATGTGTGAACAGGTTTTCTTAGAAAACCACCCAATTACGAGTTGCTTATTATTGGACTTTGTTTCCTTCTTGTACAAAACTGTGTCTATGCTATTCTTGCTTGACCTCTGACTCTACTTTGCGGCTGCCTTCTTCTGCAGAGCTGGTGGCTTTCACCTCCTCCCAGAAGGACAAGATCTTGTCTGGACCACTTCTTGCTGGAAATGCTCAATTTTCAAAAAAACAAAGCAAAACTGTGAGCTGGAGGATCCACTGGGAGGGCTGACTGCCTGCAAAGTCTCTTGTGCAGGCCCTTCCATTCATATGTAATCTCTCCACTCCATCTTCAGACAATCTCCTTGGCTCCTGGTTCATTACACAATGACAGCCAAATTGTCATCTGCACTGTTTACTAAATCTCCAAGGACTTGCCCCAAGCCTGGGCTGGTGCTTTGTCTTTTGCGTCCTCTCTTTCCTCTGTCTACTTTTCTCCCTTTCCCTCCCTGAACTATGGGCAACTTCCTGTACTTTGCCTCTTTGCAAGATGCTTGAAGGATGATAAAAGTGTGAGAAAAATCAAGTGATGATGGAGTTGTCCTCTTTTACCACTCTCCATCATTATGTCTGCGACTGTTGCCTCCTGCCTTTTTACTAGATGGATGTCATTTATTTAATCAGAACATTTATAAGCTTCAGCCTAAGCTCCCAGCGCAGGCTATAATTAAGAGAACAAAACCAAACAATGAAAAAAGAAACAATAAAACAGCATAAAATACAAGAACAGCATCAGCTGACAATAAAACCAGGCCAAACCATAAAATATCAATTAAAAGAATTATTTGACAGGCTGAAAGGGCCAAGCTAATAAACAAAAATGTGTCTGGCACCAAAAAGAAGAAAAGAGAAAGAGAACAGGAAATAGAAATAGAAATAGCCAAGTAGGCACCAGGTGAGCTTCTCTGGGGAGATTGTTCCAAAGGAAAGGTGTGACAACTGAGAAGCTCCTTTGTCCGGTCATTTCATTTTAGGTGAATCTGATAGAAGGACTTCTGGATCAAGCATGATCATATGGTAGACAGTGATCCTTCAGGTATGTGGTTCCCAAGTAAGTATTTTTGGATGCGTCTACATTGCAGAATTAATGCAGTTTGACCCCACTTTAACTGCCACGACTCAATGATATGGAATTCTGGGATATTTATTAGCCTTCTCTGTCAGAGAGCTCCGATGCCACAGCAAACTACAAAGCCCAGAATGATATAGTATTGAGCCACGGTAGTTAAAACCGTGTCAAACTGCATTAATTCTGCAGTGTAGCAACAGCCCTACTCTTGATGGGTATGGACTAGCATTTAGCATTGCACCTGATAATGGACTGACAGCCAATGTCACTATCAGGTCTTTGGAGAGTTACTTTCTTGGACTGTAAATCCTTGAAACTGGACAAGGGTGGTTGGTTTCAGGTTTCTATAGCACAGGAGAGGGCAAATGTGGCCTATCAGGTGATTTTGATCCACAATTCCTGTCAGCCTTAGTCAGCAAAGCAAATGGTGAAAGATCATGGGAGCTGTAGTCTAAAAACATCTGGAGAGCCACAGTCTTGTTATAGCCATGCCATTGCTAGTTCTGGTTAACTGGTGCATTTTGTACAAATGGAGATTTCTAATCATTATCCGCAGGCAACTCCATGTATAGTGCAATGCTGTAGTCCAGTCTAAAGGTTATCAGGATGTGAACAGCTGATTTTGGCCAGGTTGTCTCTGTCATGCAGTAGAAGGAGCTGGCACATGGGTCTTATCTAGTGGAAACTACTGCAGGTCATCTATAGTGTTGGATCAACCAGCAAACTCAAGATGGAAGCCTACTCTGTTAGGAAATTAAAACACATCTAGAGCAGGTTGAATAATATCTTCTTAGTCAGGTACCAACCATCACTACCTCTATCTTGTCTTAATTTTCAATTTGTTTATCCTCATCTTGTCCATAACTGATCCCAATGACAGATCAGGATTTTTTGTTCAAATCCCTGCTCAGCCATGAAAATCGATTGGATAACTTTGGGCAAGTCACACTCTCTCAGTCTCAAAGGAAGGCAATGGCAAGCCCCCTCTGAACAAACCTTGCCAAGAAATCTTTGTGATAGGTTCACCTTAGGGTCATAATAAATAAAAAATGACTTGAAGGTACACAACAACAAATCCCTTGTAGATAGTATAATTGTTTTGATTGCTTTTTGTTGGATGGAGGGAAACCTAGCAGCATGACATCAGTATCTTATTATCACCAAACAAGCAAATTTGGCCAGTGTTTCTCTTGTCACTAATAATAACTACCAAAATTTGATGGAGGGCAATTCAAGCAATGGTTCTGTGTTAAGTAAAGGGCTAGTCTGTAATGAGGTCATGACCAAGACAAAAATGTGACTACAATTTTTGTTATGTTCTACTTCTTTGTTAGATAATATTTAGGAAATATGAATTTCTAGTGAAGTCTCTGAAATTGTAAGTATACAATGGCCTAAAATCCTTTAGCTAATCCTAACTAAAGTAGACCCATTTGATCATTTGATTTCATTTGATCAGTGAATCTTACCTGTATATTAACTCACCATTCAATCACTGATTTGTTGGATATACTATTGGAACTTACCAATTCAGGCCTGTGTTTGATTAACCATTTAAAAAATTCTAGGTGGATGAATTTCAACCAGAACAATTGTCTTTCTAAAATAATGCATAATTAAATCAGTGTATGGCATGCACCATCTCAAAAGAGGCATTTCTAAATTTTCCCTCAAAAAGAAGGGAATGCCTCTTCTATAAAATGATGACTATATTTGCATGCAGGGTTTAGCCTTACATGCAAAAATCGTTGTCATTTGTGTTTTAATTTCCTAACTGAGTAGGCTTCCATCTTGAGTGTGGTGGTCAATCCAACACTATAGATTACCTGAATGAAATCTAACATATACTGTTGTTTCTTTTCCTCCTGCATGGATGTTCAAGTCACATTAAATACAATGGCATAGTGAAATGGTGCCCCTTAATATAACATGGCAAAATCAAGGTTAGCCTTTTGGAATTTATATATATTTTAAATACTTCCAAGCCATGGATGCTTGAATCCGTGGATAAAGAATCTGGGGATACAGAGGGCCAATTGTATAACAAAAAAGCCAACAACTTATTAAAAAAAATGGTCAAACACTGGCTCTCTCTCAACCACATGAACAGTTTCCTAGCTGAACTAGAATTTGTCATTCCTGTGCGGTTATGGCCCTTAGTTTTTCCTTGGAATCAAAGTTTTTACTCAAGGGCCTTTACATCATAAGTCCACATTTTGTTTGCTTTAAATCAAAGATTAGTGTGTTCATCATCTTGGCAGCTACAGAGTACAGAGCATAGTAGATAGGTAGTCCCGTTTCAGTGGTCTCCCATTAGCTGTTATGGAAAGGAAATTTAGGAAAATCCCCCATGAATTTCGACTTTGCCCTTGTGAAACTGGAGCAATAGAAACTATAGCTCATGTACTTTTGTACTGTCATTTTTACAAGGACATTCGCCATCAACTGATCAACCCTCTTCTAACCAAATTTCCTAGACATACTGATGTTTTTTATCTAAGCTATTTGCTGGACAGTCAAAATCAAACCATTATACTTAAGGTAGCAAAATTTTGTTATAATATATGTAAAACCCACTCTCAGATGATTGGTAAGAACTGATGCTAGATGCTAGATGGTAGAGATCAACTCTGATTTCCCTTGCTTCTGTTTCTGATTGCTTAACGATTGTACATTATTATTCATTATTTTTATTTATTTATTTTTTAATATATTTTATATTATATTATTTTATACTGGGCCATGACCGAAATAAAAATTGTTGTTGTTGTTGATGTAGATATGTAGAAGAACCCCATTTGGCTAAAAACTACATTGCTTTTTTGGACCTGTGAATGGCCACCGGATGTGTCTGCTCTCCATAGATTTGTCTGGTCTGCTGGAGGACAATTCTGCATTCAGGGCTGGGAGATGAACCAAGTCTCCTGTGAGTGTTTTGTAGAAGAAAAAGCCCAAAGGGCTAAAGGAATAGATCTTTTCCTATTTCCATTTCCAGTGGTATTCAGGTGATTGAAAACAGGATATCCCCACTTAAATGATAAGCCCAGGCACAGCTCACAGCATCAGCATATCAAGTATCATATTTAGCTGGGTCTCTCTTCTGCTTACTGTCTCCTCTTGGAAGATGGGGCACCATTACACTTCATTCTTCCTGCAGTCATAAGGTCTAGCAACTTAATGGGCTAGTTAATATTTAAATGAGAAAATGGATGGCTTATACCTAGGGAAGAAATGGAGGAGTGGAATGGGGAGGGAGTAAAACCTGTGGCTGCCGATTTACTTCAAATAATATTTTGTCCCCTTTCATTGGATTTTTTTAAAAAGTAGCCACACCCAGAAAAACACTTCCATATCATATACTCCAGCTTTCATTCTATGTACAGGTTGTGAAGTTGTAGGTTTTCATGGCCAGTATCCATAGTTTTTTGTGGGTTTTTTGGGCTGTGTGGCCATGTTCTAGAAGAGTTTCTTTTTGACGTTTCGCCAGCATCTGTGGCTGGCATCTTCAGAGAAGAAGATGAAGATGCCAGCCTTTCTCTGAAGATGCCAGCCAGAGATGCTGGCAAAATGTCAGAAAGAAACTCTTCTAGAACATGGCCACACAGCCCGAAAAAAACCACAAAAACTTTGTACAGGTTGCTGATCCATACTAAGGTCATCTATCCAAAGGTTAAATTTGCTTTGATTTCTTGGGTAGACCCTCAAGGAGGACATACAATGGAAGTAGGTATCTAGGGTGTTGTAGTTGGTTTAGTCATTTATATTTTGCCTTCCTCTCCATAATGGCACTCTAGGCAGCTGACCACATATTTAAAAACAATACTTGTGAAATACTACAGATTAAAAACTATACAAAACCTTCAATACAAGTATAAATACTGAAGTCATTTAAAGGCAATTAAACAGTTTACAAAGTGAAAAACATTAAAATCCATTAAATGAACTCATTAAAATTTATTTAAATGAATATATACCATAAAACAGCACAGCGCACTGTTAAAAAGTCCATTCCAGTCAGTTTCCAAAAGCCTCATGACATAAACGTATTTTAGCTTGGCGGAATAAGGAGAACAAGACCCAGCATGGTGTAGTGGTTTGAGTGTTGGACTAGGACACTGGGAGACCAGGGTTCAAATCCTGGCTCAGCTGTGGAAACCCACTGGATGAGATGCAAGTCAGTTTCTCATGTAATGTAAAAGCTTCCCTTTAGTTCTAATTAAAAACATGTGTGTGGTGGTGGGGAAGGACTTATGCCCGTTTTTAACCAATATTTGTTTATTATTATTTATTTAGATCATTTATCTATGGCCTTGTAATATAAATTTCTCTAGGAAGCGTGCAATTAATAAACAAAGAACAAATTCAGATACAAAATAAAATAATAGCACCATGACATTGAAAACAACGTGAAATAAAACAAGAAACAAAGCTCACTGCAAACCTGAAATTAAAAACACATATTTTTTAAAACTCAGACTATTTAAGCTATTTTATAGCAATAGCAAGTATATTTTAAAGGCCTGGATGAACAGAAAGATCCTACTACCAAAAAGAGCACAGTGATTGTAGCATGCCAGCCTTTCTGGGACAGCTATCTGAATCTCTGGTGTGCCTTTACCTTTGTAGTTGTGCTTATAGATACTCATTCTGTAGGGGTACTCAAAGTAAGGTCTGTGTGATGATGTTTATAAGATTTGGGTAGGTACGTATACCCTGTTTGGCAGAGAAAGTCCCAATTAATCTTCTATCATCCCACTTTTCCAGCTGCTTTTAAAATGTCCTAGCTTCTCTTTTCCCCTCCCTCTTTCTCCTAAGCTTATTTCAGTTGCTGCAAACTGAATTCAAAGTATAAAAGTGGTTTGCACTCAGTTAACTGAGGAGTGGAGGAACTTTGTCCTTCCCAGTTGGCTCAGGCAGAATTAAAGTGCTGCAGCCTCTCCTAGCTTTTGTGTTTTTCCTATTAATATTACCATCCTGACCACACTTCGATGTTGTTTGTTACAGATACAATCCAACCAATGTTATGCCATTGTACAGTGGTTGGCTATGGTAGCGGGAGTGTTAAATAGGGGCTTACATTTCCCACTGAATAAATGAAGCTTAACATGATCTGATGTACTTTGCTAGTACAGTTGGCTCTCCGTGTCCATGGATAGTCAACTATCCACAGTCGAAAATTTTCCAAAAATATATAAATTCCAAAAAGCAAATCTTGATTTTGCTATTTTATGTAAGGGTCACAATTCTATTATGCAATTGTATATAACGGGATGTGAGCACCCACGGATTTTGGTATTCATGGGGGCTCCTGGAACCAAACTCCAGTGGATACCAAGGGTTCACTGTTGTCTGTCTGCCTCCACAGAATTTGGTGTACAATCTGTGAGGTTTCCAGCTGGTTTCCTCGCCAAGCTCTGACCAGATCTGTTCAGCAACAACAATGGTGGGAATTGCTGTTGAACTGCAGTCTCCTGGCTAGTATGGCCAATGATGAGGAATGCTAGGTGTTGGAGTTCAATGATATCTAGAACTCCCTGACATCCACCCCTCATCTACAGCAAACATTTGGGGCTGAACTTCTACACGTCCTTTCTAGACAATTCAATACATCAAAAAACTTCATGGTGATACAATTAATACATCACCCGAAAGGTACAAAATACATTAGGCAAGCTTTCAAAGCTCACCTGCTTCTTTGTCAGCAAAAATATTTTTTAAAATCATACTGGAAAATAAAAATAAAAGTCACAGACTCACATCTTGTTTGAGATGTTTCCTTAAATTGGCATTTAAAGTAGTCTTGAGGGAGAGTTGATGCAGACCCCTTCAGAGCTATTCCCTCCAGGGATTGAGGACAAAGGTAGGAAATGGCAAGTAACAAAATTTCTCTTTCCATTAGCAGCAACAAAATAATTTACTTTGAGATGTAAGCCATCTCAGTCCTGTGCAAGGTGACAAGGCCCTTTGTAGGCAGAGTACAGAGTAAAGAGTCTCAAGAAGCCTTTGCGCTGTCCCATCTGGAGAGAGGTTCAAGTGTTGCAAAAAGTGAAACTTGTCAATGATAGCCAAATTCAGAATTGTCTAAGATAAAGTCCAGTTTTGTTGTTAACTGTTGTCAAGTTAACTTTGACATATGATGACCCCGTGAATAAGAGTCCTCTAGGTCACCCTATCACCAACAGTCCTCTCAGGTCTTGTAGATGTAGGTCTGTGGCATCCTCATTGAGTCTATCCATCTGGAATGTGCTCTTCCTTTTTTCCTACTTACTGCCTTTGACCTTACCAAGCATTGTTGTCTTTTCTAGGGAGTCATGTCTTCTCCTGATATGTCCAAAGTACAACCATCTCAGTTTAGTTATCTTGGGGCTCATTCCCACTTACATTTAAACCAGTTAGCAATTCGCTTTCGTTCCGGGTCAGTGAATCGATTCCAGTCGATGCGTCGTTCCCACTATGGAAGCTGGTCTTTTCTTTATTCACTTTTTTTTTCAGGCACGATTGTTGTTCCCACTAGTTTGTGCTGGTTCATAATGCCTGTCAATCATCTACGCATCATTGGTGATGCAACCAGCAACACATTCAAGAAAACACAGGAGAGAGTCATGGGTGCCATGACCAGAATTCTCCCCTGGGATGCATGGGTCCATTGCTGTAATGGAGGACTCTCCCCCAGGATGCATGGGTCCATGGATGTCATGGAGGACTCTCCCCAGGGATGCATGCAATTAAAAGAACTGACAGTATATGCGCTCCATTTTTTTGCAGTTACTAGTTTCATTGAACCACAGTCCGTCTGCTTGCCTTGCTCGCTGCCTGCAAGTAATTGCAAATACAATGGAGCGCATATACTGTCAATAGCACCCATAGGTCACACCACAAAGCACAAAGGCAGCACTAAGAGGGAGGGGGGGAAATGATGGATTTCTCCAAAAACTGGTGAGGGATGTGCCAACCTTCTGCCGCAGTAATCCCTCCCCTTCAGTTTGTTACGACTCAGGTGCGTCGTTCCCATTTGCTGAACAGGCTTGCTAATCGCTTCTTTTCAAAACGACCAGCAAAAAACTAGTGACTGAAAAGAGTGATTTTTTTTTTTGCATTTGTCTCGCTTGAAAGCGTGTCCAGACAATCTGAAACCATTTCAAATGGGGACAAGGCACATTTAAAGCGATCAGCAAATTGATGTAAATCATAGTGAGAATGAGTCCTCAATTTCTTGGTATAGTTCAGGCTGAATTTGCTCGAGAGCTGCATTTACACTACAGAATACACTACAGAAATAATCCAGCTTGGCGCCACTTTAACTGCCATGGTGCAATGCTATGGAATTCTGGGGATTGTAGTTTTTTGTGGTACCACAGCTCTTTGACAGGGAAGGCTAAATTTCACAGTTCCCAGAATTCCATAGGATTGAGCCATGGCAGTTAAAGCAGTGTCAAACTGAATTATTTCTGCAGTGCGGATGCAGCCTAGGGACAATTATTTGTCTTCTTAGCGCTCCACTCTTTTCTAGTATCACATTTCAAATTAGTTGATGATATTGCTGTCAGTTTCACTGTCCAACTTTCAGAATCATACATAAAAATTGGAAAAATTATGGCATGGACAATCCTAACTTTAGTATTCAATTATATATCTTTACACTTCAGGATCCTGGCTTCTTTCTTTCTTCTATAATCGTTCTAAATCTTTGCTATTTTCTGCTAGTAGTATGGTATAATATATATACCTTAAATTGTTGATGATCCTTCTTCCAATTTTCACATCTCCTTCCTCCAAGTCTAATCCTGCTTAATATATGATATGTTTAGTATACAAATTAAAATGTATCCTTGCCTGATCTACTTTCCAATTGGAAACCATTCCATTTCTCTTTTTTCTGTCTTGATGGTTGCCTATTGACCTGAGTACAGGTTATCATCAGGACAATCAAATGTTGTAACACACTCGTTTCTTAAAGAGCAATGTATAGTTTTTTCATGACAACTTGAAGGCACACAACACACAATCAAAGGCTGTGTTATAATCTATAAAGTGCGGGCTGATTTTCTTCAGAAATTCTTTGGTGCACTCCATTATCCAATGTATGTTTGCAATATGATCCCAAATGCCTCTTCCCTTCCTGAGCCTAGCTTGGACATTGGGCATTTCTTGCACATATATAGCAAAAGTCTTTATTGTAAGAACTTTCAGCATCACTTTGCTTGCATGGGAGGTTAATGCAATGGTCCTGCATCCCTGGTCATACAATCCCTGGGGATTAGAATGTATATTGAGCATTTCTAATCACTGAGCCATTTTTTTGTTTTCCATTTATGTTGACAATTTTAGTTAGAGCTAGAGTAGAATTCTGCCTCTTTAGCTTAAAGCAGCTCTAATAGAATATTGTATGTTCCTGGGGATTTCTTTCTCCCAAGTTCCTTAAGTGCAGCTTCCACTTCAGTTTCTAGTACTGTAGGTTCATCTTTAAATGGTTCTTCGTTGAATGGATCTGTCATCCCTTCATCTCTTGTATGTAGGGGCTTTGCAGAGCCGCCCCGGAGAGCGGCGGATCGGGGCCATGGCAACTGCACGCTGTGGCCCCGATCCGCCTTTTGGCCACCCTCAAAAGAGCGGCAAAATGCCACTCCTTTTGGGGGCAGCAAAAGGCCACCCTAAGAGCTGGTACCACGGCTCTTCTGCACCCTTCTGGCACAGCGTGTGTATGTGCTGCACCAGGAGGGTGTCCTGATGCTGCACGCCATGTAGACGGGCATGTGCCATCAGGACAGCATCAGGGTGGAGTTGGGGAAGCTGCCCTGCAGCTGCCCTGCCCCAACTCCACCCCCAGGTTGGCCCTTTGTGCCGGTCTCCATAGCCCCATAGTTCTTCAATGTATTGTTTCCATTGGCTTTTTATTTGAACTTGGACATATAATGTGTTCCCCTGTGGGTTGTAGAGCATTCCCCCTCTTGGTTTAAATTTCCCTTTGATTTCTCAGATCTTGTGGAAGAGTCTTATTCTTCCCTTTTTTGGTCACCTTCTGTTTATCTGCATTGAGTACACAGGCCTGCAAAATTGAAGGTCATAAAAACTTTTTTTAAAAATGTATGCTGGTTTTAAAGGAATTTGGCATTCTATATCTAAACATGATTTGTTCCATCACATATATTTTTTTCACAACTTAATTTGACTTTTCTCTGTTGTAATGTATGACTGAATGAAATTATCCGGCAAAAAGTAAGAAAAAAGTTAATGTCTTCTAATATACTTCCAAAACACTTTAATTCACTGATAGGAAACACAAAAATCCATTCAAAAGTACTAAAAGAAATCACACTGAAACATCAGCATCTACACTTAATCAAAGTTGAGTAACAACTGAATTTAGAAAAAATATTGAATTTGTGAAAGAACTGTGTGTGGTATGATATTTTTATTGTGTTCTTCGAATTCAGCACCCCAAAGTAAATTAAAAACAGCTACAATATTGAAAAAAGTTTTTTAATCTCTCACCTGTTATTATAGTAGTTCTCTTTGTCCCTGCTTATAGGTCGCTGGACAGTTGTATTCAAGGTTCTGATCCTATTTTTTGTCACCTCTTCTCCTCTTTCCTTAACTGCTTTCAGAATTTAATCCATCATCTATTGAGGCTTCTCTCTCTCTTTTGTCTGAAGATAGTGTGCTTTTTGCACTCCTTTCTAACAAACACACCCTGGCTTCAGTCCAGAGTTCTTTTGGCTCCTACTTAATTAGGTTTAATAGTGCAAATCTTTGTTTTTACAATATCTTTAGATTCTGTCGGTTGTGTTTCAGCAGGATGGTTAATTTAGTGTTCTTCTTTAGCTTTAATCTAATTTTTTATGTTAGCAGTTCATTGTGTCTGCCATAATCTGGTCCTGGTCTTCTTTTTGCAGAGAAAATGGAGCTTCTTCATCTTCTGCTTCCAGTTATGCAGTCTATTTACTTTCTACATTGGCCATCAGGTGATGTCCATGTATACATGTGTTTACAATGAACCAACTGATGGCCTCTCAAAATTCAGTCAGTCACTTTCCTGTTTAATTTCTTAATTCTAGGTCACTTTTTCTATAATCTTTGGCTCTACTCTTTTTCCTACTTTTACATTCCAATCGCAGTAGTGTCTGCTGCTTAGTAATGGGGGGGTTGCGGGGGTGCAGGCCACACTGGGCGACACTCCAGAAGGTATGTGTGACACCTGGTTGGTTCCCCTCTCCCCGTGGGGCCGCTGCTTCAGCCCATACAGGACCTCTTGGGACCTGTGCAGGCATCCTTGGGGCCTGGGCAAGAGCATCTGGGCCTGTGCAGGTGCTTCTGGGGCCTGCACAGACTTCCCTCTGGCCTGCATGGTCTCTCCTGTGCACCTCCGCCCTGAAAACTCCACCAGAAGTCCGGGACCGGAAGTCCTGCCCCCCGGAAGTCCTCCCCCTGCACCTGGTCCAGAAATGCCACTACTGTGTCTAAGACTAATAAAAAAGAAGTCCCATTTTGGTGTGTGATCAATTTCCTTGTGGACCCCAGCATAGACTCATTCAGTTTCTTCTTCTTCTGTCTCTGTGCTTGCAACACAGATAATAATGATATTGATGGATTTTCCCTGAAGTCTTATTGATGTTATTTGATTAAACTTTGCATTATATCTTTTGACTGCTTTTGCTACATCTCTCCTCACAATTAATGCTACTCCTTTCCTTCTTTGATTTTTATTTCCCAAGTAAAACACTGTAATTATCTGACTTAAAATGTCCCATTCCTGTACACTTTAGCTCAGGGATAGGCAACCTAAGGCCTGGGGGCTGGATGCAGCTCCCTGAGGCCTTTGGACCGGCCCCAGGCTGGTCTTGCCACTGCCGCCCCCCGCTGTCCCCCGCCGCCGCCACCCACAATGATGATATTGATTATTGTTGTTATTACTTGTTCTTGGGGTTTTCTTGGCAAAATCTCCACAGGGGTTTTGCCATGGCTTTTCTGGGGCTGAGAGAGTGTGCATGCATATTTTTTAAATTTTTTAATTTTTTAAAAATATATATTTTTATTTTTATTTATTTATTTGTTTGTTTGTTTTTGGTGCTTTGGCCCCCCAATTGTCTGAGGGACAGCAACCCAGCCCCCAGCTCAAAAAGGTTGCCTATCCCTGCTTTAGCTTATTCACACTCATTCATTTCCATTTCATGTTTTATTATCTCTAACTTACCCTGATCCATGTTCCATGTTCCTATAATATGGACCGATACAGATGGCCCGTTTGGGGTGGCTCCCGGCCACCCCTGGGAGCAGTGGATTGGGGCCACGGCAACCACATGCCACAGCTCCGATCCTCCTTTTTGCCGCCCCAGTGGCAAACGGCTCCCCTTTCAGCCGCTGACATGGCTGTTTTCACCCTTTTGGTGCAGCATGTGTGCATGCTGTGCCAAGAGGCCATCCTGACACCATGTGCCATGTGGACAGGCACACAGCGTCAGGACGGCGTTGGGGTGGAGTCAGGGTGGCCAACATGAGGCTGCCCTGCCCCAACTCCACCCCCCAGGCTGGCCCTTTATGCTGGTCTGCATTGGCCCTATGTGTTGTGCAGCTTCAGACTTTTCTTTCACCTCTGAGCACATCAACAGTTGAATGTCCTTTTGGCTTGTGTCCAGTTGCATCATTAGCCACAGCACTACTTATAGTTGTCCACTGCTCTACTCCAGTAGCTCCCTGTGTACCATCCAACCTGGGAGTTTAATCCTCTGGCCCTACCTCTTGTTTCATTTTAGATGGTCTCATCACCGATTTTTCATTGTAAAAGGCATTCAGAAGGGGATTACTGTGCCTCCTTCTCCACAGTACTAACAAGGATTAGCTTGGGTGCTACTACAGTTGTCTCAGAAAGATCCTTTGCCAGTGTCACACACACACCCCGCCACACATACTACTGGGGTGGATAGTCTCAATCAAGAAGCCCATGGCCTGAAATTGAAAGACCTAAGTAGGACAGTTGATAATAGGGTGACTTGGAGGTCTGTCACTCAGAGGGTCGCCATCAGTCGAAGTCAACCTGACACCAGTAAATAGCATAGCTGTGTTGTCCATACAGCAAAATATGACAAAATCCAAAATACAAACTGTGGTGATATTTTTATTAGGTGCAAAATTAAGCTAGCTTTCAACATTCACTGGCTTCTGCATCAGACAAAGATATATGCAACATGAACTGAAATCAGGGGGACTGATGAATGATTAATGTCTAGAGGATTTTGCTGCAGTTTTTTTAAAAAATATATGTTTCCTTTATCCTTCCTGTCATAAATTCCCAAGAGCAAAGGCAGATGCAGTTATGAATGAATGGTTAGATGCATAGACAGATAAATGAGTTCCCAAACGTAGAGCACAAATATATTGCGCTGTGCAACCCTGCACATGCTGATTCAGAGGTAAAGCTCCTGAATGACGGAGCTTACTCCTAAGTAAATGTGCACAAGATCGCAGGCCTAGTAACTCAAGCAGGGGGCAAGAAGAATCTTTGCCAGTCTTAATGATGTCAGGAGAACTGAAAAGAGTTTTGGATTATATCTTTGGCATGTGTATGTTTGTGAGGTTTTGCTTTGTCACACCCTGGTGCCGTTAGTAAGACAATTAGTTTAACAGTTCCCTGGCTCCAGCTGTCTGCCAAATTCTGAATTGCATTGCAAATTAACCTGAGTTTATCACTTGCCATTAACTCTTCAAAGGCAGTTGTGGAACAAGGTTTCCACCAACAGCCCCTTGGGAAGTGCAGTCTGGAAATACAGGTTTGCACAAAATGGAGGCTTATATAATGTCTTGCGGACAGTATGTCAGGGACAAAAGATTGTCTGGCTCCATGTTAACCACCATAATTTTCCAATTTAATAATAAATAGGAATGCCCCAGCAAGTACATGGAGTCGTGCAAATGATTTTCTTTTAAATTTCTGAATCGCAATGAACCAAGCTGTTTTTTAGTCTCCGATACCTTAGAAAGCTTTTAGTATTAATGCATGTGGAAAAAGGTGTATCTCAACCAAGGAGGATGTCTATATCAGATAAAGAGAGGAGTAAGTAACTCTACTGCCCCATTATCTAGGTCATCGAACCATCATACTGATGAAAAAGAATAGGTTGCAAAGTTCAGTACATTCCAATATTGGAATGAGGAAGTGGGTCAGAAGAATTATAGTCACTTTGAAGGCTTGGGGCAGATACCCAAAATGCATACACAGACAGAAACATGCACACACCTTTTTTCCAAGGGGTTGGACCCAGACACAAAGAAAACTTTTAAACAGGGGATCGACTGTCCCATATCTCCAGGAAGAATTTATTGGCTTGCCAGATCTGTCCAGACGAGTGCAAGTGCTTTCTTTGTGTTGGTAGTCCTCAAACAGATTTAGAGTAAATATATACTGTCTCAGTCGGGGACCTGAAACCAGTTTAAGTGCCTGAATTGAAGGAAAATAGGTCCCTCTTCCACGTACACAGGACCTTCTTTAAGACAGTGGAAAAGTGTGTGTTGTGTGCCTTCAAGTCATTTCCAACTTATGACAACCCTAAAGCAAACCTGTCATGGGGTTTTCTTGGCAAGATTTGTTCAGAGGAGGTTTGCCATTGCCTTTCCCAGAGGGTTTCATGACGGAGCTGAGAATTGAACCCTGGTCTCCAGTCGAACACTCAAAGCCTGATGCCACACTGGCTCTTCAGTGGGAAGGGCAGAGTATTAAAGCAAAGCAAAGCAGCTTCATTTATATACCAGTTCATATTGCGCTATGGGATGTCTAAGCGGTTTACAACTGTAAGCTCATTGCCCCCCAACAGCTGGGTACTCATTTTAGTGACCTCGGAAGGATGCAGGCCTGAGTCTAGCCTGAGCCCTGGCTAGTATTGAACTCGCAACCTTGTGGTCTATGAGTGAGTGGCTGCAGTAGAGGCATTTAACCACTGCACCACCAGGTTGAAGTCCTTTTTCTGGGGTTGTGTGATGTAGCTGTTAGAGCATTGGACTGAAACTCTACAAATCTGGGTTTGAATTCTGACGGGAGTAAAGTGTGGCCTGTGGTGTGGCCATGTAGCCAGTCCTGGCTTTGTGTGCCTTTGGGCAAGTCATGGATTCTCACTTTCCTCACCGGGTTGTAGTGAGGACTAAATGGAGAGAAGGAGGAATACTTTTTAAGTAGCCTTTGGTTCCTTGAATGAAAAAAAAGGAGAAAGATAAATATAATCACACACGCACACACACACACAAAATGTCTGAGGCTGAATCTGCACTGCAGCAATAATCAAGGTTGACATGACTTTAACTCTCATGGCTCAGTGCTATGGAATTCTGGAAATTGCAGTTTGCATCAGAACTCTCTGACAGAGAAGGCCAAATGTCTCATCAAACTACAATTCCCAGAATTCCATGGCATTGATCCATGGTAGTAAAAGTGGTATGAAAATTGATTATTTCTGCAGTATGGATGTGTGTGTATGGATGTGTCTGAGTGTGATTTGGGTTGGGTTGGTGCTACTCATCTGTGGCTGTAACCATTTTGCTTTTGTCATCAGGAGAAAAGGACACTGCCAGTCATAGAAGAGAAGGGTTTTCCCCTTCTTTCCTTATATGTGATTAATTGGAAAACGGCCATGAAAACCAAGCAAGAATGCTGCTCAGCAGTTCCTCCAGACTCTCTTTCACAAGCTCTTTTAATGATGAACCCTTAAATTCTCTTTCCCATTTGCTGAATTAAGTAATATGGGGGCCTGAAGCATTTTGAAATAAAATATTTCCATTGTACTAAATCAATTCCATTGAAAGAAGGGCACATAGAGAGCCAAGGTGTATCAGACCAAGATTGATCTAGCCGTGTTTAAATATTTGAAGGGATGTCATATTGAGGAGGGAACAAGCTTGTTTTATGCTGCTCCAGAGACTAGGACCCGAAACAATGGATGTAAGCTCCAGGAAAAGAGATTCCACCTCAACATTAGGAGGAACTTGCTGACAGTAAGGGCGGTTCGACAGTGGAACACACTCCCTTGGAGAGTAGTGGAGTCTCCTTCCTTGGAGGTCTTTAAGCAGAGGCTGGATGGCCATCTGTCGGGGATGCTTTGATTGGGAGTTCCTGCATGGCAGGGGGTTGGACTGGATGGCCCTTGTGGTCTCTCCCAACTCTACGGTTCTATGATTCTATTATTCTAACCTTGGATTCTTGTTGTAGTTTTAAGGGCTGGAGCTTCTGAGAGTTGTAGGCCAACAGCATCTGTGACCATCCATATTATTGATTCTTTATAACTATTTCCACAGTTGTTCAGTTGAGATTAAATAATGGGAGACTGAATGTCTGGATTTGTGAACTTACCATAAATGTGAATTAAAAGTTTCCAGGCCTCAGTTTTCCCTCAATAAATGGCTGCAGTACAAAATGGTCTTTTGGCATCATTTACAATGGGTTAATTTTAGTCCAATTGATGAGTAGAGTGCTTCGAGACAACAATGTACGATATCCTCATTTTAACCATCTTGACCTCCAGGGAGAGTTCAGACTTGATCTGATCAAGGACCCATTTGTTTTTCTTTTTGGCTGTCCATAGTATCCTCAGCACTCTTCTCCAGCACCACATTATCTCAAATAAGTTGATTTTTCCTCCTATCCGCCTTCTTAGCTCTTGCATGCGTACATGGTGATGGGGAATATGATGGCTTGGACAATTCTAACTTTAGTGCTTGGTTGTATATCTTTACACTTGAGGATCTTGTCTAGTTCTTTCATAGCTGCCCTTCCCATTCGAAGGATGTTATCACACGTGGGCCAAAAAGCGACAATAAAGTGGAAATGAGGCAT
>CM034703.1:13467158-13484422 GCA_020142125.1 Phrynosoma platyrhinos | reverse complement strand
TCCTCTTGCTCCCTTGGCTTTCTGTGCAATGCTAAAATGTGCATGCAGAGCAGCCTTAGCCTAGCCTGGGATTATCAGGGAGCCAGGATCAGTTGGTGATTTCCAGAGCTGGAGTGCTTTAGCCCAGCCAAGGAGGCCCCGGTCGAGACAGCCAGAAGAGCAGATAGCACAAGAGACTGGCGCCAGCAGGCCCCTTTTGTTTATCTGACAGTTAAATATCAAGGCAATCGCCGCCTGGCTTGCCCTGCCTCCAACCTCCAGAGCTAAGACAAACAGTTTTGCTACAAGAATGCCACTCTTATCATAAGTTCCTATCTTTCTTTTTTCCCCCTCCTTCTTTTTTTCTCTCTCTCTCTCCCTTCTTTCTCATGGGTCTGCTTTTATTTAATCTGCACTTTTCTAATTCCAGAGTCTCCCCCGCCTCCCTACTCCAGATACCCAATGGATTTTCTCAAACCAACTGGTAAGTAAGCTGTTCAGCAAACCCCAATTTTCTTTTTCTTTTTTTTAAGGGCTGGGGGAAATGGGAAATGGACCTCCTTTGGGGGAAGGATTCTTTTTCTTTCCTCCCCACAATATTTGGATCGTTTTTGCTAGTAACAATATTTATCATTGTCGCCCTCCACTTCAGAGATTCTGCTGGTTTATTTTTGGCTTTTTTGTTGTTCTTGTTGTTTCTGTAGTACTCCTTCACTGTTAACTCATGAGCATTTCCCATTAAGATAAGTGGGATTTACTCCTGAATTAAGGATGGACTGTGGGATTTTAGCCTTTGTTCTTAAAAGCCTATCAAACTTTACAAGATCCTGTAGCTGATTTTCTCAGCCTGTCTCTTCCCTACTTGAAAGAAAGCCAGCCAGGCTCACTTCCAGTCAGATAAAGATAAAGAAGTAAATATATTGGTGTAGAAGACCAAAACCAGAGGTTATTCTGTACAAAAATGAGTTGCAGACTGCCAGAAATAGTGCAAATTGAGTCCACTTTTAGGGTTAGGGTTAGGGTTAGGGAATCATGGGGACTGCAGTTTATTGTGGCACCAGAGCTCTCTGACAGAGAAGGCTCAATGTCCCAGGAAAAAACCAATTCCCATGATTCCCTAGCACTAACCCTAACCCTAAAAGTGGACTCAATTTGCACTATTTCTGGCAGTCTGCAACCACCGGCTCATGTATATGGTTACTCAGAAGTAAAAAGAAGTCAGTTCAGTAAGGTGGAATTCCAGGTATACATAGGACTGTAGTCTGTTTTTTTAAAAAATGTTTTCCTTAAAAAGATAAAACAAAAACAAAAATCTGAAGCACATGCCTGTTAATAATAAAAAGTACATGCCTTCATGTCATCTAAACACTTCACCTGTAATGTCAGGAGAAGGAGTAACAAAGAAAGAGTGGGAAACTTATCTCATTTTAATTGATGGATAATGGAATGAGTTAAATTTCAAATAAGACTGATTTCCTGAAACTTCCTATTTGTTATTTTAGGTTTTTTTTGAGGGGGAGGGGAAATCTTGTGCAATTAAGGCACAATAAAATATTTTTTACAAATTATGAAGAGGCACACAGATGTTTATAGCCCTGTTCTCTCTGCATGCTTGTTGCTTGTAATTGAGTGGCAGGGTGCCAGGGCAGAAGACCATTCGAGGCTGGCACCAAGCACTGTTGCGGTTGTCTGCATAAACTTTTGGCTGGCAGCAGGCTCACCCTCAACTAGATAAATAGGCTGGCATTGTGGAAACAGAGAGAGAAAGAAAAGGAGAGAGGGAATTGGTGAAAATTGGAAACATGGATGAAATTTCAGGGGGAGTGAAATAAAATTCTGGGGACAAATACAGATTAGTTATTGATTTCATATTGGTGTCAGGCAGGAGCTGTATTTTTGTATGGCCTGAGAGTATCCCTTTTTTGTTGTAAAGGTCCAATTTCAGGCAATAATATTTTTTTTCACCCCTTGTCCCCTACCCCAAAAGAAGAAGTAGTTGTTACTTTTTAGCTCCCTTGGAACTGTTTAGTTTGTCATCTTAAAACATTGTCATTTACCAAGAGCTTGAAGGGGAATGGTTTCTGTTTCAAAAGGTTCAGCCAAGCTTGGGGACTGTTTTCAAATTGTAATTTTGTTATGGACAGGGATCATTGTAAAATGCCATTTATGAAATGCTGTAGTATAGACAGGGAGTTATGCTATGAATCAGGAAGTCCCTGATCTGAATCTGGCTCGCGCCATGAATTCATTAGGAGATATTAAGCAATCCTCTCTCCTCAGACTGTCCTTCCCCTGCCATCTGAGGATATATGGGAGATAATAATATTGATTTATCTTATGGTGTTGTTAAAAGCAGGTAATGTATGTAAAGCACTCTTACCGCTTGAATCAGTGGATGTTTTGGACTACAACTCTTACAATCCCTTAGCATGTTCTAAATTGGTTTGGCCTGATGGAATTTGCAATCCAAAACATCTGGAGAATACCAGGTTGCCTACTTCTGCATTAAGCAAGTGTTAAGTTTTCATGTAAGTGATAATAATTAAATGAAATACTTTAAGAAATTGGGACACAGCTGTACCTCCTGTGCTATCCATGTGGCTGGTAATTTGGCAGATTTGGCGTTTATATCCTAGTTTATGTTTTTTTGCAGCAATAAGCATGACTGAACACAGTGCTTCATACTCCTGAATAAACATGCATAGGGCTGTACTGCATGCTGCAATTGGTGTCTTAATGGCCTTTCAAAGGAGACTACCTTGCTGCAGCACATGTGGCTTATATAGATATATGTTTTAAGCAGATATGTTTGTTGTTGTGTGACTTCAAGTCATTTCTGATTTATGGAGACCCTAAGGTGAATCTATCATGGGATTTTTTTTTTGAAAGATTGGTTCAGAGGAGGTTTGCCACTGCATTCTCTTGAGGCTGAGAACATGTGACTTGTCCATAGTAGGTTTTATGGCTGAGTTGGGAATCCCACCAACACTGAAACCACTGTGCCACACTGACTCTAAGCTATTTACTAAGAAAAAATTATCCCCTTTGCAATAGATCATAATACAGTCAGTCCTCCATATCTGTGGATTCCTCATCCAGGGATTCAACCACCCACAGTTTGAAAATATTAAAAATATAAATAAATTCAGAAAAGGAAACCTTGATTTTGCCATTTTATATAAGGGCCATCATTTTACCATGCCACTGTATTTAAAGGGACTTGAGCATCCATGGATTTTGGTATATTGGGGGGGGGGCTTGGATACCAAGGGCCCCGCTGTATTAAGGTAATGGTTTTCAGTCATTGTAACATATTGCTTTGATAAGTAGTAGTCAATTATTTTTGGTAGACATAAGACCTCTCTATAGAGATGTTGGATATTGAAATCATGAAATCCCAGCGTTCTGACAGATTGTAGCATAACCCAGATGTAAGCCTCAGAATGGGTTTAGAGAGATAAGGAGGGGCTTTTGTCCCCTTGATGGTTAAGGCCACTAGGGACCCCTGTACCCTGATTTATTCTCACCTTAATGGCATCCTCAAAGTCAGTCTATTACCTTCTCCTACTATGGGATAGGTTCCATTAATTCATACAAGAAAAAGAGCAAGTTGTTGCATTTAGGGGTCAGCTTTGCAAAGTTCTAATAATCTTCCCCTGAAACAGTTGACATTTGGTGCACTTGGCAGTTCCTCTCAGGAATGCCAGGGACTTCCTACTACACACTTACTTGGGCTCATGCCATGCATACTCTGTCTCCTGCCACAGGGTGATGGCACTTTTTGTACACTGCTGTGTGCATATTAGATGACACAATGGTCTTGAACCTGAGAGACCAAAACAATACCACACTACACTGTTAGAGTGCAATTATTCCACTTTTACTGCTATGGCTGCCTTCTGTGGAATTCTGGGATTTGCAGTTTAGGGAAGGGCAATTAGAATTATCAGCCAGCGAGCCCTTCCGCCTCACTAAACTACAAACCCCAGAATGCCACAGGAGGTAGCCATTGCAGTCCAAGTGGACTAATAGTTCTCTAGCAATGTAGTGTAGTAAATTTACAAGAAGCAAAGCATTGTATGCTGAATAACAGCCTTGAGCAAACTGCCATCACTCATCCCCAGTTTCCCTATTTTAAATGAGAGCACCATTTATTTATTTATTTACTTATTCATCCTGCTTTTAAGACTAGCATTGTTTACACCTCCCTGCAGTAAAATAAGTCTGGACAAGACTTAAAAATGGGAAAGGAAAGATACAACGACAAAGAAGGAGAATCGAGAGACAAAAGCAGAGGAGGTAGATCTGCTTGAGACACTGTCTGAATAGATAAGGCGAGCTATAAATTGACATTTATATTCAATTGCATTCAAACTGGTCTTCTCTTGCTGCTCGTCTTGCTTGAATAGAGGTCCTGCAATAGAGCTAGCACCCCTTGTCCTTCTAGATTTGTTAGTGGAAGAAGCTAGATATGCATCAGCTTATTTATGGAGTTAGAAGGTAGTTATGAACCTTGTGTTCTTTTTGGTGGGGTGGTGATTCTGGAAGCCAGTACCTTGAACTCATTTCTTTGGTCAGTGGACCAGCCAGGCTTTTGTTCTCTGTGGTTTAGATATTTCTCTTGTGGGACACTAGGTGCAGACGGTCAATATCCGATGTCCCCCTTCCCCAGAGGATGTGGAAGTCTCATTGAAACAAGCAATCAGAATATATAACTTTGGGTACCTGCCTTTCTGGAATCTTCAAAGTTATATTGCCTGATCCTGGACTTTTTTATTCTGAAATAAATCCTGTTGAGTTCAGTGAAACCTACTCTGAAGAAGGTGTGTACAGGATTACTGCCTGAGGCTACAGTGTCAAACATACCAGAAAGGTCTATAAAAGCCAGAGAGATTTTACTTCATATTAAAGGTGGTTAGGACTGGGATGTCACTTTTTAAAAAATACAAGTTGTTTGTTTATTTATTACTAATGACTGTCTATTGGACAAACCTTAGGGAATTTGGAAAGTGTGATGAATAGCTGGCAGCATCATAACTGTTGGAAGGAATGGTTAAGGGGCTGCCATTTGGTTTCCGGTAAAGATGCTAGGATAAATCTATTAGCAGAAGTTTAAACATCCAGTTTGCCCATTGCCAGGGCCTCATTCTCCCTTAGTGGAGTGATATTCATTAGGAAGTGTTGACATAAGGTAGCAAAACTGTGTGTAAACAGAAAAAAAAAAGCCACAGAAGCTTGAATGAGCCATTTTGAAAGGAAAAGTTCTCTGTATTGGCCAGTGGGAAGTGATTAATGGAGTGGGTCGGAAATGTTTAAAAAGCAAAGAAAAGAAAAGGAGGGAAGGAAGGAAAGAGTTGGATTACTCATCCCAAAATGTTCCTTCCCCTTGAAGTCCATTTGGCAATTGTGCTCTGAATATTGCAGCACACGGAGACAAAAATACCCTATAAGTCTGTCATTGCAGGTGGTTATTACAACTTCTGACTCCTATATAACTTCCCGTTTAATCAAAGCTATTGTCAAGGGAGAGAGGGAGGGAGAGAGAGAAAGACAGAAAAGGAATTCATTGTCTGTATATCATTTGTATGTTCTGCTGTGAACTTCCCCACATTCTTAAGTCTCCAAAGTGAAGTGCTGTTGATCTCTATGCATTCCTTGAGACTCAGTAAATGAGGCTAGGAACTAAATTTGAAATCTTTCTGTACTTTTTTCTTTTGGGCCAGTTGTGGTTGGTGTAGAATTAGCCATGTCCTGAAGTCAGACAGTACTCTTCATCAAGGCAGATAGGAAGATGTCTCCCCCCCCCTTTTTTTTTTCTTCCATGCATGCATAGCTCAGTCTTTCTTATGGAGGAAAGTGGATTGTTGGCTTAGGTAGATAGCAGTCTTAATGGCCAACAGGCTTCCTTCTGTGTGCGCTCAGGATTGAGCAATAACATTTAGTGTGGCTGGCTTGTCCAGTGTTGCTATCTGAGGACTCAGTGTTTTTTAACATGAATGTTCTGCGATCACAATGATATTGGAAGAAATTTTAAACTGATGTTCAAGAAGGTGACAAACAAGAAACAAGGTCAAAGGGCTCTAGATCTATCTAGAACACACTTACCCAAAGGTCCAGTGTCATAGTGCTGGCAGAGGGAGCCAACTGGACAAATTGTATAAGGGAGCTTTCCCAGTGAACCTCATTTGATTTTGAGGGGTGGAGCTGCTCCCAGGTGCCATCCCTCAATTGTTGCTCTCCCTTCAAAAATATTACTTAAAAGAGATAACGGATACCTCCTTATGCAATATGGGGGAAGTTGTTCGTTTAGTATAACTAGGGTTATGACAGTGTAGAGAGACTCAATGGGATTCCAGCCTCTATCTGTTAATAATTACATTTGATCAGTCCTCATTCCACAGTTGAAATTAGCAGTTCCAAGATGTGGACATTATAGAAGAAACACATGCCTGTCAGCTGTGGTGTAGTGGTTTTTCATACATATGCAGATGGTACCTTGGCCACAGTTGAAGGGCTGTTATGGTCTTTTCCCCATTCATTCCCTTTCTTTTTACACAAGGCAGAGGAGAGGTTGACAGGTCTGGTTTCTCTTGTTTGTCAGTCTCCTTCAGGCAAGGGAGTATGCTAGGTCAGTGCAGCATCTCATGATGTGAGAAGCATAACTGTCTGAACTTTTGTATATGAAAAATATTTGGAACAGGTAGTGGAGCTAATTTCCAAGATGTTTGTAGTTTGGAGTACTGGTCAACATGGCTGTTTGGCATCTGTGAAAGGAGTACTTAATGCAGTCAGGAAAGTTTTATATTAGTCATAGCAGGTTGTAACATATGGGATGCTTTCTAAAAGTACCAATCAAGGATTGTCCAACCTTTAATCATGGAAAAATGCAAATAACTGATCTGATGTATGGTGGTTGGAGCATTGAGCTAGGATCATAAATGATTTGAAGGCACACAACAACAGTAGTAAAACATAGTGGTGTTTTTCTCTGATACTTAATATGAAACATCTCTTTTGCAATTCATGGTGGTAATAACAAAAATATTAAATATTTTTACAGCCTAGCAGTGGATGCCCAGATCCAGTTCATGCACTTGTAAATGGCAACCCAAGCTACTGGGTTATGAAATATTGTTGAATGTGGCTTTGGCCACATCTGTGATTAAAGTTGTCAGAATGAAAACTGTTGAGGTCACTTGTATGTTTAATGGTTGTGCAGATGAGAGAATTTCACCAGGTGTTGCTTGTCACACAACCAGATAACAAGCAACACCTGCGGAAATGCCCTTTTCTATACAACCATAAAAAGGTATATCATTGACTACTTAAGTCAGCATTGCCCATGCCATATTTCTGATTTCTATGAATGGTTGTAAAACCTGGACAGTGAAGAAAGCTGATAGGAAGAAAATCAATTCATTTGAAATGTGATGCTAGAGGAGAGTTCTAGCAATATGGAGCGCTGAAAAGATGAATAAGTGGGTCTAAGCAAATCCAAGCTTGAACATGCTGTAGAAGCCAAGATGCTTAAACTGTGATTGTTGCACTTTAGATATATGATGAGAAAACAAAACTCATTAGATAAGACGATGATGCCTGTTAAGGTAGAAGGCAGTAGGAAAAGACGAAGACCACATTGCAGATGGATAGATAAAATCAAGGAAGCCACAGCCTGCAAGATAGAACAGAGATGTTGATGACAAGGTGACTTGGAGTTCATTCATTCATAAAGTCCCTGACCATAGGTCAAGGTCTACTTGATGGCAGTTGACAATAACAAAGGTAGAGGTGCCCTCTCTGCTTTTCATTCTGGCATTATACAGGCTACAACATCACAGGAACTTTGGTAGGCAGTTCACATAGTTCTGCATGAAGAGTGGAAAGAAATTCTCAGCCTCAAATTTATGCTTGGAGATTCAAAACATTTGCCCACCCTGCTCTTGACACCAAGACTTGAGTTGCAACACCAGCATGTCTGGATCCTGTTTAGTTGATTTCAATCGGAGATACTTGTGAAAGGATGTTCCTAATGGAAGCTTCCCAAAATAAACAAGAATTTAGAGAACCTCAGATCATCCTAATGAGATATGCAAATACCTGCCATTAGGCCAGTTGTACAGAAGAGGTTATGTCAGGCAAAGAAGTGAATCAGCAAAACTACACAGAGCTGTTGAGAAGTAGAAGTATTAATTCATACTGAATAGTGCAGAACTTATAAGATCTATATAGTGTCAGGCTCCCTGTTCAGGTCAGATAGGTTAAATTCTGACTCTCGAAAATGAACGCAGATTCACATGCGCATATATGTACATACGTACATAGTCATTCCGCTGTTGCTTATTCCTGAGTTAGTGGGTGGCAGCTGGATCTGTGGACTGATGATTAATAGTATTTGAGATGATATGGAAATTCCTTTCATGTTGTTAACTTCTGTGAAGAATGTCATGTTGCAGCGATCATGTTGACTAGAATCTGATTTTGGGAGAAAAGCAGGATATAAATCAAATAGATAGATAGATAGTTTGAAGTTCTTAGAAGCAGAAAATGCAGTCCAAGAAAATTTAACTGTACTATGCATATTCAGTGTGTAAAAATACAGTGGGACATTTTTGCAAAAAGTTCTTTAGGTATGCACAGGTAGGAGGTGCACCTGGAAGAAACAAAATAAATCCATTATATCGAGGATGAGAGAAGCATAGCCTTTCCAGATCAAAAGATGGAAATAATTACTGTTTTGGATTACAAATCCTAGAGTCTGTCAGCCAATATTGGCATACCGTTTGTGAATAATAATTCCAGGATTCTGTTGATTTCTTGATAAGATATGTTACTATGATTTGTATACAGGTCTAGTTTCACTCAGGTATTAAACGTGATATATGTGTTGTATTGTTTTGTACTACAAATGGTGGCTCATTTGACTGAATGACCTACTCTATACATGAAAAGATATCTGAATGCTGCATTACCACTAGCTTGTTATATAAAAAAGGCTCTCCTCCCATGTCCCTCCTTGTTGTCTTAGTATCTGCTGCAGGGCACCTATATAAGCTGCCACTTGAACCTTGGGATACTCTTCCTCTTATTGTTTAGTGAGCTCACACACCCCATAACTATAAAAGTAACTAAATGTTACAGTTAGTCCATAAAAATGTGAAATTATTCCTTGTTGCTATTATAATAGGACATTAATTATGGATAAGGAATTGGTTACAAGTAGCTAGTTAGGTAGAGCTACTTCCAATTCTTGGGCTCTTGGTAATGGGCCATTTGAAGATGAAGCATGTTGACTAAATGCCTCATTTCAAAAAAGTTATTTTTTAAAAAAAAGTTGTTTCCTTAGAAGATAGAAAACACTGTATGTTTAGAAAGTGTATAGTATAAAGTATTTCACAAGTAACTCAATTTCCTGTCTGCCCCATTGTTTTCGGTTTGATTAAGTATATCCTGTTAAACTGTATATTCCTGTTCAAGGTTATACTTGACTCTGATAAAAATGAGATTACATAGTTGCATACGCACACATACATGCAGTTCTTTCCTCATCTGTTCAGTAGTGAGTTACTGGACAAATAAAATGTAGGGATGGGTGGAAAGGGGGTGCCTGTTAAGTATGTGCCCATCCTTGTCGGCTTGTATTCTTGTTATTAAGGCCACATGTCCTGACTTTGTATATAGCTATCAGTGCTGACAATTTGCCAGTAAATTAATGTTGGGCACACAGATTGGCTTTGGATTTCCTTTCTTGTTTTCATTTGAAAGGATTTGCTTATGATTAAGAATCTGGGTCCACTTTAACCTGGATCCTGAGAACATGTGGCCTTGGAAATGTGTTGTTGTTGTTGTTGCTGCTGCTGTTGTGTACCTTCAAGTCATTTTCAGCTTAAGGTGAACTCATCATGGGGTTTTTTGGAAAGATTTGTTCAGAAGTGGTTTGCCTTTGCCTTCTTATGAGGTTGAGAGTGTGTGACTTTCCCAAGGTCACCCAGTGGTTTCTGTGGCCAAGCAGGGATTTGAACCCTAGCCCCTCCACAATTGTCTAGTGGCAATACATTATTCAACAATACACCATGCTGGCTTTCTTGGGAATGTGACTCATACCTATTTTGTTGCTGTTCCTCACAGACCAAATCAAACTTATTTAAAAAATAATTTGGCTCTGAATTTTAGTTGCTGAGATTTTTTGGGGAAAAATCTCACCCAAACACTTGAATTTGTTATTGTTTAATACTCTTCTACTTGATCTAACAAGTGCTTTTAAAACTTATCTAGCCCAGTGTTCATGAGTTCCAAGAGGTATCATTTTGGATCTCTTTAAGGTATCCAATTCATGGAGGTTGTACTTACAAATATTATTGTTAATAAGGCACAAGGAGGCATGTTCTGAGTGTTTTGTTTAATTCAAGAGTGTTGTAAGAGCTGAAGAGGTCATATCACAGAAGTCATATAGGTGTGGTGTGTTTGGCGCTATTTGCTCTTTTAAAAAAGGTTCTTACCATAATGAATGCTTATCTCTGCAACAGATATGCTGTTGGCATGGGCATGTTTTGCACAGAGACTCAAATGTTACTTTCTTTGGATTACAAAGAAAGGATGAGTGACCATGCTACCTGTGGTGTTCTGGGAGTTACAGTCCAAAAAAAGTAGCTTTTCCCCAACTTCAGGATTTTGAGACCAAGTCTATTCTGCTTGCCCACTGAACAGCCGTCAGTATTAGTAGAGGTGTTGGCATATTTTTGTGCACAGTTTCATCTGTAAAGAAAATGAGTTAGGTTTTGGCAAGTGTCAGAGGGAGATACTCCCTATTTCAATTTTACATCTGTCTTTGGGTTTCATTTGTGATGTTGCAACTGTACATGAGCACATATGTTTCTTTAACATGATACATTTAATGGAACATATGTTTCTTTAATGGAAAATCAAGTAGTTGTATTTTTCGTATGACCAGCTATCTGTTAAAAGGTTCAGGGAAATTAACTTGTGAACCACAGGAAGCCATAGCCTTGCATCTTCAAGACCTGAGTTAGCACTATTGATGATGAGGATTTGGAGGTCTTTCTCTCTTATAGAGTCACCACAAGTCGAAGTTGTTGTTAACTGCCATCAAGTTGACTTTGACTTATGGTGACTTTATGAATGAGAGACCTCAGAGTCACCCTGCTCAGGTCTTGCAGGCTCAGGGCACTGGCCTCCTTGATTGAGTCTATCCATTTGGAATGAGTATGTAGAGAGATCCTGTAACAGCTTTGAGAATAACTAAAGCAAGAAGTTGGCAGCATGAGCTTTTGTACACTTAAGTCTACTTCCTCAGATGCATTTGGACCATTTGAAATGTGGTCTTTTTTTACTATTGCCTTCTACCTTTCCAAACATCATTGTCTTTTTCTAATAAGTTATGTCTTCTCATGGTATGGTACGGTACGGTGTGACAGTCTCAGTTTAGTCATCCTGGCTTCCAGGGAAAGTTCAGGCTTGATCTGTTCAATGATCCATTTATTTGTCTTTATAGCAGTCCACTCTATCCTCAGCACTCTTCTCCAGCACCACATTTCAAATGAATTGATTTTTTCCCTATCAGCTTTCTTTCACTGTCCAGCTTTCTCAGCTATACATAGAAATTGGAAATACAATGGCATGGACAATCCTAACTTTAGTATTCAATGATACACATCTTAACACTTAAGTCAAAGTTGAATTGACAGCAGTTAATAACAAAGTGAAAATGTGGATGTTTTCTTATTTGAAACAACAACAGTTTTTTTGTACAGTTACTTGAGATGGACATTATTGTTAGTTGTATTTTAAGTGCAAGGAGATAACATGTGTCAGTGAATTTTCACAAACAACTGTAACAGCTGTCAATAATATACCTCTTTGACATTCAGAGCAATTGACTTTGATAAGAAGTGTTTTTATGCACTTGGGAAAGTTACTTTGTTTTTAACTTCAACTCCCAGAATCCTTCAGCCAATATGGTGCCCATGTTTTCTGTGGGTTTCTAGGTACTGTAGTCCAAACAGTAAAATTTTCCAATCAGTTGGTCAGATTGGTTGTCCATTGTTTGCATAGGTAAAGTAGATCAGTATTATCAGATGTATAGTAGATCAGAATTAATCCCAAGTATGTTGCTATGAGAGGAATATAATATACGTTTTTCTTTTAATTGGCAGAGTGCTTTGGGGAGGTATTAAAAAGCATCTTAAACTGTAGGAAAAACAAATATTAAAACACCCAAAATGCTGGAGGAATAATAGATGGAACCATTGGTGGAACAAAGGGAAAATATGGATGGGTTCCTGTTGAAATAATAAGGAAATAGGAACATTGAAAAAAATGGAAAATATTGAAATACTTTTGGCAAAGAGTGTTTCCTCCTTTGTTCTCCTTCACTCAACTCACTGCCTCAGTTCATCTCAGCAATGGAGCAATGCAAACTCCTTTTTGATCTTGATCTACATGGAGCTTAGACATGGCAAACTGGGTTTTAGTAATCAGTGACTACCAGGAAAACAAAGTCAACCCACAAAAGAAAAGGTGGGAGTGGGGGAGAGAAGATGATTCCAGCCAGTCTGTGATTCTCTGCTCATTGACTAATGTGATTAAGTGGCAGAGTGAAGCCTAGACAAGGGTGATGAGTTAGGGTGGATGTACCGTGAAGAATTGTGCTGTCTCTGTGCAGACAATTAGTAATAACTTCCTACTAAACCCTGTGGAATGTGCTTCATTTGGCTGGAGACATTGTTTTCAGTGAGCTAATTTTTTTTAAGTGGTACATTATGCTTATTTCTTAATTCATTTCCCCTTTTCTGTTGCAGCAAGTTGTCCAGACTCTGTGCCTTCCTCCACTGAGACAGGAGGAACTAATTATCTAGCCCCTGGGGGGCTTTCAGGTAAGAGACAGGTTTTCATTTGGATCCATGCTGCTGTAAATTTTCAATACTTTTAATAAATCTAGCTCCGATTCTATAGATTTCTGTCTTTGTGCATGGCTACTGGCTAGGGGATTCTGAGAGTTGTCATCCAAAAAGGTAACTGTGCCAGATTCTGGAGTTTTGCATTGTAATAGCTTAAATGGCATCCTAGTAGAGGGATAATTTCTGCTTTTGTACTCAGCAACTAGTCCTGTTTTCCTCCTAAGAATGAGAACGTTTGGATTCATAGATGTTAGGAATTATCAGAAACTCGTTTGTCTGAAGACGTTCAGTGGATGATGGAACTCATTTTGGCCTGAATATGAATTGATTAGTTCCAACTAATAAATTTTTATTTTATTTTCTTTTTATCCCGCCCCTCTGCAGTGCAATTGGGATGGCGTACAACAAGTTAAAAACATTGCAACAAGTTAAAACAAGATCCAATAACCCATTCCCTAACTCACCCACCCCTTAAAAATATATTAAACTAATGCTAGAATTAGACATATTGATTCAGTTGTTGAATGGTGAATCCCACAAATAGGTCCCATTGATTTGAGATTGGAACTACCAGTAGTATTCAGACCATTAGCCTAAACAATAGCCTGAAGTGGAAGGAATTTGTACCTTGTCAAAAACCCTGAATCAATTTCTTCTCCATAATAAACACAGACCTCTGTGTGCTTGCTGTCGAAAACCCCTCTGTTCTATTGCCACAGAAAGCTATAATTGGGTATAATTATTTCACACTACTGTGAGTTGGCACTTGATCTGGGCTCAGGACTGAACAGTGATTTCATATTTAGCAGTCTGACTATTCCATTCCTAGGTGTCCATGTGGCAGGCAAAGCTAGGAAAATACAGGGCAGCTATTGCCTTGTGTTTTCCTACATTTGCTTGCCACCAGATATTAAAGATTTTGCTGATGTTAGCTGGCAACTGGGTGGCTAGAATCCCTTTGAGATTACACATGTTTGTGTTTTGTGTAGTATGGCCTGTCTCTCTTCAGTTCAGTGCCACTGTATGGTTTTATGGAATGCTGTTACTATTGGTCTGAGGACTGATTTTTCCTGGCATTAATAGTATGAAGTTGTCTCTCATTGCACGTCTTCTGGAGTAACAATCCCCTATCCATCCTCTATTGTTAAGAACTGGTTGTGATTGTAGACAGAGACTGCCTGTAGACTAGCAGTTCCTTTACAGCAGTTAGCTGAGGGCATTGTCTGTCTATGTGATTTATGCAGCGAGAGCTAAATTATATACTGTCCACTGCAGGGGTGTGCCGGAGCAGGCTCCTGCTTTTTGCAAGGTTGCAAGTTCAGGCTGGTTTTGGTGATTAAGGTGGGGTGTAAGACATTTTGGTAGCTCACAGCCTTGCAAATGTTTGTGTCTAGGAATGGCTGGGTCTCTGGGGATGGGTTGAAAGGCAGCATCTTGAGGCCTAGCTCCCTGAGGAAGCAGCAGTAAAGGATCTGGTTTGGAGAGCTGTTGACCTCTTAATATGCTTCTAATGTTGCTGGCTGCAACCTTGCACAGAATCTAGTCTTAGTGAGATGATTTTAACCAAGAGGAGGCCATGTTTTAAACCCACATTTTGCCTTTTCTTTACACGAGGCTCTGCCTCATGAGATGCCTAGTCTATCCCCTAATTTTTTTTTGTTTGTTTTGGGGAAAAACAAGCCCATCTGAGCTTGTATACTTTCTGTAAGATAATTTTCCTTTGCCAAAGAATACTGGCCTGATTGATGGTTTGGGGAACTGTTGTGCTCCATTCATTAGCCTGCAACTGAAACATCAGAAATATGTCAGTTCTCTTCCTCTTAAGTGTGTGTGTGAGTGTGCCCACTCTTGTATGCCTGCCTGCTTTTCTCTCCAGGAATTGCATTCAGCATGGTTATATTTAACTGAGTCCTTGTTTGCTTTCCTTTTAGTGTAATATATTCCCTGCCTGTGTCATTTGAGAGGGGAGTATTCTGTTTGTTCAAAGGGCCCTAATGAAAGTTAATCAAATGAGCAGAAGGAGGTGGAAAGAGGGGAAGACCAGCTCAGGATCTTCTTTTCTTTTAATGTTGAAAAGCAAATTGTAGCTCTTATGTTCCAAGCTTGCCTTCTTCTTGGAATCCAACTTTAGGGAAGATTTAAAAACTGACAGAAGTGGCAAAATGACTGGAAAGAATAACATGATATTACTGTTAGATGGCTTAAAGAAGAAGGTAAAAAAACAAACAAACCCTGAAGTCTGCAAGAGGGTGGGGTTGAGTTCCTCAGGATACCACATGAAATAATCAAAAGGAAGTACTAGCTTTTAAGGGAGGCTCTTTTTGAAATGTTTGTGTACTGATAGCATCTTGGTCTGTCTAGTCTGCTGCAGAAGGGGAGGGAAGGGGAGAGAGGTGAGGGTTTAGAGCTGTGCAGGAAATAACATCATTTGCTTGGTGGAATGCTTTCTTAAGGGGCTCTCTTAAGTTAACACAGAAAGAATTGGTAAAAGGTGCTTTCTCAAGCATTTAAACCCTCATCAAAGTAGATCCTGTTCCTCTAAAATTCTGGTTTGTGTTTGTATTTTGAGGACAGATTATTTGTGTGGGTAAGTTTGGAGACTTAAAATGCTGGATAGTTTTGTTTTTTTAAGTGAATCTTTAAAAACATACTTTTTATTATTTTTACTGCGCACTCTGTAGATATTTAGTTTAATGAGGGAGAAGGGAGGGGAGTGTTTCAACTCACAGAGGAAAGGGTGAGCTGCATAAGCTCTGAAACAAAAGCTGAAATATTGCCACATGAAGGAGCATTTGTTCTGGATTCTGCTTGATTTATTGTTAACCTCATTGCAAAGCTAGAAGTGTGGCTCTAAAAATTCACTAGCTGGAGAGACTACAGTCAAAAAGGAATCAGTGGAGTACTATATGGCCATACTGAAATAGTTTTGAAGTCCCATTGATATCAGTGGCAGAGATTTTAGCACATTCTTACATCTCACCCATTGAAAATGTTAGGACTTAAAAGGATTTAATGCTGGTTGGATGCTGCCCAGTGTTTGTAGCAGTTCTCCAAAGCTAACTTTCTCTTCTCTTTACACACTCGAGATAGGCTGCTGGAGAGTGTATTTGCACAAGACTTTTAATGAGCTGTCATCGGGGGCATTCAGGGTGCCTTTTATCTGTTGTAATAACTTATCTAAGTTTAAATAGGGGACGGTTCATAGAAAAGTACACACAATGCTTCCTTTTTGTTTCCCCCCTTCATACAGTTATTTCAAGATAGGTGGGTTAGCCCTCTTAACTTTATCCCCATAAGTTGTGAGATGAATGTTATCGCCCTTGGAGATAGGAAGGATGGCTTGCAGAGCTTTTCACTGACATGGGACATTGCTTCCAAATTGGTCTCCTGAGAAATAAAGCTGTTATCCAGTACAAACAAGCCTTCACCTTTGGGGTGGAATAAGGAGAGTTCACACACAACTCTTCTAAAAGACCTGAAGGCCAAAGTAAGTGTTATTTAAAAAATAGATTAAACGCAAGAAAAGAAAAAAAGTGCCTTTTTTATATACAGGAGCAGAATTATCTGCCCAGCCTCCCTTTCCCTTCTTGTCCCCTGTCTAGTTGAAGTTTCTTTGAAGCATCAGCATTGGGAGGATGATGAAAGGCTAGAGAAACACAGAGTTTTGGTGTTGGGTTACAGCAGCAGCAGGTCTGCAACAAACAATGCAATAAAGCTTGAGCTGAGAAAGAATGAGATACTACTTTAACCAATTCTACTGTAGCTGTCTGTGCCTGCTGCAAAAGGGAAGTTAAACAGCAGCTGCATCCAAAATCAATTACTGAAAAGTGAAGGAAAAGGGGAGGTCAGATAACCCTGCCATACATCTATAACCGTGGCCACCAAAATGGAATTCATAAGAAAAGTGGAGGTTGGTGAAAGAAAAAAATTAATCCTTGGACGAATTTTGGGGAAAGCTTTCAAGTGACCTGTAGAAGGTCCAACATGTTCTTTACTTATGCAAGACTTATCTGACCTTCTTTTGTTCATTTCACCTGTGGATGTTGTTAGTTTTGAATAAAAAGACTGCTGAAACATATTGAACTGCTCTTCTTTTATGAGGCGTAGGAAACTATCCCAGTTTTTTTCCATGTTATTTCTGCTTCTGGTACCACCAGCCTTTTCTGTTAAAGAAGTAGTGCTCAGGAACATCCTACTTTGTTAAGTGAGGTATACTTGTACATTAAACTGATGATTTGATTTATGGCAAGAGCTTGGAAAGGTTAGTTGTTGTTGTTATTTTTAAAGTAATACAACTTACAGAGTTCTGTAGCCAACATAGGGTGTATCTACACAGTAGAAATAATGCCAGTGAATTCTGGGATTTTACAA
>CM034703.1:13439999-13467058 GCA_020142125.1 Phrynosoma platyrhinos | reverse complement strand
CCGTCTGCTTCCCCCCTTAGTCATGACTAAATTAAGTCTGGTTTTCATCAAGTCTACCCTAAATATGATAGACTGCATCCTACCCAGTGTTTTGAAATGGCCTTTATAAAACAGCATCACTTTGCTGTGACCTCAGTGTGGATGAAGTCTTTTTCTTTCATTTTAATAATAGTAACTTATAGCCACCTTGAATCCCATTTTGGGAGAAGGGCGGGATATAAATCCAATAAATAAATAATAGCTTTATTACTTATCTGCACACCATTTCTCTTAGCCATGCAGCATAAACTCCATACTTGTCATCATCTTAAAAATACTGTTGTCTCAAGAATGAAACATTTCTGGCTCTGGAATAGAGTGTAATTATTAATGTCTATTTCCAGTGAATACCATGCACTGAAAGGCTACTGCTGGGGAAAGAAAAGGTTTTTAGTTGTGTGAAGCAATTCGTGGGGAGTAAAAGGGCCACCAAGTACTTGGAACGGTGGCCATTTTTTCTCCTGTCTCCTCAGTTGTTAGAGAAAAGCGGTGTTTTGGTATTAAGAGGGTTATCTTTGAAGCAACGGAAAGCAGTGGAAAGGGGAAACAAAAAGCAGTGGAAGGGAAAATGGTGCAGAGGCCGAGTGTGTATGAGAGAATGAGAAGGAATGAATATGTGTGTGCCTGAGTGCATAATTTGCCTGAAGAATGCAGAGAGGGGCCTGGTGTTTTCTTTAAGGAATGTATATTAGAGCTACAAAAACTATTTCGTTCTGCTTCATGTGGCTGAAAGTACTCTCTCTGGTGAATGACGAAGGTGTGGGGATAGCTTTGCCCAGAGGATGTGGGAGGGTGACCAGCATGGAATGATGAGAGAAGTACATGGAGAGAAAAAGCGAGGGAAGGAGAGAGAGAGAGATGCTGCCCAAGTGTTCCCCCAACCCCCCTTGAAAATAACCAATCTGAGTCTTTCTTTCACTTGCTCTGTTTGCTGTTTTTCTTCCTGGCTTGGTTGGAGTTGTGGTGGTTCCAGCTAATGAATGAGGCTCAGTTCAGGGTGGGAGGAAGGCTGGGAGCCTGGAGCCAGTGACTTGATTCTTTTGGCAAGGGAAGAAAAAGAGAGAGCGAGAGAAGGAGGAGGGAGAAAGAGAAAGAAAGAAAGAAAGAAAGAAAGAAAGAAAGAAAGAAAGAAAGAAAGAAAGAAAGAAAGAAAGAAAGAAAGAGGGATATAAGAGAGAGAGAGAGGGGTTGAATGTGAAAACTTAATCCTGTGGGGGTCCTCACAAAGGAACTGGTTCCACCAGAAATGACCTTTAATTCACTTGGTGCTGCCCTTCGTGTCCTATGTGGCATTTGGGAGATGGGAGAAAGAGAAAGGATGGAAGGGTAATAAAAGACCTTCCAAGGGAGGAGGGAAAGAACCTGGGCTGAGGAGCCAAACTGCATTTCTAGTTTAACTATGGTTGGTTTTTTTTTAAAGAGGAGGATCTTCCCAAAGGTTAAAACCTCAACAGAGAAACCCAGGGAGTAAACATGTGGCTTGGATCTATTTTTTTTTTCTCCTTGCATCTCAGATAATCCTCTTTCTACTGAGGTAAAATACTCCCTGGTTGCGTCTTGCTCTTTTTTTCCTCCTCCTCCTCCTGACTTTTTTATTTCCCATATCACCTTTAGTGCCTCTGCCTCCCACCCTGTTAATTTGTTGCCTGCTTTCTGTCTTCTGGAAACAAAGAATAAAGGGAATGTTACTGAGGCCTTTAGGAAAGTAATAAGTTGGGGGTTGATACAAAAATCTGTGTTCTTTGTATTATGTGAAAGAAAGGCACTAGTTCTGCTTAAAGAAGCCACCTAACTTCCTCTTCCTAACATAAAGGAGGCCATGAGTCTCAATCTAATAATGGAAATTAAATTGAGACACTTCCACTTGGCTGTGTTCATTGGTGCCAGAATGAGATTTTGGTTCCACTGGTACTGAGTAGGAGGATATTGTTAGACTATATTTTGATCCTGCTGTTCTCTACCTAAAAGATAGGTGTATTGTGATGGAAAAACTGCGCTCTTTCCCCCCCTTAACTGAATTAGGCTGCAAGAAGTCTGTTTTGAGTGCCAAGTTCTCATTTTGAACTTATTCCAGCACTTTCACCTTGGATCTGGCTGGAGACTTGTGAGTGTACCTTGTTTTCTGACTGCAGGCCCTGTAGTGTGTTGGTAGCTAAACCTGAGTAAATAAATCTAAGCGCTTGACATAATTTTCAATACATTGGTGTTGGGTTTTTTGTTGTTAACTGCCTTGTATATTCCTGGTAGTATATTCACCACTTCTCTCTTGGGCTTGGAGCACAATGGAGATTTGACTCCTCCTCATCCATCTGTCTTGATACTAGCATTTCAGTGGTGTGTTCCATTCTATTCTGATTACACTGCAGGCTTTTCTAGACAAAATTCTCTTAATACCTGTTTCAAGAGCATGTTCGGTATAGAGTTGTGCTGAATATTTTCAAGTTTTGATCCCTAAGCAGGAGTTTCTTGTTTTTGTCCTGGTAGAATTCCTGCTTCTAAAAAATTATTAAGACAGGCAAATATCCACATCTTTTTTTAAAAAAAGAAAAACTTCTTTAGCTTAATTTCATCTGGTGGCTGTTTCTTCTTCAGTGCCATTTAATGATGATATCTCCTAGTTTCTGTGTTGGTTACATGAACAATCCTACTCAGACTGAGAACATGTGATGAACACAATCTGTCCTGACTTTAACTGCTGTCACACTGCAGAATTAATGCAGTTTGACATTGCTTTAACTGTTATTGTTCCATCCTGTGTAATCCTGGGATGTGTAGTTTGTTGTGGCACCAGCGCTTTCTGACAGTGAAGGCTAAATATCTCACAAAACTACAGATGCTGCCAAAGTGCAGATGCTCCCAAAGTAAGGCAAACAAGGACAGTTGAGAGTAAGGATAAGTGAGGTCAGTAAAAACGAATAAGCAAACATTTTCAGAAAGGATGCTGAAAAATCACTGAAAAATAAAAAAGAGTTTTTCAGCACTGCCAAACATGTTTTGTGGAAAGCTCTGGTTCTGGCTCACCACTTGTTTATATCAACAGAAGTTTTCAGCTTAAAAAAACCCAGTCATATCCTTTGCATTCCTGACTTCTTACCTACTTTATTTTTAAGGTGGATATGAGCTGTCCAACTCACTAGCCACAGTGTGGAGATGCTTGACAGTCACTTAAAATAGGTTTTGTTTTACTGCATACATTCAATTCCATCTTTTGCTACAACAGCTCTGAAGTTCAGGCAGAGGACTCCTGTTTCATTATGAAATAGCAAACAATTCTGGAATGTTTTAGAAAAGTACATAATCTTGTCACAAGAGGTATAGAGTGCTTTACCTTGTTGGTGGCCCATATTATTTTCTTTCAGTGTTTGTTTTATCAAACCTGTCTGTGAGTGGCGATTCCTACAAACCCATAGTTGCAATGTGGGTAGCATGATAAATCTCAATTGCATTCTATCCTGTGTAAGAGAAGTGTATTTTATTTACAGTACAACATCCACTTTATTATCTTACATTGAGTTCCCTGTATAACAGCAAGAGTCTGTTTCTTGTTAAAATAAACAATTGGCAATGTCCTTCTACTTTCAATTTCTTTATTCAACATTTATTTAAATACAGTATACTATATCGAACATAAATGCTTCCCTTTCTCTCTCTTTCCCCTCCCTCTCTCCTTGCCCTGTATGGTATGTTGTCTTATTGCTTGAATTAAAAAGAGGCTAGTTATACAGAGCATTAGCTTGTACTTACGCCCTATTAAATGGCTTACCTAAAAACTCAGGTCTGTCCGCAAAAGGACAAGGTTATCAGGGGTTAACGCTAAGAGTCTTTGAAGTGAAGCAGGCCGCCTGCCAGACTAGCAGGAGCATTGCAGTTCCCCTCGCACATCATCTGACCATAGCAGTATGTAGCCAAGCCAGCAAAGTGAGGAGAGACTGACTCTTGGCAAGCCATCTCATGTAGTTTTTGGCCTCTGACACTTCATTCTAGCTCCTCTCTCCTTCTCTCCCCCATCCCTCGCTCTTGCTCTCTGAGGCTTTTTCTTCCATAAGAAGGAAAGCAACATTTCATAAGTTTGCAAAATTGGAAGGCGTCAGTAGACAACATTTTGGTTCTGGAGGTTTTGGTGAACAGTCATCAGATTCCTTACACCAAGATAGCTTTCACTAGGACTGGCAGAGGAAAAGTTGTTTAAAACCTATAGTCTAGCTGAGTAGCAGCTGATAGTTTAAGACAAGTTCCTTGTCTTAAAGTTTTTAAACTTCAAGACAAGTAACTTGTATTCTGTGTATTTCAGTAGAACGACTGAAAAATGATTCTCATTTTCCATCATACTTTGTGAATTTTTAGCAGCAATCCACATAGACTCTTTTTGGTTTCTTCTCCACTCCCTTGCAGGGCACTATATCAAAAGTGTATTTTTGTAAACTTTTATCTTATTGGCCCAATTTAGGTAACACTAGTTATGACCAACGGGCTAATGTTGTGCATATTTGTATAGAAGTAAAATCCATTGGTTCAGCAGTCCTTATTCCTATGTACATAGGAGCCATCTTTTTTTTAAAGTAATGTGAGTGGCAAGGGGGTTAATATTCATTGATTGAACAAGTAACTGTTTCATTCTCTTTTAAAAGTTATTTTTTTGCAAGTCTTTTTAGAGGATGCTTAGGAATCTTTCATGTTATGTACCATTCTCTTACACAAACTACATGATTTGAAGGGTGAGTGAACAGCATACATGTTGCTGGAAATGGGCGAGGGTGGAAAGTAAAGAACTAAAGCCGCAGATCAGTGGCAAAACTTAATTCCACAGTGGATGAAATACTATAGTTTAGGACAGCAATTGCAAATCTGGCACTTGAAAAATGTGTTGGATTTAAATCCTACCATCCCTAGCTGACATTTCAAACTATAGATTGTACACACTTGGGAAACACAAGGCTAGGGAAGGCAGCTTACTCTCAAAAGAGCACTTTTGAAGGTGCCAACAACAAAATATGCCACAAAAAGTGTTAACCAGTGTTATATGGCATTTTCTTTCCATCCTATGGTTCCTAGCAGAATAACAACATACATGCTAAATGTAACTTGCAACATTAAAATAAATCAGTTCGATTTTCAAGTTCATTGATTAATGAAACATCATGAGCTTTTGCTACTGATATTCCAGCCTCTGGATTGTAGTCTAAGCCCCATTGAAACCAGTAGAAGTTAGTTGCAACCAGTGTACTTTTCGTGAAACTTAGTCATGACTATATGCAGTTGGATCACAGCCATTAATAATAAAAGCTAACATTTTGTGAGCCTTTTTTGATGCTGGTTGTGGTGGGGAAGGAAAAGGAAGGCATGCTCTTTATCAGACACAGCTCTTACTATAAAGAACTATGTAATTTTTGTGAGTTGTTTTTCTAATATTTTTTTTACTGCCTGCTGCTTTCCCCTGACAGTTTCAATTTTTTCAAGAATGTTTTTAAGTATTTGTATAGTTTTCAAATATCTTTTTCCCCCTTTTGGTATAAAAAAATACAGACCCACCAAATGTAAAGAAGTATGCTTTAAAGGTCTAGTCTAACCCTAATAGTGTGAGTGTATCTTTATTTATGTTTCTGCCTGCTAAATAAAATTTACCCAAAGGAAGTGGTGAGAACTTCATCACGTGAGACAGTTTACTTCTACATGTAAGGGCTGGCAATTGAGCTAGATGGATAACTTTAAATAGGTGCGGTTGGAGAGAACAGCTCGTGAGTTTGCATGGGAGAGCTAAAACAAGTCTCCATGTTAGGAAATCCTTCTGTCTCTGCACAGCACCTCAAATGCCTCACCACAAACACTTTCCATTCCTCACTTTGCTGTTCCTGCAAGACAACAGTGGTAGTGTTGGTCCTGGTTGAGAACTTATTCAGACAGTAAATGTATGGTAGAGGGAGTGGGTGTCTTCCTTACATCCTCCATTGGAATCTTTGCTATGGATACTCTTTGCTTTTTCCCCGAGTTAAAAATGGAGTGGCTTCATGCGTGGGCCCCCATGTGAGTTGCCTTTGTGTCCTTTCAAGGTGTCTGAATTCACTCTTAGGTATTTGGCAGAAATAAACTCCATGATAGGGTTAGGGTCCCCATAATGACTTGGATATACACAACAACAAAAGACTGAACTAGGCCTTAGCCACTGTTCCTTTAAAGCAGGGGTAGGCAACCTTTCCCCTTTAAGGGCCGAGGGATTTCAGCTCCCAGAAGCCTCAGCCATGTTGGCCAATAATCCCATGTTGGCCAATAGCTCTTGGGATTCTGGGAGCTGAAGTCCCTCAGCCCTTAAAGGGGAAAGGTTGCCTACCCCTGCTTTAAAGGAAGGGAGCCTTTGGCAGAAGTTGGACATCTACTCAGTGTCTCAATGCAGATCCAAGAATTCATACACTATAGCATTGTCATCATAATTTAATATCCCAGATTTCTAAATTGGGTTTTAATTACCCTGGGTGTAGTGCCCTCAGTCTTCCCTGTTAGACCTGGGGTCTTTCGTGGAACATTTAAAGCACGATGATTCCACTTTAATTCTCATGACTGCATTCTGTGTAATCCTGTTTTTTGCAGTTTGGGAAGCTCTAGTATGGGGTAGGCAACCTTTCCCCTTTCAGGGCCGAGGGACTTCAGCTCCCAGAATCCCAGGAGCTATTGGCCAACATGGGACTATTGGCCAATATGGCTGAGGCTTCTGGGAGCTGAAGTCCCTCGGCCCTGAAAGGGGAAAGGTTGCCTACTCCTGCTCTAGTACATCACCAAACTACAAAGCCCAGGATTCCATAGGATTGCACCGATAACAGTTAAAGTGGAATCACAGTGCTAGAATTGTGTAATATGAAAGGTCCCAGGGAATCTGATGACTGCCCTACCAGGTGATTGAGGAGCATACAATTGCTTGTGTTTTTTTTCCAGAGAGAAGAAGATGGGAGAAGGCTCTGATAGAAAAACCCACATTTTCAGCACCATTGACCATGAAGGTCCTCTCAAAATTATTTCAAGGCTACAATTTTAGCACCTTTTAGTTACTGCCTTCTGTATGTGAATTACCCCTACAATGTTATATTTGGAAGCTATGCTTTTGTTTTTGATTTACTTTATTTAGGTTTTCATATAGAAAACTTGGCTAATTCTTTCATGGGGTTAATTTCTCCTGGGTTCTCTTCACCCCATCCTTTCTGTTAGACTTTACAATTTTCCATATCATTGTTCAAATGTATTGCTATTGCACAATAAGCTAAACCATAATGAGTGGTTAAAAAGTCAATAATAACAACAAGAATAATGATCTCCTTACCTCCTTGTCCATACAAAATATGATTGCTTATAAAGACTAGCTGTTCCAGGGATGTTACAATTAACTACATGCTCTTTTTCATGCAGTCACAGAAACCATGGGAGTCATAGTATTTACTAGGGAGAACACAGCCAAATTTCGCTGTGTAAACTCAGCCTCATGCATCTGTTGATCCAAGGCATTCAAAACTGATGGGGATTTCTTGGCAAAGGTGCCTGTGTGACACTTTTCTTTCAGCAATCTATAGGCAGCTATTATCCCTGTCCTTCAGAGATTACCTGGGTTGTCACTCCTCTTTTTCCTATTGATGTGTGTGTTCTCTTAGAAGAATGTACCATGCTCCTGGATTGCCCACTATTTTACTGTTAACTAGGGGTTAGGGTGATTTTGAAGAGTTGCAGCTGCCTGACCTTTCAGTCTCCCTGACCAAATATGTGTGCCTTGGCCACAGCCTTATCAGACAGTGTGATTTCCAAAAAAGAAAAGATGAAAGTGGAATTTCCTTCTGCTGCAGTTTTATAGTGACCTCTGAGTGAGCTGTGTAAAAGAAGATGACAGCAGACCAGTCAGAGGTCACTGCCAGCAAGTACCATCTTTTTGAGAAGGAATGAATGACCCAGGCAACCAGAAGCAACCTGGCAGTCTGCCTAGTATCACAAAGTAAGCTTCCTATCCAGTTTATTTTCAGCCCAGTGGTATTATTAAGTGCAGTTCACACAGCCTTACTTCCACTTATATTAACAAAGAGAAAGTAAAGTTCATGTCTTCCTCCTTAACTTTTGCCCAAATATCTTGACATCCTAATAGCCACCTGCTGGTTTTTGGTTTGTTTTTTTGCAGTTTCTTTTAATGGGTATTTGTAACTGGGAGATGATCTTCCCCTGTTCAGGGACTGTGTAGTTATAAGCAAGAATGTGGGCTGATGCTGTTTCAGGACGCTGACAAAATGGTGGGAACTGGAAATGCTTGGCAACTCTCAGGATTTTCTAGCCCTTGGCTTTTAATTAGCTCTCTTAACCAACATTAAAGTCTTGGGTGTAATCTTAAATTTTGTTTGTTGTTAAGCTGGAAAGAATGGCTAGGCAGTTTAATCGTCAGGCCAATGTGTCTTCATTTTCCTGCAAGGTAAATTGTTAAATGGGATTTCCCCTTTCTTTCTCCTTATTTCTTTCTGCTGTGCTTCCCCCGCTCCCCAACTACAGTATATTCAGTTCCTTCATATAACTGAGAAGGTTTGTCTCTTTACATATAAACCTCATATCTTTTCTTACCTCTGACAGCAACAAACTCTTTCAGATTCTGGCCTTCTACAGACTGATATAAAATCTGTAAAGTTACATACATCTTAGCTTATAGGATAAAACACACAACTTCACCTTACATAATTAGTTATTCTTTAACTCGTCTCAGCTAGATTTTTAATTGATCCAACCAAGGCTTAAGTTCATAAGTTACCTGGGCCTTTGTGTAAGGAATGTGGTGTGCAATTCTCCCTTCTACTATTCACCAACTACGAGTGTGATGTATTGATTTAGTTTATTTATATTCCAGCGTTCTCCCAAAAAAAGGGGAATGGTTTGAAAGATGGTAAAAGGAATTATTTTTCAAGTTCAGTTTTAAAAATATGTCCACTTGTAGACTAGACCAGGAACAGAAAAGATATTAGAGGCAGCTGTGGGATACTGGGCTCATTCATATGTTTTAGTAGCTAGGACAGGATGTGTTGTTGTTGTTGTTGTTGTTGTGTGCCTTCAAGTAATTTCTGATGTCTGGTGACCCTAAGGGGCATATCATGGGGGTTTCTTGACAAGATTTGTTCAGAGGGACTTTTGCTCATGCCTTCCTCAAAGGCTAAGAAAGAATGATTTCCCCAAGGTCACTCAGTGGATTTTCATACCCAAGGGGGGGATTTGAACTCTGTTCTCCCTTGCAAAATCTACAGTGCAATTGCTTATGTAACAGCATTTATGCTAGCAGAGGTCACCAACAGGATTCCAGCCACGATAATCTTCTTTGCAAGTCTCAGGTAATCTTCAGGCTTCCATATTTTGTCTTGAAGCAAAGAACTGGAACCCTTAAATGGATAAATACCTCAGGAAGTATTTTTACACAGAGGTAGAAAATAAGATGGAGTCCCATTTGTTTTTCATGATTAAAAAACTCTGTAATGTACAATTGACATCATTGTGACAGTGCACAGGGGGTGAATAGGATGTGTTGATAATAAGTAGTAGTCAAAATACATAATGGTAACTTTCACCTCATTTTTAACAGGAAGCGATTGAAACATAATAGGATAGTGCGTCATTGCATTATGAGAAAAGAAAAAAAAAAAACCAAGGAAAAAGTCAAAGGAAAGGAAGGAAAAAACATGTTCTTAGCAAAAAGAAAAGGGAAAGGAGGCCTGTGAAGGCCTTTTCCTCCTTTTAGAAATCACATTTATGTTCTTGTGGGCCTAATTTCCAGAGAGGGAGGGTGAGTAAGAAACTGAGTACCGCACTTGATTTTATTTTTATTATTTGAAAAAATATTTGAATAGCAGGGTCACCTGTACTTAAATGTTACTTGCCGCCTCCTGTCTCAAGTTTACTGAAGAATCTTTTCATGATTTTCCTCTCAGTTTCCTTCCCTAAAGGGAAAGCAAAGAGATTTTTGGCTGGAAAGCTAATTTTGGTTTTGGCTGCTCAGGCTTTAAAATGCAGTCCCCACCCAGTGTCATTATCTAGATTTTAACTTGGGGTGGTAGGGAAGCAGGGAGGAGAGTGAAGACTTTGTCAAAAAATGCCTCAGCCTTTTCGTACTCTTTTAACCTTGCAGCACAGAGGAATATATATATGTTCAAGGGGAATATATATATATTTTCCCCTTGAACACTACTGGGTATGCTTTTGTGCCTCAAAAAAACATTAAAAAACTACCAGCCCTTTTCTCAGGAATTTCCTTTCAAAGCCTCTTCATTATCTCCCTGTGCATTAGCCAGAACAAAAAAAGGAAGCAACTTTTATGGCTGTCTTAGTAGATCTGGCTTGGATATTATTGTTAAAGAACTGGGGCAATTAAACCTTTTCTTTAAAGAAGGAAGAAAGGGACCCTCTCAAGGCAATTTTCATATAATCACCTCCCAAAGGATCTGACAGCATCCTAGCTTCAATCATGGAGGTTCTGACCTTGATCCTAAATCATCTGTTTGTAAGCTGCTCTTGCATTAACTACTTAGGTATAAAGGTGAATGGAGGTACATCATAAATTAAGCAGCACAACCTATGGGATTTTGTTAGACTTTGAGATGTTCTAGCATTTGGGTCTGTTCCCCCTCCCCCCATAAGTTTGGATTGTGGGGAATATGCTTGAAGGGATGTGAAACTTGCACTCTTCCAGATATTGTTGGACTGCATTTCCTACGTTCCTTATCACTGACTGTGCTGGCAAGGGCTGATAGGAACTATAGTCCAACAACATACGTTTGCTATCTCTGCTTGAAAATATTGTTGCAGAAGTGCTAAGGAACCAACAGCAATAAAAATAAGCCCCAAGTGTTTTTAAAAAAATCTAATAAGCATTAAAAAATGTTTTTCTGGCTGAGATGGATTCTGGTATTCTGTCCCCAGCAGTGTCCAGACAGATGAACAAATTGCAGAAGGTCACAGGCTGGCCATTATGAAGATATATAACCATTTTTTCCCAGGAAGTTGGGCATCTGTTGCCCCTCAGCACATTTCATGATTTCAAATCAAAAGCATTTTATTTAGTTGCTAAAACCCATTTTTGCAGCAAGCTACTTCAGAATAAGAATCATCATGAATATAGTCAGCAGCATGTCCTTCAACTATGAAATTTGTCTGGTGCCATGCTCATGGAAATGATATGCAAATTGCAGTTTCATTTCATGCAGTTACTTCATGCAAATTAGCTTAGGCCATTTGGCTCATCATGTAATTCCAGTGTGGCCTTGAGTACTAGACAAATTGCCCACTTCTGGATAGATGTGGTTGGCAGAAGCCTACAAGCGAAGAGACAAAAGAATGCAGAGAGGCACTGGGCTGTTTTTGGTATCAAAAGCCTCCTCATCCTTCTTTTTGCTGAGCCTAAGGCTGGTGTCTGTGCAAAACTGGACAGCCCTATTAATTGTGTTTTCTTTTTTGTGTATGTGTTTGGCATCCTATTGAGTTGTCTTGCTTTCTGAGCCTAGTTCCTAGGTAAGGTTTGTTGTGTGCCTGTATATGCAACAGAGAGAAACAATGATGAAAGTACCCTTCTTGGAATTATGCATTGCTGGGTGTGATCCCTAACTAATATTTGCATCTAATTTGATTAGCCTCCCAATTTCATTTGCATCATGCAGTGGATGCCTGTTTTGCTAGGTTAATATAAATTTCCTTTGCAGAGCAAGCACAGAGCAGAAATGCAGTTGGCTTTGTTTGCTAACTAAATCTCATCCTTACAACAGATAGGGACTATTAACAGAAGAATGCAAAGAGGTTGCTTGGCTGTCTTTCCTTATTCCCCCCCCCCCCTTTTCATTTTTGGTCTCCGTTTGTTTTCATAACAACAATGAAAGCCTGGGGTTGTAGTTGTCAGTACCTAAAGGTTTACTGATCCTTCAATGAGAGTGACTTGTCAAAACACAGCAAGATGCCACAGTGGGGAAAAAAGTAGGCAGTTTGAACAGACTGAGGTGGCTTGGCCTGTTCCTTTAGCTCTTTTTTCTTTTCCTCCACTCCTTCCACCGACAAACTTTGGAGACATCATGCTTAATTTAAAATCCACCTATGAGCAACATGCTCCTGCTGTTCATTTGTTCTGTAGATGTGTCTGAAATTTCCCCATGCATAATTCTACTCAAGTCAAGTCTCATATACAAAGCAGCACATTCAATATGAAAGGTTTCTGTCTATAAATGATAGAATATGCAGGTATGTCCTGGGAGTCTTTGTGTTTCAGTAGTTGGGCTGATGAATTGTTGTTGTCAGTTGCGATCAGGTTGGCTTTACTGTATGATAATCCTGTAAATGAGTGACCTACCAGGTACCCCTTTTTGACAGCTCTGCTCAAGGTTTTCAAGCTCAAGGCTGTGACTTTTGACTGTGTAATATGGCTTTCCAATACTAAGCATTGCAGCCTTTTCTAATAGGCCATGTCCTCTCATGATATGGCCAAAGTGTGATAGCCTCAGTCTAGTCTTTTTGGTTTCTAAGGAAAGTTCAGACATGATTTGCTCTGGGACCCATTTACTGGTCATTTTGGCAATCTGTGCTATCTGTAGGACCCTGGAAAATGAAAGATGATTTTTCTTCCATGGCTAAAATCTATATGGGGGGGGGGGGGGAGGAGAGAATTGTTTTGGAAATGACTCCTCTAAATGTGCACAAACATGGCATCCCTTGAAAACTCCACTTGTTACTCATGAGAAATTGAAGTTTTAGACATTTACTGGTGCAATTCTTTCTTGTGACAGTTTGGTGCAAACAAAGAGATCAGTTCTTGCTGATAATGTGACCGTGACATGAAAGAGGAGGTTAAAAGAAAAACTGGGTTTTCTTTTTAGGGAAATAATGAAGAGACATTTCTTTTATTCACTACCAGAATCTTTTTCTTCTGTTTCCAGCATTTGGGAATGAGTGTCATTAGTTATCTGGCACTACTCATACACAAGGGGTGCAGTTTTTCTCTGGCTCCATGTCCCCTGGCTGCTGCCAGAAACCAATGTACTTTCTTTGTTCTTTCTCAGTCCCAGTCTATTACATATGCAGTGTATATACATACGAGGTGTGCATCTGATAAGTAACCTTGGGATTATTACTGATGGTAATTTTCTTTGTTTGAAAACCATGTTTTTATAGTACCTGCCAAGCGTAGGTTAGATGAAAATTTTCACTTTTCTAAATGAGTTTGATGTCAACTCTCAATGGAGATTCATGTCTGAAAGTTTTATGCACCTCTTTGAAGACATATAAATTCATTTTATGGAAAATGATGTAGTCATAGTTAAGAGAGAAGTTCATTGACTTATGAAACAAGTCTTATTTACACCTGATGAACCAGAGCTGAGAATGTCTGAAGAGCTTTCACTTTATTGCCTCTGAAGTTGCTCCAGGCTGTATCACTTGTAATGACAACATGGGTGGACTTAATTTATAGATACTAGAAGCTGCAAAGCATCAAAGGATGAGTCTGGTGGAAAATTCATGCTCTAAAGTGAGTAAGGCACTACATTAATTGTTTCCAAACTCTGAACCTTGGCCTTTTAAAGAAACATATTTGGCTGGTTCTTCATCTGGTTGATCAGCAGTGCACCCACCTGCTTTCATTCTTCCACTATCATGTATTCATGGAACAGAGTATCATTGAGTATGTTTTTGAGGAATTCTTACATCATATGGGTTGACAGTGAGCCCCCCCCCATCTTGTTAGATATTCAGATGAATTCAAACGTGTATAATGAAAAAATCCCCTTTAAATAGATTTTTAAAGTAATTGTTTTAATCATCAGTCATAACATAGCACGTCAGACACCCTTAAAAAGGCTGTATTATATCTGACTCATAAATTGTTCATATAGCATCAACAAAATAAAATAATAATAATAATAAAAGAAACAGTCATAAAAGAAGTCACACAGTACTGTAGACCTCTTTGAGTTATCCTTATGCCAATCTGCCATATGAATTTCAAGAGAAGGCTGATATAGGTTATAAGCCAGTTAATTTCCTGTTATGAAATTATTGCTTGCAGCAACAGCAGTTTTTATTAACTGGATCAATGGTCTAGTCCTAATTATTGATAATATTTATGAGTTGAAGCCATTCTAAGTGTGTTGCGCTGAATTCATATTGAAATCAGTGGGACAAGTTGGTCTTGATTGACTTAAGAGCTACTGATTTTTAATTGAATTGGCATGGATCCAGCCCTATAAGTTTAACATACAACATTAAGACAAGATAATATTACATTAAAAAACAAAATCCATATAAAAAGCTTTCAGCATAATCAGCACAACTACATCATTAAAAGTTCATTAATGTTTGCATATTATAGTGTATGTCCCGTAATGCTCAGTGTATGTCCCGTAATGCTCAGTGCTGTAGAATTTCTAGAATTCAGAAAAGGCAGATTATTTGCAAATTATTTCACTGATTGTTCTTCATATGATTTTGAAGTAGTTTACCACCAGTATGGAAGTAGATACCATCTTGTCCATGTCTGTATTATCATGCTGCCATATTCTGCTTGTAAACTTCTATGACATTTGGTTGGCAACTGTCAAAAGATAGAATGCTGAGATACACTGACCATTGCTAAGGTCTTTCAACTATTAGTTTTCTGTCCATAGCCAAATACAGTTGTCTGTCTGTTCTCACGGACTTGAAGTCCCAGTTTTGCATGTTCATGGAAGGGTGACCTCCGTTAAAAATTCATGTCCGCACCCGCGGGGGCACACCCCATTCAAGCCTATGGGGCTTGAATATTTGCGAATCTCTGTTTTCGTGGGGGGTGGGTGGGTTCTGGAATAGATCCCCAGTGAAAACGGAAGGGCTGACTGTATAACATGTGCAAGAGAAAGGTACATTGAACTTAATGTTCCTTGGAAATAATCATAGTGGTTCAAAATAATATGGAGAATTAGAGATACACTAAATTGAGAAAATCTACTGAATGCCAATTCACAAATGTGGATTTGCCATCTAGCTTGTATACTGATGTCTGCAAAAGTCACAGTCTAAAATGCAAAGAGGAGCTACATGTGTGTACATTTGTGAACATGTGTCGGACATTCTCATTCACACTAGGTAGATTCTACCATATGGGAAGCAGATGTGGTTGCTCCCTAAAGTATGAATTGTCTCTTAGTGTTGGTTGCTTTGGGCAACTAGCTAGAGCTCTGTTCTTATAACATTAGATCTGAGTTGGTCACTTGTATTTCTTTGGCAACTTTCAGTTCTTTTCTACAGAATGAATGGTTAAATGTAGGATTTAACAGTTGTGTTTGTTTTCCTTTCTAATCAGGCAAATGTGAAGATTAACTTGCTTTAGTTTTAAGTGTTATAGACTTACTTATGGAAATTCTTCTCCACCTGATGTTTACCTTGTTGTTGTTGACAGCTGCCCTCAAATCAACTTTTACTCATGCTGACCCTGTGAATGAGACATTTCCAAGACCCCCTATCCTCTACCTTTCTGCTCAGGTCCTATAGGCTCAGGCCCTTGGCCTGCCTCATTGAGTCTAGCCATCTGTGGTCTTCCTTTCTTTCTGCTCCCTTCCGCTTTACCTAGCGTCATTGACTTTTCTTATGAGTCTTTCCTTTTTATGATGTGTCCAAAATATGACAACCTCAATTTAGTTATCCTAGCTTCCAAGAAGAGTTCAGGTTTTATCTGTTCTGTGACCCCTTTGCTTGTCTCTTTGGCTGTCCATGGTATCCTCAGCACTCTTCTCAAGCACCACATCTCAAGTGAGTTGATTTTATTTCTGCTTTCTTTACTGTCCAGCTTTCTGTTTACCTACTTACTACAATTTTGGAGGTAGAATTCATAGACATAGGCGTGTTAGTCTGGAATATCAGTATTGAATATCTTGTAGCATCTTTGAGGCTAACTGAATGAAAAAGGTTGTAGTATAAGCTTTTGTAGAATTGGTCTCTTTCCTCAGATATGCATCTGAGGAAGTAGACCCAAGTCTGCAAAAGCTTATGCTGCAACTTCTTTTTCTCATTTAGTTTTTGTGTACCAGTTTGGAGGTAATGGGACAAAACCAATATGACATCCATAAGATGTTATGTATTTTAACACATTCCTGTTTTGGCAAGGGAATAGCTATCTACTTGGAAGTAAATTCCGTTGTCTTTTGTGGGAGTAAACCAGGGATAGGCAACCTTTCCCCTTTAAGGGCCGAGGGACTTCAGCTCCCAGAATCCCAGGAGCTATTGGCCAACATGGGACTATTGGCCAACATGGCTGAGGCTTCTGGGAGCTGAAGTCCCTCGGCCCTTAAAGGGGAAAGGTTGCCTACCCCTGGAGTAAACTATCAGGTAAATCTTACAGGGTGATTCTGAGGACTACAGCTGGGTAGTATGCATGTGAAACACTTATACTTGAAAACCTTATGCAAGTATTACATATAATATTAGAAAGAAAGAAGGTCTGAATTTATATTAATCTTTACCATGGATCAGAACAGACTAGATGCTACAAGGTATCTCACAAGCAGGCCTGTGATGGTATCTCACACTGTTTCTCCAGGCTTCTGGTGATTGTATGCAATTTCTAGATATGGGATGATAGTTCATTTCTGGCAGTAATGAGCAGCACCTATCAATAGTCCTGTCTTCCTTAATATCATTTAAAAACCTTTTAAGATAGTTCCTATCTCAGCATCCTGTGGCAGGCAATTCTGCAGCTTAATTATCCATTGTGTGAAGAAGTACTGTCTTAAACAATGTGTGCTTATCTCTTTAATTGGAAAACACTGAACTCTTGCATTGCTTCCACATGCACACCATTTTCACTTTTTCTCCACGATTTCATTGTTGCATTTCTGTGTTTGTTTTCACTTTAACAAAAGGGTTCTTCTGGTTTATCTACAGGGGAAAGAGGATCACTTAGATGACCTCTACGTACATAGGCACCTTGGGCATCTCTCTATGGAAAGAGAGAAACCTAAATCTTTGAAACATTCTTTGAAAGCTTTCTCTTTTCAAATTCTGGACTGTAATTTCTTTGTACCTCGAATGCCCTGTGCGTGCATTTCTGTAGTGTCAAACCTAGCAAGGAGGACTAACTTGACCTGAATATAGTACAGTTACTGCAGTCTAGACAGAACCTGACTTTGTCACGGTAGCTCAGACTTCTCGTGGGGGTTTAACCCACTTTGTGGTGACGCAGTTTTTTGTCGTCTAGACCAGGATGAGCAAAGTAGGTCAGGAGCATGCAGTCTAGAAACCTGGATGCTGAGCTGCGGTTTAAATGGGTGCCTAAGGACCTTAAGATGCTGCACAGCCTTGCCACACAACATTGTTGTGTTGCAGAAACTGCTGCTATGGTCCCACCTTTAAAATGGAGTAGAAGTGATTTCTCTCTTCTTCTTCTCTCTCCCCTCTTTCCTTCTGCCGCCTTGCTCCCCAGGAATGTTGGGAGGATTAATTAGGTTCATGAATGTAATGTACTGTCTTAATTGTTAAGTGTTATTAATCCACTGAGTATGGAAGGAGACAGGAGGGGAGGAGGGCTTCCGGGGAAGGTAGGAGAGGGTATTTTTGTGTGCAAGAGAGATAAACTGCCTACGGAGCTAGTCTGAAGTACCCTTCTCATTTGCTTTTTGGCTATTAGCTTTCATTCTTGACTGGGGTCACTGGGGAGAGGTGGGGGGCATAGGCAGAAAAGAAAAGGGGGAAAAAGAGAGAGGCCGAGTACCCAGGGAATGGTTTTGTAGGGTTGTCTCTGTATGAGGGAGGGTGGGAGGGTGGGAAGGAGAGCTTTTGCTGCATGCGCTTAGGCACAGAAGTGATTAGATTATGAAGGCAGACAGAAGTAATGATTAACTTTTTCAGTCTGCATGCTGTCTCCAGTCTGGCGCTGTGTGTTGTTTTTCCCCCTAAGTAGGCCCTGGCCCTGAGTCGACAGGGTATTAGGTTGTAAAGAAAGACAGAAGGAATGAAAGCAGAGGGGAGGAGGGAGAAGCGGGCGGTAGGGAGGTCGAGTTGAATGAGGGTGCCTTTCTTCCATTGGATTTGGGAATGGAATTTATTGGCTGGAATGCAGTAAATGTTCAAAATGCCATCCCCGTCTAAACAGTTTTCATAATTGTTATTAGTGGGGAAGAATCTATGCTGGATGGACAATGCTGGTGGGAGAAGTAGGGAGAGGAGAAGGAAAATAACTATCTTTTTTATTTTGGTTTTGGAAGCCTGTAATTTTTTGCTCCCTATATCTGTACATAAGGAACATTTCTTTCACTCTCTAGGAAAATGTTGTTCCAATCAAGGGGCTTTTGGCTTTAAATGCCTAGTTTTTGGAACTTGCTAGCTGAGAACATTTGACCCATGTGCTGCCGCGATAAGTGTTTCCTTTCCTAACCGTTCTCTCTGCCCCCTCCATCTTTTCCATTATTAAAATTAGACTTGCTGAAAGCATAGTATATCTGTGTGGAATGTAACCAGGCATGCTGGGGAGGGGGGGAACTGCTGAATATTCAGCAACCTTTTGGTATATCTAGACAACTACATACAGACACATGGTACATACAGTTAGCTGGCTTTTAGTTGTATCAGTTCACGTAAGTCTTTTCACATAACACCCCAAACAGCAAAACTTTACAAGGCTCATTTTTTGGAATCAAAGATAAGATCATTATTACCAACAATCTCCAGCTCTAATTCTTTTAACTTCCTGTTGTTTTTGCTGTTGTTATTGTTGTTCCACCTTTCTCCCAAAATTAGAACTCAAGGCAGCATGCAATTGAAAAAATAACAATACGGGTAAAAACATACAACACCTGAAATTTGAAATGGAATTAAACTATTTACAATATAGCTTTCTGTTCTTAAAGGCTTTCACAATAAAACTGTATTTGCAGTTTGACACTGCTTTAACTTTCATGGATCCATCTTGTGGACTCCTGGGATTTGCAGTTTGTTGTAGCACCAGAGCCTTCTGATAGAGAAGGCTAATACCTCACAAAACTACAAATCCCAGAATTCCATAGCTTTGAGCCATGGCAGTTAAAGCAATGTCAAACTACATTAATTCTGTAGTGTAGATGACACCCTTAGTTCAGTGCTGCTTTTCCATTTTTAAATATTTGCAAATACACGCCCTTCCTTCTCCCACCCCTTCATAGAAGGTGAACACCACAAGACAGATAGATGGTAACCCTTTGGGCAGTATGGCATCCCTCAACACTTGTATAGTATCTCATGTGTTGAGGTTCATCACTTGGTCTTCTTTGTGACTTGCATGTCCTATCTTCCTTCCTGTACTTTTAATACTATTTTACGTAGGCAGTGTGTCTAAGGTACATGTATATGTGTTTTTTTAAGTTAGAGCATGAGGCAATATTTGTATGCTAGTATTCATTGTCTTAAAAATGGGAAGGCATTTCCGCCATGCAAATACCTTATTTTCTGGCGTATAAGACTACTTTTTAACCTGCAAAATCTGGGGTTAAAGTGGTGGGGTCGTCTTACACGCCGGGTATAAGGAGGTTCATGGTAGGTTTGCCTTAGTGTCATCATCAGTTGGAAATGACTTGAAGGTGCACAGCAACAACAACAACAGTTTTGGAAGTCATACTCTTCCCAAACTGTATATTTTAACTGGAAAAGTGGGGGGTTGTCTTATAGGCCCAGTCGTCTTATACGCCGGAAAATACGGTAGTTTGTTTCAGAGCATAGGATGAAAAAGCAGAATGTTTAGGTCCGATATGGTACCTATGGAAGGTTGGACACGGTCAGATGGGAATCCCATTGTTAACCGCCTTTGAGTTGGCCTCGATTCATGGCAACCCTGTGGATGAGACACATTCAAGTTCCCCTACTCTCAGTCTCTCTGCTCAGCTCCTGCAGGTTCAAGCCTGTGACCTCCCTGATTGAGTGTAGCATGTGGTCTTCTTCTCTTTCTACCGTCTTCTACCTTCCCTAGCATTATTACTTTTGTAATAAGTCATGCCTTCCCATGATGTGGCCAAAGTACAATAGCCTCAAATTGATCATTTTGGCTTCCAAAGAGATTTCAGTTTTAGTCTGTTCAAGGACCCATTTGTTTGTCTTTTTGGCTGTCCATGGTATCCTCAGCCCTCTTCTCCAGCACCACACCTCAAATGAGTTGATTTTTTTCCATCCACTTTCTTCGCTGTCCAGCTCTCACATCCATCACATCACATCTCACATGGTTTGGACGATCCTAATTTCAGTATTACGTCTTTGCACTTTGAGATCTTGTCTAGCTGCCCTTCCCATTCCCAGTGTCCTTCTGATTTCTTGACTGCAGTCAAGAAAGGAAATCTTGCTTTAGCTTTATTAGCTTTAGTCTGTCTGTTTTTCAGCCTACCTCATAGGGTTGCTGTGAAGATAAACAGAGCCTTCCCTTGCCCCCAAACTCTGTGTAGATTATTAACAATAATGACTTGTTTTGGAGCCAGAGTGGGAGTAGGGAAGTCTGAGAGCTTTGTGGGGGGATATTTGAAGAGAAGGAGACATGCAGGAGGGGGACAAAGGTTCTTGAAATTAAAACTTTGAAAATAATTAGGCTGGGCTGTATACCAAACAACAGCAAAGAGGGCCATTTACTGTAAATATTATGAATGGATTTGGCTGGGTTTCTTGATTCCCACCCTTCTTCTAAGGCTTTCCCTCCCCTCTGAACTAAGTAGAAATTCGGCCTTCAGACACAGCAGTACTCTATAATTTGCATGGCTGATGAAGCCTATTGCCTGGGACAGAGGAAGCTGGAGTCAGCTGGCTTTAGTCTAACCACCAGAGACAGGCAGGCCAGCCCTACTAGTTTTGTGTGCCTGCATGTTTTTTCTAGCTATAAAGTGTACTCATTTGAGGACTCAGTGGCTCCTGCCTGCTGGCTTTTAAAGAAAATACAATTAAGCTTTAAAAAGGATCCCCCCCTCTTCTTTCTATTCCCTTCTTCCTTTTCAGATCGTTTTTTTTTCCCCTGGTAGGAGTAGTAATTGATTACTTGTCATAATTAGACAGCAGCAGTGACTAATGAAGCATTTATGAATCAATTTCTGCATGCCCCCCTCCAAGACTGTTTTTAGCATGCTATGAAATGTGGGTCTTTCTGTTGTACGTCGCTCAGTAAGTACACACATACACATACACAACCTCTAAAAAGAAGTGCTCCATGCCTCTGTTCACACATCCAGCAATGTCTGTCAATAGAATCAAGATGTGTGATGGGATTCATGTATGAGCATAGACTCAGCTCTACAGGACTACTACTCACTCAAGCACTTTGCATCTGTCCAGTTCTCAACCAAGTTATGCAGGTATCTTATTTTTAAAATAATCCCTAACTGTTCCCATTTTGTAAAGGCATGAGGGACTCCAAGTTAGCATGTATTTGAAGGCAACAATTACCTTATGAAGCCACCTATCCATTGTATATGTGAGAGGTAAGCTAAAGCTGAGACTCTCCAGTAAAAATGTATCATGCTCTGTTGTTGTGTGCCTTCAAGCCATTTCTGACTTATGCTGACCCTAAGGTGGATCTATCACGGAGGTTTTCTTGGTAAGTTTCTGCAGAGGGGGTTTGCCATTGCCATCCTCTGAGGCACAGAGAGTCTGACTTGCCTAAGGTCACCCAGCGTTTTCATAGCTAAGCTGGGATTTGAACCCTAGTCTACAGAGTCATAGTCCTACTCAAACCACTACATCACGCTGACCCCCTATCATGCTCTACACTATTTAAGGTTTCCTTCGATTATTTTATCTCTTCTTTCTCCTATTTCATTTATGTCTTATGCCAAGGTTGTGTGTTGGATGGGATCCAGAGAAGCAGCAAAGGAAGTCAGAGCAGTACCTCCCAAGTTAAAAGTTTTTTTTAAAAAAAGTAATATTGTTAGCAGTAAAATCATTTTCCTGCTACACAAAGAATTTCTAGGAATGTCTTCCACTCCCAGTTTCATGCTTAAATTCAAAAGAATTCCACCCCAAATAAGTGTGATACAGCGCAAGAATGCATAGTATCATGAAATAATTGAGTTATGTGAGGCCTTCTCTAATTATGACCAGAGCTGTGACCTGCATTGTCTGGAGCAGGGGTAGGCAACCTTTCCCCTTTAAGGGCCGAGGGACTTCAGCTCCCAGAATCCCAGGAGCTATTGGCCAACATGGGACTATTGGCCAACATGGTTGAGGCTTCTGGGAGCTGAAGTCCCTCGGCCCTTAAAGGGGAAAGGTTGCCTACCCCTGGTCTGTAGTCCAAAACAATTGTTTCATGCTCTTCTCACCAAGCTGAATGCAGTTCACAAGACTCAAAATGGCAGCCTGCTAGGATTCCATAAAGCTTTTTGTTTTGGCTGCCAGCCTTTGCTTGCACAAAGGTAGTAGTGGGATTGTCAAGCATTTGGCTAGCCACAGTGCATTGTCACTGAGCCACATTTTGCTTGAAGGTCATGACTCATGTGATAGGGACTATACAGCTTGCTTTTTTCAACTATGCAGGTTGTCTTAAGATCATAAAGGGACCGGCTCTGGAAGGTTTGGGAGAATGGATGTCCATAAAATGTTTTCAAAATGCGTTCTATAATTATGAGATTAGAAACTTGCTTTTAAATTGGAAATAAAGAAGCCAAATTCTGATCCAAATTCCATACCACAGAAAATATTTGGTAAATAGATCCCCAGACTTTCCTGCTATTTTGAGACATGAGATGGTGATGGTGATGATTTGAGTGAGCATGACTGGAAAAGGGAGGCAGCACAGATTTTACAGTAACCAAGATTTAACAGCTGTACTTGCTAACTTGCACGTTTTCCTTAAGAAGGGAAAATAAATGTTATAGAATTTCCATATTTTCCCTATTGAGAATGGTTTTATTCAAAGGGCATCTCTATTGCTGGGTGGAAATCCTCTAAAAAAATCACATACTTCAGCTTGTAGAGTTACATTATGTGTAGAGTAATAAATGCCTTTATTAGAAACAGACACAAATTTATGTCTGGTCTGTGAATCTGGGGATTAAAGTCCCCATAAGCACCCACTGGCATAGCCCATAATGGCTCCTAAAGAGATATTATGGTCTGTCCTGTCAATAATCCACAGATTAAGGACTCACTAAGTAAGTATGACACCACAGCCTGGTTGCTGCTTTGGCGTCTCTGTTTTTTCAGCTGCTTCTTAAACTCCTAATGGAAAGATGTAGGAAATTTCGTTTCCTAGATGCAATTGTATTGAAATCATCATCATTCAGAAGATGTGAGGAACCAGTGAAAAACCATCTTTTGCTTGTTCTTGTATGAACGACAACAGGAATCATTAGATCCCTAATAGTTTGTTTTGTATTAGTGTTATTAAGAACTGGTGTGAAACTCAAGAACTTCTTGATTAGCTATTATGTACATTATGGGTGGTCTCATAAAGGGATGCAGCCATTAATTTTGAAGATTTTGTTTATTCAAATCCACATATAGGATGAGAAAAATCAGGGTGGTATAGTGGTTTGAATGTTGAACTAGGATTTTAATTCCTGCTCAGCCTGGGAAACCCACAGGGTGATCTTTGGTGGTCACACTCTCTTGACCCAAGAGGAAAGCAATGGCAAACCACCTCTGAATAAATCTTGCCAGAAAAAACCCTAGAATAAGGTTGCCATAAGTTGGAGCCAACTTTGAAGGCACATAACATACAGGATGAGAAGAATGCTTTTGAATTACTGTCCATCAGTATCGATGCTTAGGTCTTATTCATGTACAGAGCTGAATAAATTTATGATGACCATGTGTGATGGTATTGAGGAATCCTCAGGAGGTTGTTAATGAAAATGCAAAATATTTAGTAGGGAAAATTGCTCAGAACCATTCTGACTTAGACATATCATACTGAGAATAGATGCTAGGTGTACACATTTGTCCAGCTTTGATGAATGAGTTTCACTTTGTTTGGCCTGGTGAAATGAACAGTTGCTTGGAGCAATGAGGCAAACCACTTAGTTGTTTGCTAGACTCCTATCCATCCTGGCTAAATAGAGCTACCAAAGGTAGGCTGGCTGACTGGATGGTAGTTGTCAATGCTTGTTTGATAGAAAGTTGTATTCTAGTTCCTCTAAAAGAAGCAATTATGAGACCTCTGTTGAAGAAACCTTTGCTGGGTACCCTAGATAACTATTGCCCAGTTTCTAATCTTTTCTTTTTAATGTACAAGCTTAGAGCAGGTGGTAACAGCACAGATCTAAGCATTCATGGATGAAATTGATTATACTTGGCTCCATTGCATTCTAATTTAGGCTTGGTTGGGGGACAGAAACATCCTTGGCCGTTGACCTATATCACAAGCTAAGCAGAAGACCTTCTTAGTTCTGTTGGACCTTTCAGCAGCATTTGATATAATCAGTCATGGTATCCTTTTGGGTTATTTGCTGATATGGAGCTGAAGGCCCCCACAATTTTTGACAGTTCTAGTATCGCTGGAGGACTATTATTGAGCCTCGCAACTATTAGCCTGTGGGGTTCCACAAGACTTGATACTGCTCTCTATGCCTTTTAACATCTACATGAAGATCATCTGAGGTTTGGAGTTTGAGTCTCACCACTATGCTGATGATACCCAGCAATAACTCTTTTTCTCATCAGGCCAAGGAAGCTGTGGAAGTCTTGAACTGTGATGTGGATCCAGTGAAGGATTGGGTGTGGGCGCACTCATCTCTTCCTAGAGAAGGCAGATCTGGCCTTCAAGTTTCATACCTTAAATAGTTCCTGATTAGATTACTGTAACACACTTTACTTGGGGCAGCCCTTGAAAAGTGTTCAGAAGCTACAGCTTGTGCACAACACAAGGTGGCAGACTCTTATGTTGGGCTTTACACTGATCTTGTAGCAATTGAACTGGCTTCTAGTTTGCTTCTAAGACCAAGATGCTGGCTTTGATATGGAAAGCCGTAAAAGGCCTGGGGTCAGGATATCTGAAAGTCCACCTGCTTCTAAGCCTGCCTGGAATTTAAGATTTTAAGGGGATAACCTGCTGCAACAACCACAGGATGCTAACTTGGAATATACATAAAATAGGGCTTTCTTTGTAGCATCCTTGTAGCTTGAAAGTCTTTTCTAAAAGAAATCAGACTGACCTGTATCCTTAGTGAGCATTTTTCTATTGTATGGCCTTTGGTCCTTAATCCATGCATGGCTTTTGTTTTAATTGTATGCTTTTCAAAACTGTTTTTAGTTGTTTTTACCTGTTTTTACAGAACAACTTTTTCCCCTGTTAATAAATACATAGTAAATACTGAGTGGGGCTGGAATGTGACTTTCTTAAAGCTTTCTTACTTTTTTGACAGTCAAAAATTATAGTCACTTAGAGACAGCTGAATATGTCTTAACAGTTTCATAGGCTGCTGTGAAGATCTGTGGCTTAGACCCAAGATTTTAAAAATGTGTTTTGTAATACGTGATGCTGTAGTCCAAGACCCTGTTTACTTTTTTTGAATTGCTCTCATACTAGAAGGATGTCTTTGCAGAGCTTGGTAAAGTTATTTTCTTGGACTGCAGCTACTAACCAGATTCTGGGAGTTGTAGATTCTGGGAGGTCTAGTCCAAACAAATATATTTTCCAAGCTCTTGGCTTAGTGCACACAGGCATGCATTGTTTGAGTGATTTAGTCACTATGGAGATGTAGAACAAAACAATTCCTTGACCAAGATTGGGTTCAGGAGAAAATTAGCCTGCCTTTTTGTTTCAGTAGCTCTTGATTCACTTCTATTTTCCATACCTGTAGAATAGTTTTGAAGCTATTAAAAAAAAACAGGTTTAAAATAGGATTTCCTTTCTGTTTTAAGTAAGGTGATAAATAAATATTTAGATCATTAAGTATCCATTCTGTGCCACCAAAAGTGACAGCCCACCTGAAGATTGGGGATGATTATGTCAATTGAATAGTTGGAAAGAATTCTTTCTTGAATTCTTCATCCTTGAATTTAGGAATTTTAACTCTAAGACTGAACTGAGAATGATGGTTGAATGCAACATGAACAACAAACAGTTGTTTGTCACCTGCCTCATTCATGAAAATGATATGCAAATTATGTTAATTGCATGCAGCTGGAAAGGCAAATGTGCCGCAGTTCTCTGTATCATGATATATTGCTAATTTGGCCTTTGGTTCTGAATGAGTTGCCCAGCCGTGGCACTGAATAATGGGACCATCTGTGCCATTGGCTCTCCTGGGACAGCTGGAACGACCAGCAGCTCTTCCATCATTAACTAAGTCCCATTTTCTCTGAATTGAAACTGTGGAAACGAGACCTTTGCAGCAGTGAAGACACATTCAGTTGATAATAAGTGGCAAATGAATGATAAATTTTCAGCCCAGTTGGGTTGCATGTTGGGTGCTGATGTGCATCCAAACTACTGCAGCCCAAGCTAGCTGTCTGCTAGTAAGATTCCTTCAGTCTGTTGTGGATTCTAGAGTAGCCAGTGGTAAACCAAACTTTCCAGACAGAGGGCTCCTCAATGCTAATAATTAGAAGGCACTGTGCAGCTGTTCCATCTTTTTCTTCATAATGGATTTTCCTCAGTTTTTTTTTAAAGACAGGAGCAGTGGAAGATGGTTACGAGTGGAGAATGAAACAAGGCAGTGATGGCATGATAGTGATACAAGGCTCCTTCAGAACTGACCTGAGAAAGAGCAATAATGCATATAGCAACATGCACATTACATTTGATATTTATGCTGGCTTAAGAGGAGGAACGTGCTCATCTGGGGCTTATTTTCTTATGTGTGACAACTTACTTGTGGATTTGAACAGGATATTGATGCACTTTAAATGCACCAGGGGACCTACCATATTTTCTGGCATATAAGACAACTTTTTAACCCAGGGAAATCTTCTCCAAAGTCGGGGGTCATCTTATGTGCCAGGTGGAGGAAGAGGAGGAGGAAGGGATGGCGCAGCATGAGGTGGGAGGAGGAAGTCGGGGGATGTCTTATGTGCCGGATGGAGGAGGAAGAAGGGGTGGCGTGGTGTGAGGCGGGAGGAGGAGGAAGGGGGGGAGG
>CM034703.1:13417772-13439899 GCA_020142125.1 Phrynosoma platyrhinos | reverse complement strand
TATCATGGGGTTTTATTGGCATGTTTCTTCAAATGGGGGTTGCCATTATCATTCTCTGCGGCTGAGAGTGTGTGACATGCCCAGGGTCACTTACTTGGCCGCAAATTGTACATACGTTGTGCGTTGGAAGAGGGGTAGTCTTATCGGCAAGTATATCACAAACACTATATTTTAACTGGAAAAGTTGGGGTTGTCTTATATGCCCAGTCTTTTTATACGCCTGAAAATATGGTACCTTATTCATGGAATGAGGGAAAGATTACATTTGCACTCCATTAATGTCAGTTTCAGACTACAACTCTGAAGACCAGGGTAGAAATGCCCGTTTGAACATGAAACCCACTGGGTGACCTTGGGCAACTCACACTCTCTGAGCTTCAGAGGATGGCAGTGGCAAACCCCCTCTGAAGAAACTTGCCAGGTCCTTGAAGTCATTTCCAGATTATGATGGTCCTAAGTCAAACTCATCATGGGGATTTCTTGCAAGATTTGTTCAGAGAGGGTTTGCCTTTGCCTTCCTGTGAGGCTAAGAGAGTGTGACTTGCCCAAGGTCACTTAGCAGGTTTCTGTGGCTGAGCAAGCATTCAAACCATGGTCTCCAGAGTAATGATACAATGCTCAAACCACTACACCACACTGCCTCTCCTAAGGAACTTACTGAACTTAAAATTCTCAGGATTATATAGGATAGACCCACAAGAGGAATTATATAGTATGTATAATGGTCTAATATAGATACCACTCTAGGATCCAATCCACACTGCAGAAGTAATCCAGTCTCAGACTGCTTTAACTGCCCTGGATCAGTGCTAGGGAATCCTGGGAATTGTAATTTATTGTAGTTTATTATTTCTCAAACTGGATTATTTCTGCAGTGTGTTTTAGACCTAGGTGATGTTGTCTTGCATCTGTAACCTTCATACATTTTCCCAATGCTTCTCTCGATCCATTAAAGATGAAAAAGAAGGAATAGCTGTTGATTGTCATGTGGTTAAAACCTTTAGGAACCATCAGTCTTAGAACTAGCCTCAGCTCCAAATTAACAGCGCAAATTTTGGAAGCTTCCCTAACATTGAAGTGGAATGCTTATCCAAACAGCACTGAACTGTGTGTTATATTTGTGAAATAAGCTCAGTAAGCGATTGCTTAAAGCAGGAGTAGGCAACTTGTCCCCTTTAAGGGCCGAGGGACTTCAGCTCCCAGAAGCCTCAGCCATGTTGGCCAATAGTCCCATGTTGGCCAATAGCTCCTGGGATTCTGGGAGCTGAAGTCCCTCGGCCCTTAAAGGGGGACAGGTTGCCTACCCCTGGCTTAAAGCATATTCTCCACTGGAACAAGAGTCCAGAAACATTGAATTTCCAAGCTGCGGTTGGTATCCAGGTCTTCTTCAAGTCCTGTATCATCTTTTGGTCTTTTACATGCCAGTGTGTCCCAAGATGCACATACAACCACTTGACCAATCGGGTCTTGTTTGGCTTGTCAAACATTGAGAATAATTTTCCCACGGTTCTTCACTTGATTTGAAATCTTGGCAAACTTTGGAGAAATGGGCTGGTTTAAGATTCACCCTCATGATAGAGAAGATGGTGATAGAAATAGCCAGCCAGCTCACCCAGTGGCTGCATGAACTCTGCAGAAACAATGTTTCTTAAACAATCTGTATGCATTCACACAATGGTTCTGCACAATCTTGGGGTGGTGGTGGTGGTTTGTGCCTCTTTTTGCACCTACCACCCATGAAGGAAATCTTGCAACTCAAGGGAGGTCATTGCAGAGAGCTGGTATGAGAACTTAGTTTAAAAGACATACAATAGAGGCTTCCCTCCTCCCCCTGCCACTGCTTTCTCTGTCTCTCTTTTCCCCTCCGGCGCACACACACACACTCCTCCAGAGAGAGAAGAGCCTGCAATTTATCTAGGCTGGGCAATTAACGTAATCTGAAAAGTTCTCTTTAACTGACAGTCTGTCTGAAAATTGCTGGGTGGACTGGCGGGTCGAGGAGATGAAAGGGAAAGAATGCCGTCTGGGAGATTTTCTTTCATGCAGAAGGGTGGCTTCAGGAGGCTTCTTCCACATAGATGTACAGATAGCAGTCCCCCACTGCCAGCATTACACTCTCCCAGCCCTGTCTCTTCAGTTTTCTGTTTTAAGAAAGTAGACACTTCCCCCCCCTCCGACACACACTCACCCTCTGGTCCTTCCCCCCCTTTCCTTTAACCCAGAGAAATAGTTGTACATTTTTTTATCCTGAGCCCCTCCCTGACAACTGCACTGAAGTAGTTTTGGAAAGTTAGGTTAAAGGTAATTTGATACCAGAGTTTTGCCTCCTTCTCTCTCTCTCCCCCACTCCCCCTTCTTCCCTCCAGGCCTTTGCAACCTCCTTTCCCCATCCCCTTAACGCAGACCCCCCCTTTCCCCCCTTTTTGGTGCCAGGTTTCAGTGGGATAAGTTATATGAAACAAAGTATTGTGAGGCACCAGGAAAAGGCAATGGGGAAGTGGGGGAAGAACTAAAAGACAAAATCAAGGCCTTCCTCATAGTGCATCCTATGGGTCTCAGCTATTTTATCAAGAGCTGGACATGGAGTTTTCTTTTGCTTGCTTCTTTTTCTGGCCAGATAGGTCATAAACTTTCTTTCTGTCTTAATTTCCAAATGCTGGCCCTTTTCATTTCTCCAACCCCCCCCCCCCCCTTTAAGTTGGTTTGACTTACTAAGGAAATACTTTCCTAGCTGATGTTAAAATGCGGACGTTAACTCTCCACATGCACTTTAAAAGGGTTGAGTTTCCCTTATCTGAAATGCTTGAGACCGGAGATGTTTGGGATATTGACTTACCATATTTATTTTGGAATATCTGTATTTGAATATGTAATGAGATATCTTGGAGATGGGAACCAAGTCTAAACACAGAACTCATTTAGGTTTCATATACATGTTGTACTCATATCCTGAAGGTAGTTTTATAAAATATTTTAATAATTTTGTGCATGAAACAAGGTTTGTGTGCACTGAGCCATCAGAAATCAAAGGTGTCACTATCTCATCCACCCATGAAAAAAGGTTTGATTTTTGGAATATTTTGGAATTCTGAATAAGGGAAGCTCAACCTATACAAGACTGAATCCTGTTGTTAGTCCTGAATTAATGGGATTTATCTACTGAACAACTGATTCCATATAGGTGGGATTAACAAACAGGATTCAGGTCTGCATCATGTTCATTTGAGTCAGAATTTATAAGCTCCTATCAAAAAAGGGCTGGAAGGCTTTGTTGAAGAAATTTTGAAGACACGTAGAAAGTGTACTGTTTTAGGCTGAGTTCACATATTTTGAAAACGCAGTTGTCACCTCGGAACTGTGGTTATTTCCCATATCCTATTGAAAACTTCCCCCTACCAGAAGTAACCACAAGATAAGATTCCCCCCTGGATTGTTTGGGGAAATAATCCACTTGATGTGGGACATGGTATCTGGAGGATTCTGGGAGCTGCAATGCAAAAAAAAAAAAAAAAAAAAAAGTAACTTTCCTAGACTACCCATTTTGCCCTGTGGAAACTCCAAGGAGAAAAAGCAATAATGATGCCAGCATGACAGATGAGTCTAGATCCCCAGTCCGTATGCTGCCCTATTCTTTTGGATGTCATTGGACTTGATATTGAAAGCAGCTGAGCACTGTGCTTGTAAATGCTTTGTTTGGATGTTATTTTTGTTGAGCTCAATTGGACCTGGATTTCCTATGGCAGCTATTCTATATAGGCCTCTCTACATGTTAGGAATGGAAAGAATATTTGAAAAATGTTAGTCAGATATTAGGAAATGCTGGTGAGAAAAATCCTGGGCTGACAAGAATCTTTGCAAGATGATTTTTTTAAAAAAAGATGCAATGTTTTATACCTGAAAATAGTATTTCTGAGCAGAAATATTTTCTATGCAGAAAATGCTATTTTCTGTGCAAAATAATAAACCCACATGCAAATTTTGTGCAGAACCCCTACTCAGCTACAGCATTTTCTGAGCAGAAGTATTTTCTGTGCAGAAAACGTTGTTTTCTTTGCAAAACAATATGTGCAGGTTTTGCACAGAATAATGGCCAAAGTGCAAATAGTCTGAAAAAAAGTGCAGTTTTCAAAGTTCCATGCATTGGGGAAGAAAATTGCTAAGAATAATGAAATTAAAGAATGAAATTAGCAAAGAATTGCATCCATACTACATGTATGGCACTGTAATTGTTGCCTATGGTAGATGGAATTTGTGAGTTTCTTGCATGTGTATAGTGCTTTTGCAGCAGATCATACGCGCATACAGGAGTCTCTGTCCTTAGGTTGTCACCTTGTTTTATGAGCCATGGAAAAGCTCATAGAAGGCTGGAAAAATACATTTTGAGACTCTAGCTCCTACAGCCCCCCCCCCCAGCCAATATGTCAGTCATGCTGGGTAAGGAGCAGTGAGTTCTGGAGGTATAAGACATCAACAACAAACTTTTCCAACCTCTGCACCTCTCCTAGGCCCCCTGAAAAAGTTGTCTATGGGGGATGAGGAGAGTGCTAAATGGGATCAGCCGTGTTGATGGAATGGAAGAGTGCAGGGATTCCCAAACTATGGTCTTCCCGAGAATTTTTGACTTAAGTTCCCAGAAGCCTCAGCCAACTTGGTGGACAATCAGGAATTTTGGGAGCAGAAATCCAAAATATCTGGAGGACCACAGTTTGGGAAGCATTGGTGGAGCCTTTCCATGTACAGAAAGCTGATCCTGGATCCATCCCAGCCTGTTCAGAGTCATGATACAAGCAAGATGTGGATTCCCACTGAAAGGTGTTAGGGGATGTTTTGAAGTGTTTATGTATTCATGTTTATGTGACTGCGCTCATAGCTGCTCTTTTCATACAAGGGATGTGTTGCAGGGAGGTCTCAGGGGCCGAGGCGGGGGTAGAAATATGCTAAATGTCAGTCTTCAATTTATACTGCCTTCCCTTCCATTGTTTTTTTATTTGAAAGAACATTTGCAGAGCTTTGGGAGTTTCTAGGTCTTAGCATGTCCGTAAAAAGCTTTACAGAATTACTGGCTCATTGGCCAGTAATTCCTAGCCTTACTCTTTTCCAGCAGCAGTCCTGAGAATTGTCTCCTTTCCTCTGTTTAGCAAATAGAGTCATAGTTTAAAAGGGAGGACTTTGGTGGGGAGGAAAGACACACACACACACACACACACACATATACATACATACACAGACACTCACCCCCCTTTTGTTCCCCTGCATTTTTTTGCTAACAAATGCAAGACTTCCGGTCTCCACCCTGCTACCACAAACCACAGTCTAACTGCAATTCAATCAGATTTATAGCTCCTCTGACGTCTGCATCCTTTAGCATTTATGACCAGAGATCGGGCTATAGGGGTAAATAAGGCCTGTAAATTATAATAGATGAATTTGCCCTACTTCGCCAGTCTGGACAGAGCTATGGTTCACTTTTGTTGTTGTTGTTGTTAATGACTCCCTCCTTCCCCCCCTTAAATGACAAGGGAAAAATGCATTATATGAAACAAAGCTAAGGATTGACTTTTAAGCACAGGGCGATGTTCTCAGTTGGTTAGGCTGTGCAGTACCTTAGCTGCCAGCCCTGCTTACTCACATTTGACATCACAGAAGATGTCTGTGGCTGATTAGCAGGTCTTTAGTATTATGTTATCTGTCATTGATTTACTGTTGGCTTAAACTGAATGGCTGCATCCAGGATTTGAAGGTAGGAGTGAGGGTGCAGGAAAGAAATTAATTATGGGATACACCGGATGGCACACCCTGCTGTTGTTTTGCATCTTCTCCCCATTTCTTTGACCACAACATGATGCTTTGACCCTACTCCTGAATAATATAAACCGGGGTAGGCGACCTTTTTGAGCCGGGGGCTGGGTTGATGTCCCTCAGACAATTGGGGGGCCAAAGCACCATAAATAAATAAATAAATAAATAAATATTTTTTTTAAAAAAATTAAAAAATATGCATGCACACTCTCTCAGCCCCAGAAAAGCCATGGCAAAACCCCTGTGGAGATTTTGCCAAAAAAGCCCCATAACAAGTAATAACAACAATAATATCATCATGGCGGGCGGCTGGGGGCAGCGGCAGTGGCAGGACCGGCCTGGGGCCAGTCCAAAGGCCTTGGGTTGCCTACTCCTGATATAAACAGTTGGAAGTCTGATTAAGGAAGGGGGAGAGGGAACTCTATCTATCTATCTATCTATCTATCTATCTATCTATCTATCTATCTAAATATCTTAATATTTTCAAGTCATGTATGGGTGAATCCATGGATAAAGCACCTGTGGATAGCAAGGGCCAACTGTACTACTATTGTATTCCAACACTTGACCTAGATCACCCTATTTGTGGAAGTTTTCAGAGTCATAAAATCATAGAGTTGGAAGAGACTACAGAGGCCATCCAGTCCAACCCCATTCTGCCATGCAGGAACTCGAAATCAAAGCATCCCTGACAAATGGCCATCCAGCCTCTGTTTAGCAAACCTCCAAAGAAGGAGACTCCACCACAGTCTCCAAGGGAGTGTGTTCCACTATTTAAAGTTCTCACCATCAGAAAGTGCCTCCTAATGTTGAGGTGGAATCTGTTTTCCTGCAGCTCGCACCTGTTGCTTCGGATCCTATTCTCTGGAGCAGCAGAAAACAAGCTTGTTCCTTCCTCGATATGACATCCCTTCAAATATTTAAAGAGGGCTATCCCCTCTTAACCGTGTCTTCTCCAGGCTAAACATACCCAATTCCCTAAGTTATTCCTCATAGGGCATGGTTTCCAGACCCTTCACCATTTTAGTCGCCCTCCTCTGGACACGCTCCAGTTTTTTCAATATCCTTTTTGAATTGTGGTGCCCAGAACTGGACACAGTATTCAGGTGCGGCCCGAGTTACAGAGAACTTGATCCAGCTGAAGTCGTAATTCACACTAATCATTATATGATGTGGTTTTGATGTGTTGAAGCCTTTGAGAACTGATATGAAGAGAGATCTGTTGTGACTGCTTCATGTCTAGAGTCACTTTGATGCCCCTGGGAAGCCTGTGAAAGCAACAGCTGTTCCCTGTACTATCCTCCCAGCATCTTTTATGCAGAGCATCCTTTCTCTTAACAGCCTTTTTAAAGCTGTCTAAAGATGTAAGCAGACGGATCTCATCCGGCAGGCCGTTCCATAATCTGGGGGCGACTATAGAAAATGCCCTCTGGGAGGTAGCCGAAAGTTTTCTGCTTAGTTATTAGGATTCTGGACATGGTAAGAAGTTGAGGCACTGGCATGCAGTCTCCCTGATTTAAAAGGTTCACTTCTTAACACATTTCCTCCCAAGAATAATGTTTTTGAGTTCAAAATGTGCTGGGACTGAATAAATCTGTTATATATACCATACATACATACATTGATACCAGTTAGATTTTGGAAAAGTTACCTTTTTGGCTGCAGTTCTCAGAATCATCTGGTTGACATGAAGGCCACTTGCTATGTTGTGCACTTGGGTATTGCCAATTAAATAACTGTCAGAGGCATAATAGTAAAATTTTCAACTTATATTGACTTTGCCTTGTTGCTGCCAGATCAGAATGTGAATCATTGTTGATAATTGCCCTATGGTGATGGTGAAAAAGAGCTTTTGTAAATGAAGGATTTGCAATACAGGTTGAGTCTCCCTTGTCCAGAATTCAAAAATCTGAGATACTCCAGTATCCAAATTTGTCCAGGTAGCTGAGATAGTGACACATTTGCTTTCTGATGGTTCAGTGTACACAAACTTTCATGTTTGTTTCATGGACAAAATTATTAAAATTATTATTTCTAAAATTACTTTTAGGTTATGTTTGTAAGAAAAGCATTAATGAATGTCATGTTTAGACTTGGGGCCTATCTCCAAGATACCTCATTATGTGTATGCAAATATTCCAAAATGACAAAAAATCCAAAATGCATCTAGTCCCAGATATGGGATACTCAACCTCTGTGTGTGTGCGTATACATATACATACATATAGACATCTCACATGCAAACAGTCTCTTTTTGTTCCTACAAGATCTAGTTAAAATCTAGAGGCTCTCAACATAAGTCTAGTCCTGTTAATTCCTTCCACTTTATGATTCATAAAGTCAGTTATTCTTGAATATTCAGCCAATATTCACATTCGGTGTAGTCAGTTTCACAATATGACTTTCCAAAGCAACAACCACAAATATTTGTTTGGTCTTATTTGAATCCATTCAAATGATATATTATTTTATAAATAACAAGCACAGAGCTGAAGCATTTTCACTCATAATATTTTTGGTACACAGTGCCCCTCTGTTTTTGTGGACTTGAAGTCCATGGTCCACACTTTACGTGGACCAGCAAAAGGGGAGGCTTAAAATGGCACACGTGTGTGGCCATGCATGGGGCTTGAAAACAATACTTCATTTTCACGCTGGGGGGGTCCAGAATGGATTCCCCCATGAAAACAAAGGGGCGACTGTATTTCCAATCCCAAGCATGTCTATTTTAATCTCTTGGGGATGTAAAAAATGCAGCTCCAGAAAGGAGAGTTGGTGGGCTTGGAAAGAAGGGACTTCATTCTTGAGAGACTTCAGTCACTCAAAGTAAATTGTACTCGGTTGGGTAAACCGAGGGTCTGATATTTCTGTATTCATTAAACAACAGGTATGTGGGGTTTTATAACAGGTTGTTTTGAGTCTAAACTTGACATCCCTTTTTTTGGTCTTTTTCTAGATTCCCAAGTTCTACAAGAAGCAGGGGATCCATCACACTGGTGTGTGGTGGCATACTGGGAAGAAAAGACACGTGTGGGTCGGCTGTATTCTGTCCAAGAACCTTCCCTGGATATCTTCTATGATCTACCTCAGGGGAATGGCTTCTGCCTCGGACAGCTCAATTCGGACAATAAAAGCCAGCTGGTGCAGAAGGTCCGGAGCAAGATTGGCTATGGCATCCAGCTGACCAAGGAAGTTGATGGGGTGTGGGTTTACAATCGAAGCAGTTACCCGATTTTCATCAAGTCGGCCACACTGGACAACCCCGACTCCAGGACGTTACTGGTTCATAAAGTGTTCCCAGGCTTTTCCATCAAAGCGTTTGACTATGAGAAAGCTTACAGCTTACAAAGACCTAACGACCACGAATTCACGCAGCAACCATGGACTGGCTTCACTGTTCAGATCAGCTTTGTGAAAGGCTGGGGTCAGTGCTACACGAGACAGTTCATCAGCAGCTGCCCCTGCTGGTTGGAGGTTATTTTTAATAACCGATGACTCCTGTCACTTAGACCGGACTCAAAAATGACATTTTATAACTACTTTGCTGCTAAATATCTCCTTCTGAGTGCTTGCTTTTTCATGCAACCTTTTTGTCTGTTTGTTTGTTTCTGTTTTGAGAAATAGCTTATGGAAAGATTTTTTTTCTCTTTCTGTTTTTTTCCCCATTTTTTGGCTCTGGTATTTTTGAAAAACAAAATATTATGTGTGAATGACCAATAACTCAGAAGGGGAAAGGAAGGCACCTAGAAAAGCAGGTGGGGGACAGGAGAGAACTCAATAGGGGATCATCTTTTATCCTTTTTAAGTTATTACCCCAATCTGGTGGGTGGCATTAGATGCAACTTGATTTTTGCATAGCTCCCTCTTTTTGAATTGAAATAATCCTAAGACTTCTCTCCCTCTCCCCACTTTTGTAAACACACCCCAGTTCAGAGACCTGTGTTTGCTCCTGTTGATACTCGGTGTTCTTAGGCTACGCTGTATATTTCTGTGAAAGGAGTAAATTTGTATGTAGGAAGATCCATTGACTCTGACATCCATTTGTTGCATTGAAGTGAATGAAGAGGTCATCAAAGAAAGACAGGTGGCTGCTCCAAAAGCACATTACAGCTGCCACAGTTTCAATAAATTTCTGGATAAGGTTACATTTTTTTAAAATGAAAAGCAAGATCAGTTATGTTGGCCATAAAATAAATTCCAAAATCTGTAGTAGGAGCTCATACCTATACAGTGGGCCCTTGGTATATTGGCTGGGGTTTGGTTACAAGCCCCCCCTCCCCCGCCCATGGACACCGAAATCTGTGGGTCCCATTAAATACAATAATGTAGTAAAATGGTTCTCATATAAAATGGCAAAATCAAGGCTTGCTTTTTGGAATATATATTTACTATTTTCGTGGATCCATGGATAAAAAATTCGTGGATACAGAGGGTCGGCTGCATTAGGCTGAGCAACAAGTGTGTAAGCTTTTAAGATCTCTCTTACGGGCAAGATGATACAAAATGGGGAGAAAGGGGGATAATGTGGTCTGAATGATCTAGAACCCATTTCCCTGAAATCTGGTGCTGGGTCATTCTGATCACAGAACTTTTTAAGTACAAGTCCTCCTTGGACCTGGCGCTAAATTATTCACATCAGTGAAGTGCCTTCCTGCTAAACACCGTGATGCACACACCCAAACAACAAACCCATTTTGCTGCAGCTTATGCCAGCTCATTCCATCTGCTCTTTCTTACAGCCATGTTGACTCTTTGCAGATATGAAGGAAGCTCTGACCCCTTGATGGTGACCCAAAATCCCACATGGTCACTATGGTACAAAAATTGAATATACACAATGTGTGCCTACGTATGTAGTCAGCCTGCGGAGCAAATGCTGCACAGTAAAATATTGGCCAACTTTTTTCTTAACCGTTCCTTCTTTCTCTTTCCTTCCTTCCCTCACCATTGGAGCTATTCTGCTGCTTTTGGACTCCAGGTGTCTGTGTCATTGTGGAAGAAGCAGCAACAGTATGGGTTTGAAAGGATATATATACCTGTGTTTCTGTTGCACTTAAGAGATCATTTATGATGCCGGGAAAACAATAAGGTGCATGGCCTATGCTTTTCAAATTGATCTGCAATGCAGACATCTTGCTCCCTTTTTGATATTTTTCTAATAAAGGACGAAAAGGATTTTCAGTATTTATCCCCGTGTAACCTGTCCTGGTTGGGTTTATGATAGTACTGTTTGTATCCAGAAACTGCAGTCATTCATTTATTTCTTCTTGAATTCATACACTTAGTATGATAATTTTACACTGTTCTTAGCTCAATGAGCATGTTTAGTCCGTAACATAAGCTATTTTTCTAAATATATTAAAAAAAAAGGTTTAAGTGAACAAGAGGAGCATTCTCATTGGAATTTTAGCATTGAAGTGCGTTGGGAAATAACAACAACAAAAAATAGAGAGACTTCTTTAAAAAGAACCCTGAGATTTATTAAAAGAAAAAATGTATTTTATGTTATATATAAATATATTATTACTTGTAAATACAAAGACGTTTTATAAGCATCATTATTTATGTATTGTGCAATGTGTATAAACAAGAAAAAATAAGAAAAGATGCACTTTGCTTTAATATAAATGCAAATAACAAAATGCCAAATTAAAAAAAAAAAAAGATAAAAGCATCAAGTTGGTGTGTGTGGTTGTTTTTTTAACCTCCTTCCTCTTATGATGAACATGAATATTTTTAAAATAAGAAAATAGATGCAACAAAACATTATTTTTAAAATGTACTCTTGGGGTGCTGTTGTGCACATCTTGTTTTTTCAGGATGAGGTGATGTCAGGGAAAAATTAACATTCAACATTGCAGGTGTTTACATTGCAGAAACTGCTCACTTAGGCAACACTGCCAGTGTTGCCAGAAGCTGCAATAAATTGTGTGTGTGCATTGAGACCTGTGGAACTTGATGGCTTTTTATAAAAAGAGCTATTCCATGTTTTCATCCATTGGCGGCCAAAATACAGTACAGCCTTCATATTGACAGGAGGCACATTTTTGGACTTATTGTGGAAACGCGAGACCACAGATAATAGCGAACATTATTAAAATGAATGACTCTCCGAGGAAGCTGGCCATAGAATCACACCAGAAGACCTAGAGATTCCTAAAGAGAATCTTCCCTAGGCATTTCTTGGTCCTCCAGCACATCTCTAAGGTCAACTTTTCATTTACAGCACACTGTAGTATCATGCTGGAGGACATGGAAAATGCTTTTTTGTTGTTGTTGCCATGGGTAAGTGAAACTGTGGACCCATGTATAAAGGGTTGTACTGTATTCCTTTGATTTACTGGAAAGTACATAAATGTGGGATGTCACAGGGAAATCAATATATAGGTGATATATAGCAAGCATCAGGCTAGTGCCTGGCAATCACTGGTTGGCATTTTGTTTGTGATGCATGCACGTGCAAGCCATGGTGTGCATGTGGGGTGAATTTGTCATACCACAACAGATGTATCCTGGTAGTGGCAGATGCAGAGTAGTGCATATAGCAGTGTTGCACATTGTGCATTGCAAAACACCAAGTGATTGGCATGTGATGTGCAGTGTTGCTACTATTCTGCATGATGTGTTATTTTCACATGCAGATATTTATGCAATGCTGGATTGCAGTCACTGAGTGTATCTACATTATACGGACTGCAATCCAGCATTACATAAATATCTGCATGTGGAAAATAATACGTCATGCAGAATAGCAACACTGCACATCACTTGTCAATCTGTTTCATACCACTTTTAACTGCCATGACTCCAACATATGGAATCCTGGGATACATAGTTCAATGAGCTATTTAAGATTCTCTGTGACAGAGCCATGACAATTTAAAGTGCAACACTGATATATCTGGTTTGGGCAGATACACCATTATGGAGAGGACCATCTAAATGTTCGTATATAGCAGAACTGGAAAAGATCCTGAGACTTTAGGGAACCTACAACCAGTCAGAGTAGAGAATATTGGACCAACTGTTTCAAGAGTCTGACTCAGACCAGGAAGGTGAGAATTTGGAGAGTGGGGGTGCTAGTGTAGACCAAAGAACCAACTTTTTTCATGCTTTCCACCTAATTTCCATATACAACTTAATATGTTCATATGGGAATGCCTAGGTTCAAATCCCCAGTTCAGCCATGAGTTGCACTGGGTAACCTTGGGCCAGACAGTGCAACCTACTCCACAGGGATATGAGGATTAAAGGGAATGATGAAAGAGCTATGAATATATCCCTGGAGAAAATGTGAGGAATGGGGATGTAATAAAATGGTTGCTCAATGATATTTAAGAAAACGGATGCAGCAGCTCAGGTTAGAAATAAAGTGGCCTATTGAAAATATGGCCAGGAGCTGAAAGGGTGAAACTGAGTGGCACAATCTCAAAGAGTTGGAATAACCCCTTCCCCTGTTTTTGTATTTCTATCTTATAGGCCCTGTCTGCACTGGTGTGAGGCAGCCTGGAGTATCATGTCCCTCAGAGGTGTCACAACTCCCCTCTGCCCCTTCATTGCAAAGCCCTGGACTCTGGGCTGCCAACTGCACAGACATCCCTTTGAGCTACCTGTTGCATTTGCCTCTGTGGGTCACTTTGCTCAGAGATCAGGCCAAGGCGCCCAGTGATGGTCACATGGCTGGGCACCTTGGTCTCAACTCAGAATGAGCGATTGGTGGCAGTGGTGGACTCACATGTGGTCAGCTACCCAACGTCAGAATGGAGAGCTCTGGATTTCTAGGGAAGATCCCGAGCAACTGGGGACTTTTGAAACTCTCTACAATAGGAAGGACAGAAGCTAGTTTTGGTGTTCACAGCAGAACCACGCTGAGCCATATGTCATCCGGTCTTCCCACTTGAGAGGACAGCGAGGCTGTTGTATTTGGCCCATGCAGACAGGGACACATTTAAGATAAAAATAAGCCTCTACTTCCTATGGGTGAAACTCGTGGGATTTTCCGGGCATATTTCTTCAGAGGGGGATTGCCATTGCCATCCTCTGAGCATTGGGCTCTGACTCTGGAGAGCATGGTTCGATTCCCAGCTATGTTTTGTTATTAAATCCACTGGGTGACTAAGTTTGCTATGAAATCCACTGGGTGACTTTGGGCAAGACGCAAACTTTCAGCCTCAAGGGAAGGCAATAGCAAACCTCCTCTGAACAAATCTTGCCAAGAAAACTCTATGGCAAGTTTGCCAAGTTGGAAACGACACAACTACAATAAACCCTATGGGCAGTCAATGTTGTGTTCATATGATCAGTCAAATGTAACCTCAGTAGTGTTCAAAGTTGGTGTCACAATGAACGGCAACGATGATGGTATTGACTACTTCAACAGCCAAGTCTGCTGCATACTTGCCCTTCCCAAATAGCATTTCTCATTGGTGTGGAATTTGTTGGACACCAAAGAAGCAGTACAGAAAGATTAGGCTTCAGGGTAGATACCCTAGTGAGATTTTGGTGTGGATAGCATTATGTTCTGAAGATTGAGCAAAGCTTTGATGGGAGGTGTCATGGCCTAAAAGTCTGAGCCAGGCAGACTTGAGCCATAATTTCAGCTCTGACATTGTCAGTCACAAAAGCAGCGCCCCAGAGAGGTCAAGTGTCATGAAAACATTCATCTCAGTCTGTATAGTTTCATTTGTTTTTCTGCCTCTTGGCAGAACTTGAACTATTCAATTATTGCTTCACATCTTTCCTATGGCACAATGGCTAGACGGCATGATGATGATGATCATCTTCGTGAGCCTTTTGTTGCAAGAGACTCAAATAAACCCTCGGCTTCCTTTCCCCCATCCAACATATTTGCACAATTAATACAACATCAAAGGCCCTAAAGAGAAAAAGAGACTATGAGAGATAGCAGGCAAAAAGCCAAGTTTTCCCCCTTTCTTGGGCAGAACTGGCATGGCATTTATCAGCCCCAGCAACTGGGCCAGACAGACAAAATGGATGCTTATTGTGTGCCTTTGCTCGGCAGCTCCTTGGCATGAAACATAAACAGCCTTCTGACTGGTGTCACTTAAATGCTGGCAGCCATCAGACCCTTGGGGACCTCACTCTGGCACCAAGTAATGACAGAGGCCCTAAGGCATTGTTGTCTCAATTTAACAGATGAGGGAAACGAAGCATAGAAGTTAAAACTATTTTGTCAAGGTCATTGAGGGCACTAATTTATTCAATCTAATCTTAGATCACCAAAATGGCTGCTGCCGCCAGCATTTTAGTAAGTAACCTATTAAGGAAGTTAGGTTAGAATTTTAATTTTTTTTTAAAATGTACAGCAATGGTAGGAGAGAGGAATGGCAAGAATTAATATTTCCAGCCACACTTGACAGGGCTGTCCTAATACTCACTTGAGATAAAAGTATATAAAATGCTCTGCTAGAAGGGTTACAATACATGGATGTATTATATTGTGTTGCATTTTGTGGTTTCTGCAGTGTTAAATAATTACTTGAAAGATCCAGTAGTTAAATTACTACTAGAAGCAATAGTTAAATAATTACTTGAAAGATCCAGTAGTTAAATTACTACTAGAAGCAATACACATGGCAATATGGGAGGCTTGCCATGTGTAAATTGCCATTAAATTGTGCAAAATTGTGCAAAACCCGCGATTGGTGTCAGTAAAGTGTCCTTGGAGCCGCCATTTGTCAATAATGGGAACTTCCGTTATTGCCAAATGGCGGCTCCAAGGATGCTTTACTGACGGGAGAAGCAAGTGGGGATGCCTCCGTGACGCTTTACTCACAGGAGAAGCATGCAGGGGTGTGAATGCTGATTGTGGGTTTTGCATGATTTTGCAAGATTTAATGACGATTTACACACGGTAAGCCTCCCGTGTGATATTCTCCACAGTTACATCTGCATAACTCACTCTTTGGTTGCGGTAGAAGTTAGATTCTCATTGCAGAGGTGCAATGATCAAACTCACCCCACCCAACCCACCTCTTAAGTTTCTGGATCCCTATACTCTCCATCCCAATTTGTCAGGAAGAGCCAGCATGGCATGGTGGTTTGAGTGTTGGACTAGGACACTGTGAGACCAGGGTTCAAATCTCCACTTGGCCATAAAATCCCATGAGCAACCTTGGGCAATTTATATTGTCTCAACCTCAGAGAAAGGCAAGTCCAAACCCTCTAAACAAATTATGCAAAGAAACCCGTGCGATAGAATCATAGCGTTAGAAGAGACCTAGAGGGCCATCCAGTCCAACCCCATTCTGCCATGCAGCAACTCCAAAACAAAGCATCCGTGACAGATGGGCATCCAGCCTCTTTTTAAAGACCTCCAAAGAAGGAGACTCCACCACTCTTCGAGGGAGTGTGTTCCACTGTCGAACAGTTCTCACTGTCAGAAAGTTCCTCCTAATGTTGAGGTCATTGTAGTATGAATCCATTGCTCTGGGTCCTATTCTCTGGAGCAGCAGCAAATAAGCCTGCTTCCTCCTCAATATGACATCCCTTCAAATATTTAAAAAATCCTATAATGTCACCTCTTAAACTTCTCTTCTTCAAGCTAAACATCCCAACTTTTCATAGGGCCTGCTTTACAGACCTTTCACAATTTTGGTTGCCCTTCTCTGGAAATGCTCCAGCTTGTCAACATCCCTCTTGAATGGTGGTGTCCAGAGTTGGACACAATCTTCCAGATGAGGTCTGACCAAAACAGAATGGTACTGTTACTACCCTCAATCTAGACCAGTGATTCCAAACTTTTTGTATGCCGCACATCCCTAGGAAATGTTTCATCAATGTTCACACTCCCTACCAAAGTAATAATCATATTTGAAGATGAAGTCTGAGTTCCAATTTTTCAACCAAATATAATAATGTGGGTGAACAAACTGAACTTAGAAAAAAACAACCAAGCTTAAATGCAAATCTAAATTCAGCAATTAGATTCTGATTTATTCAGAAAAAAAAATGAGTGATGATTCATGACTTGTCACTCAAGGACACAAGTTACTCTTTGTCACCCCCCCTGAAATTCCATCTCACATCTCTTTGGGGTTCAGGCACCCAAAGTTGGGAACCTCTGATCTAGACACTATACTATTGATGCAGCCTAGAATTGCATTGGCTTTTTTAGCTGTCACCTCACATTGCTGACTCATGTTCAGCCTATACGTATTTTCAAAGACCTCTCTAGCAGCTATCATAGTTCAGAGTCTGGCCTATATACTCTTAAATCTCACCCCCTACTGAGAAAACATTGTAAATAAACATAATGGCATTTGTGCATATCTGTCCCCCATTGCAGTTAGCTCCCTTTCCTTCCTTCCTTCCTTCTGTTCCCCCAGCTGTTAAATTGTAGATTGAAATCTCTTTGGACAGGGACCAGTGCTTTTCTGTGTATGTTAGTCTGCAGACTTTTATATGCAAAGGAAGAAAAAGATATGATGACAGTAATGATGTTGATTATGATTGACAATGCATTGCAGCAGCTAAAAAGACCAATGCGATTCTAGGCTGCATCAATAGAACTATAGTGGCTAGATCAATGAAAGTAATAGTGCCACTCTATTCTGCTTTGGTCAGGCCTCACCTGGAATACAGCTATATATTCTGAGAAACTGTAACAAATAAAAATGTTGTTGTTTTTAAAGATAGTAAACAATAAAAAATTGTTTCAAGGCACCAGATAATGCCAGACTTTGGAACTTTAGGTAGACATTCAGAATTCAGGGATGTCACTTCCCAGCTATTCCATCCTCATATATGAGGATGAATAATTACTGTATTTTGCTGTTGGAAGAGAAAATGAATATTCCTCCATGGTGTTCTCCATATTGAGACTCCCAAAATGCTATGGAGGAAATATTCTGCAGAGAAAAATGTAGCTCTTTTTGTGTGCAAACAACTGTTTTCAGCTGAGGAAACAGGCTTCCTGCACAGGAAACAATTTTTATTTTTTATTTTTTGTACAGAAAACAGGTTCCCTGTATAGGAAATTAATTTTCTGTGCAGATTTTTTTTAAAAAAAATTAAACAAAAAAGTATTTTTCTCCACTTTTACAACATTTAGGGACATTTGAAATCAGGAGAAAATTGTACAAAGTTGTCATTGGTCTAGTAGCAAGAATAGCAAGACAGTAAAAAAAAAAACCTGGGAACGAATAAGTTGAGTATCTCTTATCCAAAATGTTTGGGACCAGAAGTGTCCCATATTTTGGATTTTTTCAGATTTTGGAAAACTTGTCTTTGCATAGACATAATGAGGTGTAATGAGGCTGGAGAGAGAATGAGAATCTGTGAAATGGTGGAAATCTGAGCATAGTGCTTGGCGTGAATCTACATCTCCCACCAATTAACAGATCCTTGTATTTCTTTGCAGCTGTATCTTTGAGCCTTGCAAATACAATACAGATACATAGCTCAAAATGTTTGGGATTTTGGAGTATTTCGGATTTTGGAATTCCAGATAAGAGATATACAACCTGTATTTCCATCCCTAGTTTTGATTTCTGCTCAGTCATAAAACGTGGTTATGGCCTGAGGGATGTTGTGAAGATTAAGGGTACCTTGTATGTCCTGCCTTAAGCTCTTTGAAACAGGTGGAGAGAAAAATCTGAATTTAGATGGTGAGACACAGTGGCTTTCTTTATTACAATAAGTATTACCTATCCAATATTATACAATCTCTGGGTGATATACAACAAAATAAGTCTAATCAACAATATAAAAGGGTTGTAAATAATTTAAACAGTGTAAAAGTGTATCAAATGACAAGATAATATAGGACAATTAAAATGACTTAAAGCATGTGGATAATTAATGGGAAAATATCAAATAGGCCCCCAGAACTTGAATAAAAAGCTATGTTTTGTTGACCTGCACTGCCACTTCATTGTGCATTGATGTGCTCAAAGTTTCTCAATGGTTATGACAGAGGAATGTAAAGCACTGAAAAGTTTTAACAGACTGGTAAGGGTTTGGGGATGGTCCCACAGGTGGACTACATGTCTGAAATCTGAAGATCAGCCTTGTTCAGTGTAGAAAGGCTTGTCCCCAGAAGGATGGTGTCTAGGTGACAAATCGGGCATAGTGCGTGGCCTGTGGCCATGTTGGCTACGGGACTCTGGGAACTGTAGAACAAAATAAAGAAGTAACCTTTCAAGTTCTGCAATTTTCAAGTTCTGCAACTTGCTCTGTAACAAGTTCTGTAACTATAATTGAGATTTTTACATTGCGAAGAAAGAGTACTGTATATACTCAAAAATAAGTCAACCTTATGTGTAAGTCGAGGGCTATTTTTGGGATCAAAATTATGGATTTTGATGTGACCTATGGATAAGTCAAGGGTAAAACTTAGAGGCATGTAACAAAGGATGTAAAGGATGAAGCAAAGGAAAACAATGCCCAAGAACTTAAATTCCAGCAGGCAAAACTGTTTGTGCTCATCCTAAAGGCTGGGTGGATGAGAGAGTGGAGGAGCAGGGTCAGTGGTTCCAAGACAGGTTACACTTTTGACTTTCACCAGAGGATGGTTCCTCTCTTTTTTTGGTAAGATTTAAAGTACAATACTTACCTTGACTCCTGGATAAGTTGACTCCGTTTTTTGAAATCCTGTTTCTTCCAAATATGCATGGCAATCGTAATATTACTGAGACGCTGAACAACATTCCTGTTCAAATAAGGTATAGGCAGCAGGAAAGAATTGGAATTTTCCAGCCAGGCCTTCAGCTCTCTATGTTCAGTGGAAGCCTAGAATTGCACATTTGGTGTGTGAGTACAATTGCACATTCCTAAGCTCTGTATATGCTTTGCAGGGTTCCTGAACCACACGGAGAGAATATATATGCATACCTACAACATATGCATGCACAGTAAGTATGGCAGTTTAGAATTGTCCCCGGCCAGACCAAAACCTGAAGTCTTGGGAGAGCTCCTAGCAAAGCCATGAAGCATTATTCATTAAATAGCCATCATAGTTGCTCACAGATTATCAGTCAAACACACAGACATACACTCGGAGAACAGGTATCATAGCTTTACAGAGCCAGGTGAAATAAGAAGATTATGCCGTCTCACTTACTAAATGAGACAGGTCAAGCAAACTTTAATCTAGCTTCTGGTTAGATAGTGCACAGCAGAGTGGAGGGTAAGTCCTGATGCTATAATGATTAGGTGAGAAGCTAAACCCACCAAAATTGGAAACTTTGCACCCATGTCTCCAACCTGGAGATGACCTAGAGAAACTGAAGGCTCAGGGCCAGCCCCTGTGATGTAGTAACCCTAAGGCACCGATTCCATTCAGATTTTTGCCTTGAATATGTGGAGCTTTCTCCAATTATTGTTGCTGTTGTGTGCCTTCAAGTAATTTCTGATTTATGGTGACCCTAAGGCACCCCTATCATAGGGTTTTCTTGGCAAGATTTATTCAGAGGGGGGGTTGCCTTTGCCTTCCTCTGAGGCTGAGACAGTGTAAGATCACCCAGTGGATTTTCATGGCTGAGTGGGGATTCGAACCCTGGTCTTCAAACTCATAGTCCAATGCTCAAACCACTACACCATGCCAGCTCTCGTTCCTCCCAATGCACAGCTTCATACCTCTGGATGAGTGGCACAAAAATACAGTGTGAAAAAAGACCGAAGTGCCCCAAAGGTGACAGGTCCTTTAGCCAGTGCACCCAGTTATCCATGTATAGCTCTCATGAGAAACAGGTTTTCACTTCAACTTCTGGCAAGCCAACGTCAATCTTTTCCTGTTAGTGACAGTAATCTTTGCTTTGTACCAAGGCTCCAGTGTAATCAGTACTAAATCTTCTAATGATATACCGCCATTCAGTAAATTATAGCGCAGCTGGGGCATTCTTGTTGCAGCTCTGCTGAGCTGTAATTGCAGAGTGCAGTAAAATAGGTACAAACCATGTAACTTTGGGCTGATAAATCACCCGAGAAAAATGCTTGAACTGTCAAGTGCGGATAATAGAACAGGCTCTATAATGCTTCATGCACCATGAGGGACAATGCTGAGATGGAAAGGGGAGAACAGGGAAAGTGTTCTTGCAATTTAATGTATGTGTGAGCACACATGCACACTTTGTGTTCGCAGCATAAACCAGAAGTTTAGTCAATTTTGGATAAAAAGTAGGAGGTCTTCTGTAGGAGGAACTGAGAACAGCTGTTCACTAGGTGGTGATACCTCCAGTTGAATCTAACTGTTCATTCGTTGTCTGCTAAAGGAGGCAGTGCATAATCTCCCTGTAGACATCCAAAAGCCCAATTCACACTTTTCTGAAGTAGAAAAGAAAACATGGGTTTATTCCCTCTCTCCACTTCAGAGAAGTAATCTGGTACACACACACACCCACCACCACTTGCAGAGCTTGGAGAAATTGTTGTTGATGATGATGATCATGGAGAAAAGATGGGTCATTAATATTAGCAACAACAACATCATGATCATCATCATCAACAACAATTTCTCCAAGCCAAAATTAACAACATGAATTTCAACAGGGAGAAATGTAAGGTTTTACATCTAGGCAGGAAAAAAATGAGTTGTGCAGATAGATATGAGATGGTTGACACCTGGCTTGACAACAATACATGTAAAAGGGATCTAGGCATCACAGTCTGAACATGAGCCATCAGTGCGATGCAACAGCTCAAAAAGCCAATGCAATTCTAGGCTACATTAATAGGACTATAGTGTCTAGATCAAGGAAAGTAATAGTACCACTCTATTCTGCTTTTGTCAGACATCATCTGAAATATTGTGTCCAGTTCTGGGCATCTCAGTTAAAGAAGGATGTTGACAAGTTGGAGCATGTCCAGAGGAGGGTGACCAAAGTAGTAAAAGGTTTGGAAACCATGCCTTCTGAGGAGCATCTTAGGGAGCTTAGTTTGTTTAGCCTGGAGAAGAGCAGGTTAAGAGGTGATATGATAGCCATGGTTCAATATTTGAAAGGATCTCATACTGAAAATAGAGCAAGGTTATTTTCCACATGGAGCAATAGATTCAAGCTACAGGAAAAGAGATTCCACCTCAACATTAGGAAGAACTTTTTGACAGTTGTTTGACAGTGGAACATGCTGCCTTGGAGTGTGATGGAGTCTCCTTCTTTGGAGGTTTTTAACAAATGCTGGATGGTCCTCTGTCAGAAGTGCTTTGATTGTGTCTTCCTACACGGCGGAATAGGGTTGGACTGGATGACCGTTGTGACCCAACTGTACAATTCTATTATTCTGTGCTCCTGCAAGAGTAGTGGGAGAGAGAGAAGGCAATCAGCAACTGCATTGTGCTACCACTTTTCCAGCTTCATCCTGCCTTTCTT
>CM034703.1:13389868-13400052 GCA_020142125.1 Phrynosoma platyrhinos | reverse complement strand
GTCACACATATATTTCAGTTTTCCTCCAAACCTGCTTGAAGGAAACCTCCCAAAACCACCCTTGCGCTGTCATAGGGAAAATTTCTGGAAATGTTACATCTTTCCATGGATGCCCCTTGAGTTCAATGCACCAACGAGACACCAATGTTCAGAAGGTGACTGAAGAAATTACTACAGAATCTTTTTTCTGCCCAAGAGTCAGGAAATCAGAACATTATTGTCTCTTAAGAAGTTTGTCTTATAAACTTGAACATACAAAGAGCCTAGTAAAAGGTAAAGCCTTAAAGCCCTGGAATCAAAGACAAAGAGAGCAGCACATTAATGCTGCTACAAAGAATTTGCCCTTCCTTTTCCCCTGAGCACATAAATTGAATCTCATTATCTAAATCATAGTGATAAGGGCCTAAATACCTCCTCCTTGGGAAGCAGCAACTGCCTTCCTCTCCCACTCCCTCTCACTCCCTCTTAACCAAAATGTTATGAGCAAAAAAATCTTCCTTTAAGATTAAACCTGGCAAGTTTTTAAAGGGGATTTAAACCACTATCCATGGTTACTAGTCATGGGGGCAACATATTACCTCCAGGTTCAGAAACAGGCTGCATCTACACTGCAGAATTAATGAAGTTTCACACCCCTTTAACTTTTATGGCTCAGTGCTATGGAATTCTGGAATTTGTACTTTTGTGAGATATATAGCCTTTTCTATCTGAGAGCTCTGGTGCCACAGCAAAATACAAATCCCAAGAATCCATAGGATGGATCCACGGCACCCAAAGTGTTGTCAAACTGGATTAGTTTTGCAGTGTGGCAGCAACGACAGTGTGTAACAGTTGCGGGGAGCTTGAGATGGAGAGTGCAACTGCACTGTTGCACAGTTTATGGGCTTGCCAAGAGACAGAATGCTGGGATAGATGGGTTTTTGGTTTGATCCAGCAGAGCTCTTATTTGACTGAGTTATGGTTTGGTGTAATAAGTGTCATGGAACTTACAAATAAGTTTGGAGAACTGGTTATTTGATATTATGAGAGAAGACTTGCAACTGGAGCTCATCTTGCTGTCTGCAAAATAGTCTTGGCTACATTTCAGGAGACATCAAGCAAAAGTGTTTGTTTATTAAAAATAAACAACCCAAAACATAATAATAATAATAATAATAATAATAATAATAATAATAATAATAATAATAATAATAATAATAATAATAATAATAATAATAATGGGCTTGCTTAGATATGGTTGTCTTTAATACAGTGTCCTCTGTATCTGCTGGGGTTTGGTTTAAGGACCCGTGTGGATACCAAAATCCGTGGATGCTCAAGTCTCCATTTATATTCAGTGGGGTACCAAAATGGTGTCCCGTATATAAAATGGTAAAATCAAGATTTACTTTTTGGATTTTTTTAAAAAAAATGTTTTCAAGCCATGGATGGTTGAATCCATGCATGCGTAGATTTTGGGTTAAATGTTATTTCATTTGCAGCAAAGAGACTGGCCAACAACCATCCAGAGTAATGGATGATGGAGGATTTGAACTTGAGTTTTCCTAGCAGTACTTGGATAAAGTTATTTGTTTGGACTATGGTGCCTAGAATTTCCCAGCAGGCAAAAAACCCACAGAATCTCCTAATCAGCATGGCCACTGGGAGATTTTGGGAGTTGTGGTCCAAAAATATAACATTTTCAAGCTCTACATCTGGTAGAGCATCTACAACAAAACTGGTTTGTTATGCTGCAAAAAGCTCTACATACTGGCTTGCATCCTGTTAGTGATGTATAAGTTGTGCTATACGTGGGAAGTGTTTTTTTTTTTAAATGTGCAATGGCTCTTTGCAGCTGACAAAGGCATAAGGAGAGTTGCACATGTGAGACCATTGTGCATGTAGTAGTGCAATGAAACACTCAGAGTAGCATGTGAATGTACATTGCCTCTATGGATTGTTGTGTGACATCAAGTCATTCCCGACTTATGGTGACTCTAAGGCGAACCTGTGATGGAAGTTTCTTGGCAAGATTTGTTCAGAGGAGGTTTGCCATTGCCTTCCCCTGAAGCTGAAAACGCATGAATTACCCAAGATCACCCAGTGGGTTTCATGGGTGAGCTGGGAATCAAATCCTGGTCTCCAGAGTTGTAGTCAACATTCAAACCATGATGGCTCTTGAGTGTAGAAATAATGCAGTTTTGTAGCTCCATCCTATGGAATCTGGGATTTGTAGTTTTACAAGTTCTTGAGCCTTCCATGCCAAAAGGTGCTGGTGCCTCACAAAACTACAAATCCCAGGATTCTGCAGTATGGAGCCATGGCAGATAAAGAGGGGTCAAACTGCATTATTTCTACAGTGTAGATGCACATCCAGACAGTGGACAATTAATGTTATGCTGAAGTCATGTAGGATCATAGCCTATTTATTCTTTTCTCAGAATAAGATGGTGCTGAAGATATATAGAGATTAAGTAACTGCATGATTAGACTGAAAGGTTCTAGTGCTGATCGTGTTCATTATTATTATTATTATTATTATTATTATTATTATTATTATGGAGTAAAGCTACCCAAATCCTCAGTGGGGGAATCTATGAACTCTGGGAACATTCACAGGCAATTTGGAAACATTAATTATTTAGTGTACAATCCTTGTATAACCCAGACAGATTTTCTCCCTTCAGGTGAACTGGCTTGAATTTGAAAAAACTACTTTTTTCAACTCTCCAAATCCTCCAGCCAGTGTAGCCAGTGGCTATGATGGCTCGGGGAAACTGGGAACTCTGGTTCCAAAAAGTAGCTTTTCCAAGATTTGCACTAGCCAGATCACCTGAAGGGAGAAACTCTGTTTGGATCATGCAGAGACTGTAGACTGAAATCACTCATGTTCCCAATCTGCTTGCAAATGCTTAGGAAATGTGTCATCATTTAGGAGTCAGTCTGCAAGGACAGCCCTTTCACCTAAGTGTTCCTGCTCAAGGAAATGACAGCTGGCCCCTCCAGCACATTCCCTAAAGATGCTGTCAGAATAACAATGGTTTCAAAGACACATACACCCATTGCCCTTTTGCAATAAACTTCTGTATAATTGCTGGGCAGTCTGGAAGGCGAAAGAACTGTGCTGTTAAGTTTCAGGTGCTTTCCAGTAAGAAGGTGTCTAGTCTCCTGGAGAAACGCAACTATATAATGCCACTTATAAGTTATAGGCCTACTTGACCATCCCTTTAACATATTCCTCAGGGTTCTATATATGAAATGGAAAAACATTAGCAACTAAAATCTTGCACAAGCACTTTCTGGAAATGCCAGCCTTTGGGTTGAATCAATGTAGGGCGCTTGGCTGGAGTGTGGCAGAAGCAATGCCAAAGGAACTCTTGGAGTCCTGTCTGTCTACAAATGTGTTAACCTAGAATTCAAAGATACTGTGCATCTGAAGAAGTAGACTGAAGTCTACGAAAGCTCATGTTGCCAACTTCTTTATTTCAGTTAGTCTCAAAAGTGCTACAAGTTCTCTCTACTACATATTGTGTTACCTAGAGTTACACATTCATAGTGGGTTCAGGATCATGACCCTTGCATATTCATTGTTTGGGGAATATTTAGAGACTGTGAAAATCATCTTGAATACTGTGTCCAGTTCTGAGCACCACAATTCAAGAGAGATATTGACAAGTCAGAGGAACTTCTTGACAGTAAGAGCTGTTCGACAATGGAACACATTCCTTTGGAGCGTAGTGGAGTCTCCTTCTTTGGAAGTCTTTAAACAGAGGCTAGATAGCCATCTCTTGGGAATGCTTTGATTGGGAGTTCCTGCATGGCAGGGGGTTGGACTGGATGGCCCTTGTGGTCTCTTCCAGCTCTATGTTTCTATGATTCTATGTGTGTCCAGAGTAGGGTAACCAAAATCCCAAAAGATTGGGAAACCATGCCCTATGAGGAGTGACTTAGGGAACTGGATATGTTTAGCCTAGATAAGAGAAGGTTAAGAAGTAAATTATAGTCATGTGTAAATATTTCAAAAGGTGTCATATTGAAGAAGAACAAGCTTTTTTCCTGCTACTCCAGAGACTAGGACACAGAGCAATGGATTCATACTACAGGAAAAGAAATTCCTCCTAACATTAGGAAGAACTTCTGGATGGTGAAAGCTGTTTGACAGTGGAATATGCTGCTATTGAATGTGGTGGAGTCTCCTTTTTTTTTTTTTTCCTGAGGTTTTTAAACAGAGGCTGGATGTACATTTGTTGGGAGTGCTTTGATTGTGTGTTCCTGCATGGCAGGACTGGATGGACTGGGTGGCTCTTGAGGTTTCTTCCAACTCTATGATTCTATGAACAATTTGCCAGTTCAGGACTGTCCCAAGCCCTTAGGCTTCTCAGCCAAAACCTAGAATCATAGAACAGAGTTTGAAGAGACCCCAGGGGCCATCCATGCAGGAACACACCATCAAAGGACCCCTGACAGATGGCCATCCAGCCTTTGTTTAAATACCTCCAAAGAAGGAGACTCCACCACTCTCTGGGGTAGTGTGTTTCACTGTCGAATATCTCTTACCTGAGATGTATGAGTAGGCCTAGATCATGTCATTAAGAGTTGCGCATTAAGTACCAACCACAGTTGCTCTTAGCTTGACATTCAAGCATGAACACACAAACACATCCATAGAGTATGTGTCTTCCTTTGCCTTCCTCTGGGACTGAGAGTGTGTGACTTGTCAGTGAGGTTTTGCCCCAGGATGTAAAATGTCCCAGGTGCATGTAGTGTGAAGTGTGTAAAAAGGAGAAAAGCTGACTCAGAGGAAGCTGATGAAACTTCAGCAGAAAGTTGTGTGGTAGCAGTTCAAAACTGCAGTCACTGTGAACATGTGAGAGGAAAATGATAAAACACTGATAGGAGATTGGGTCAAAATACCAGCCAGAGTTTGTGTATATAAAGAAGAATGTTCCAATGCACTGTGGTGAGGTGGATGTCGAATGGTGGCAGAGCATTATGTAAGATGGTGTAAATATTGCTGTATTGTGCTTGTAAATATTTGCTGCAACTAAGATTAAAAGCCTCTTCAGAAGAACCTCAGCAGTGTGAGTAAAACTCTGTTTGGATGAAGGAGTTTTTGCCTATAACTATTTCTAAAATTTATAGTGGCGTTTGTTACCTGTCTGTCTGTCTTCTGCATATGGACTCAGTATTCCACCTGCGCTAACAAGGGTTATGGGCCAAGTAGCTGCTAGGGCAAATCTCGGAGTTCTGTGTAAGTTCTCTGTGCAAGTTTAGCCAAAATTCTCAAGCAGCCAGAGATTTTGGCAGGAAAATAATTAAAATGTGAGCTGAAGTTTGAAGGTTTGCCAAGAGACTGTATCCTTGATGGGTTGCAAAGCAAAAGAAAAATATGGAGTCGAGCCTCTGTTTTGAGAGATTAAGGGCTGACAACTATTCGTCCTGGTCAGCATATGCCAAAGCTCTGTTGGTGAGAGAGAATTTATGGGGTGTTGTGAAGGCACCTGCTTCAGAGTATGAGGCTGAGGATGACAGGAGGGTGAGAGCAACTCTTTTGCTTACACTAGAGCCATCCCAATTGATCCACATGCGAGAGAAAGGAATTGCTTTTGAACTTTGGAATGCTTTGAAAGCTGTCCACCAGCTTGATAGCTCATTATCTCACATGATTTGGGTGAAGCATCTGTACAGCTGCAAGGTGTAAGAGGACGAGTCTGTGACACAACATCTCAGCAGCATGCAGGAATTTACACAAGTTGCTGTTCATGGTGTAAACATTCCAGAAAGTCACAAAGCTTCCATTTTGCTCCAGAGTGTTTCCAAAGACTGGGATTTCCTGATGTACAGCCTGCAGAGCATCACAGAGTGAGACTTGACCCTAAACCTGGTATCAGTGCAGATCCTGGAGGAAATCCAGAGGCATGATCTTGAGGCCAGGTGCAGGGTTCTGCGAAGAGAGAGAAAGCCAGTCCAACCATCTATGATGTAAAGACATCTCCCACAGCGTCTGAAGGTGAGAGAGCTGCAGTCTGCACAGAGAGATGCTGCTATAACTGCAGGAAGGTGGGGCATGTCCAGACTGAATGCTGGATGTCTTCAGCAGTGTGGAATGGAATGTCAGCCAGCTGGAAAAGGAAGAAGCCTCAAGGAGGGGCATTGCCTCTCAAGCTGAAGGGAGAGTTGCTTTAGCCCACCAGGCAAGCACTCCAGAGGGTGCTTGGTTTCTAGACAGTAGAGCCACTCACCAAATGGTGAACAGTCAAAAACACCTGAAGGACTTAAAGCCTGCTCCAGTGTCCTCTGTTTAGCAGATGGAGCCCCTAGTGAGGTTGAGCAAATGGGAATTGCTTTCATTTCCAGTTTTGGCTAGACATTTAATAATGTACTTCCTGCAAACAATCTTGAAAATTGTTTAGTGAATCTTTCCTCACTAACAACTGATGGGTATCAAGTGTTGTTTCAAGGGGATGATTGCACAATATAGCAGTGAGAATGAATTGGAAGAACCTCAGCAGCGTGAGTAAAACTCTGTTTGGATGAAATAGTTTTTGCTTACAACTACTTCCAGAATTTCCAGAGGCATTTGTTACCTGACTGTCTGTCTTCCGCGTATGGACTCAGTCTTCCACCTGCGCTAACATGACTTGCCTAAGATCATCCACTAGGTTTCTATGGTTGAGTGGAAATTCAAACCCTGGTCTCCAGAGTTGTAGTCCCACACTCAAATCACTATATCACACTGGCTCTCCACTGTATTGATACTACCCCTACCCCAAAACCTACCTTTTCGGCAGTGCAGGCACCATACCACATGCCCAATTCTTCATTGCTGGAGAGCAGGGTCTGCGTGTGAGTGGAGATGTCTCTTCCTGTAGCTAGACACATTAGGACAGGCATCTTCATGATCCTCTGCAGATGCCTGTTATAGCTGAAAATGTAGGGTTATTTGGGGGAGGGGTGTTTAGTGTATAATGACCTTAAAAGTGAATTGCAATGATATAGAGTTAATGTTTTGGATGTGGAGGAATAAAGATAGGAGGAATATCAACAATATGTGGATGACACCACAATCCCAGCAGAAAACATCATGGACTTGAAATAATTACTAATGAAGGTCAAGGAAGAAAGTGCAAAAGCAGACTTTATGCTGAACATAAAGAAAACAAAAATAATGACCACAGAGGATCTATGAAAACTCAACCTAGACAATGAGGAACTTGAAATAATAAAAGAATTCCCATACCTTGGATCAAACATTGATCAGAATGAAGACTACAGTCAAGAAACCAGAAGAGGTCTAGGAATGGGAAGGGCTGCCCTGAAAGAACTAGACAAGATCCTAAAGAATAAAGATATAAAACTGAGCACTAAAGTTAGAATTGTCCAAGCCATTGTATCCCCCATCACCACATAAAGATGCAAGAGCTGGACTGTGAAGAAAGTGAATAGGAGGAAAATCAATTCATTTGAGATGTGGTGCTGGAGAAGCATGGTGAAGATACTGTGGACAGACAAAGCAACAAACAAATGAGTCCTTGAACAGATCAAACCTGTATACACCCTGGAAGCCAAGATGATGAAATTGAGGCTGTGCTACTTTGGCCACATCATGAGAAAGCATGAATCATTAGAAAAGACAAATAATGCTGGGAAAGGTTGAGGGTAGCAGAAAGAGAGGAAGACCACATGCCAGATGGATAGACTCTATCAGGGAGGTCACAGGTATTAATCTACAGGACCAAAGCAGAGCTGTGAAGGACAGGGAGTCTTGGAGATTTCTCATTGTCCAGGTTGCCATGCATCGGGATCAACTTGAGGGCAATTAATCACAACAAATAGTTGTATCCAGCTGATGTAGATGTAACTGGTTGTACATGTTGGACTGCTGTGCATGTAGTAGTGCATTGAAGGACACAGAGCAGCATGTGAATGTGCATTGCCTCTATGTATTGCCTCTCTGCTCTACACATTGCAGTTGGGTTGTGAGCCATAGACCTTGACCATTGATCCAGATATGTCATGTTGTATTGGTATTTTGTGTAGGAGTTGTGTAACATAACTCTGCTGGCAGATATTTAAGCCGTGCTGAAGCTATGTGGAATCTTGGCATGTGGTACATATGGTACATCACATATGAACAGCTTTTATGCACAGTAATTATATACCCGTCATAATGCATACCTAATGAGAGGACAATTTTTGCAACAGATATTACTCTGGGGTAAAACAGAAGTAGGGAGGGTCAATTGTGATTGTGAAATCTGATTTGTATTATCTTGCCTCTAAGTTTTACCCCAAAGTGTATCTTTTATACTCAAGCCTTGAAATGTATTTTTTGCTGCTGCTTCTGCACCTTCTCCCTTATTATGCCAGCAGTTATTACTCTAGCAGTGCTGACAAATATCCAAACAATAGATATTAAAACAATATAGAGTAAAAATAACAACAGCAAGATAGCCAGAAGAATGAAAACTATATGAGCTAGTGAAATAATACACCTGCTGGTCCTGATAAACCAGTGGTAGGTAACTGCTGTTCTCCAGATGTTTTTGGTGTACAATTCCCAGCATCCATAGCCTGCTTAACCAGTAATAACAGATGAGGATTGGGGATGTCATTAATAAAATGAAATTTAATAGAGACAAATACAAAAATCTACACTGAGGTCATAAAATCAAATGCACTGGTATATGATGGAGATAAATGGCTCAGTAGTATTATGCATGAAAAGGACCTTGGAATTATTGATGATCATATGTTGAATTTGAGCTAGCAGTGTGATGTTGCAGCAAAAAAAGTGAATGTTATCCTGCATTAATAGAAGCAGAGTTTCCAAGTTGAGGAAAGTTATAATCTCACTATATTCTGTGCTGGTCAAATCTCATCTGGAGTACTGTATTCAGTTCTGGGTGCCTCATTTTAAGAAGGATATAAACAAGTTGGAGCAGATTCAGAGAAGGACAATGAGGATGATAACAAGTATGGAGAACAAAGCATATAAGGAAAGGTTGAAGGAGCTGGGCATGTTCAGTTTGGTAAAGAGAAGACTGACGAGTGACATGACTGCTCTCTTTAAATACTTCGAAGTCTGTCTCAGTGAGGAGGGGTCAGGTTTGTTCTCTGCTGCCCAAGAGGATAGAACCAGAACGAATGGTTTTCAGTTACAGAAGAGTAGGTTTCAAATGAACATTAGAAGGAACTTCTTGACTGAGTGGGTTGTTCAGCAGTGGGACCAATTGTCTAGAGAGGTGGTGTGATCTATTTCTCTGAATGTCTCTGAATGTCTTCAGAAAGAGGCTGGACAGTTGCCTGCTGGGGATGCTTTAGCTGGATATCCTCCACTGAGCTGGTGTTTTGATTCAATGGACCATGAGGCCTCCTTCCAATTCTATGATTCTAAGGGCAAACCATGTCTTTAGCATATTTAGAGAAAAGGGTCATGAGGAGGAGGAGGAGGACTGCAATTTCCCTATAGGAGCCTGCCCAAGTCGTAACATTCTTAGAAAGGCATTTTCTCATATTCCACCACCCTCACAGGTCCATCTGGTGAGGACGTATAAAAGGACCTTCTTGGTGGTTGCTCCCAGACTTTGGAATTTATCCTATGGGAGCCTAAGGTTCCCCGCTCCCCACAATATAGTCTCCTTTTGCTGTAAGGTATGCCACAAAGGGCATCAGAACCTGTCTGATCTTGGAATCTAATCAAGGTCAGCCCTGGTTAGTACTTGGATGGGAGGCCACCAATGAATACTAGGTGCTCTAGGCTGTATCTCCCAGGAAGGAACTGGCAAAACCACTTCTGAGTATTCCTTCCTAAGAAAACCCTATGAAATTCATGAGGTTGCCACTAAGCTGACAGGTGCTTTTATTTACACTAGCATTTGGAGATTACTAGGTTGTGCAGGAGAGTTTTTAGTGGCATCTCTGTGCTGCATTTTATCATGATTATGGTTTAAAATGATTTGAATTAAAATTACTGGTGGCTAAGTAAAGTTACATGTGGATTGTGCTTTGCAAGCCTTGTGTGGAATGGCAACATTGAGCAACTGAACCAAAGCACCAAATGGGCAACCAAAGCCACAATGAAATGCCCATATACGTCATTGTCCAATGTACATCAATGCACATCTGTATTTATAATATTTCTGTAACCTTGAAGTGCAGTGGACAAAAATATCAAACCACTTATGTAGAGAACCTTATGCATG
>CM034703.1:13356466-13377686 GCA_020142125.1 Phrynosoma platyrhinos | reverse complement strand
CTGATGCCACGCACCATTACGCATGGCATGCGGCATCAGGATATCCTTCCGGCGCAAAGTTTTGATGCACTGTGCTGGAAGAGGCGGCAAAGATCTGCGCACCGGCTCTTAGGGAGGCCTATCTGCTGCCTCTGAAAGGAGCAGCATTTTGCTGCTCTTTTCCGAGGTGGCAAAAGGGAGGATCTAGTCCAACACGTCTGGCAGCCTTGGCCTCGATCCTCCATTTCCCAGGGCAGCCCAGGGCCACCCGTCTGCATCCCCCCCTTAGTTGCCACAGAGAGTTGAGGTTTGATCTGTTCTAGGACCCATTTGTTTGTCTTCTTGATTGGCATTCTCTCCTAAAAACCAATGTGAATTTGTATGTTACGGGGGGGGGGGGGGGGATATGTCCTCCAGTCTTCTTAGCACGTGTGCTGGGGCTCTTTCACACTTTAAAATCACAATGCTACCATTCCACATTAGACCGCTCTATAGAAACCTGGGATTTTGTATTTACAGAGGAGTACTTAGAATTCTCAGCCAGAGAACTCTAGAGCCTCACAAAACCATAAATCCTAGGATTCCACAGGATGTTGTCATGACAGTTACAGTGAAACCATAAATCCTGGTTGCACTGGCCAGGGGCAGCTGGGAGTATCCTGGCCCCCGAGGTGACCCAACTTGCCCCTGTTCGAAATGGCCCACTAGGCTACCTGGTGCATCTGCTGGCATCACAGGTTGCTTTGCTCTGCTTGAGAATGAGGCACCCAGTGACAATTGTATGGCTGGGCACCTTGTCCTGGCCTTAGAGGAGCAACTGACAGCAGCAGTGGACATGATGGGCCATGTTGAAATGGGACACGTTTAAAACAGTCACCAGGGCTCCAGATCTTCCAGGAAGATGCAGAGTTGTACCTCACCAAGTGAGGTATTTTAATTAGTTTTAAGGGAGCGCATACCCTGGTTCTGGTGCTGAACAGCTGGATGCCCTCTGGTCTGTTCATGCCAGAACCAGAGTTTGGGCTGTGCCTCATCTAGTCTTCCCACCGTGAGGTCATTTTATTTGGCCAGTGCAGACAGGACCATACTGTGGGCCTTGGTATCCGCTGGGGTTTGGTTCCAGGATCCTGCGTGGAAACCAAAATCCATGGATGCTCAAATCCCATTAAATACCATGGCATAGAAAAAAGTTGTCCTTTATATAAAATGGCAAAACCAAGGTTTACTTTCTGGAATTCATATATATTTAAAACATTTTCAAACTGTGGATGCTTGAATCCATAGATAAAAATCTGTGGGTACGGCGGGCTGACTGTAGTTCCATAGTTCCACAACTGTTGTGTGAAAGGGCCCCTGGTCCTCACCTACAGAGAATCCATGTGGAAATGTCCGTGTGCTTTGGGATTGCCTCCTCATTCTCCCCATCTAGGTCACTGCAACACATGGCCTCTTCCTTCATGCACTCCACATCCACTAGGTTGCTATAAACACACCAGACCCTAATGGAAGAGCTCAAAATTTCTGTTGCAAAAAATTAGAAGAACAGATGTCTTTTGCAGTAGAAGAGGCATACGTATTAAAAAAAACCCAAATAGTTGGGTCTCAGTTAGCACACCTCCTCCCACAACAAGACAACGTAAACAGATGCAAACTTAAAAGTTATCCAGATGCTTATACAAATAATATCAAAGCATTATGAAACTCAACCTTCAAGAATAACAAACTCTTCATTGCAATATACAAGCGCTCAAATGGGAAAAATGAGTTTGTAGTCACCCCTCTCTCTGAAACTAATTGGGGCAGGACCCAGGTCAAAACTTGTGAAAGTTACTGTTTTGAATTACATTTCCCAGAAGACATCAGGACATACTGGTTGAAAGATTCTGGGTCTTGGGATTGAAAATAAAAAACAACTTTCCCAAGTTCTGTCTGAGTTGCCTTGCTGCAGAATATCCCTCCAAATCAGTTCTTCCTCATCCTTTCTACAGCCTCTTGATCAATTTCTGAGCATATTCTACATTTGTACACGGACTCCCTAAAAACGGTGCATCTAAGAACCCACCCAATTTGATTCCCAAATGGTACGGAGAAATCAAGACTTAAGGCAGGAGGCCGAAATCGTTTCAAGGAATGTGTAGCCCTTGACACAGGCATGCTCTGATGTGCTTTTCCACATGTCTTTCCCCTCTTCCTCATGTTTGGTACCCAGCTATGCAGCTTTGTGAAAGCATTTCCAACTAAACTCAACTTCAAATGCATTAAGTGATGCATCTACTGTCCTTCTCTTTAGCTACCAATTCTAGGGCTCAACCAGAGGTTGGGTCTTGAGATTGAAATGAGATTAGATGTAAACAGGTGCAGTGGTTTCTCAGGGGATGGAAAAATAGCCTAGTGTCCATTTCTGATTACAAAAAACAACCTCCACACAGCTGGCATTGAAAGCATTACTTTTCTTTAAAAATTATCATAAGATGGCAAAGGCTCCTTGGAGACTTTTCAGTAGAAACAGGAAGGCCAGTGGTTTAAGCAGAGCAAATTCTCCCCAGATGTGACAAACAATCTGGGATACCCCGCTTGTGAGACTGAGAATCCTATTAATTTCTAATGGATATTATGATGTTGTGAGGAATGAGACTGGCTTGGATATGAATCTGAATTAATTTAAGGAAATTCTCTCTGAAAGGCTGGGGGTCCCTCTTGAGTAATCTAGGATGGGAAAAGAGGTCCAGGAGGAGTCATCTAAAACTGGGTAGACCTCTACTCAGTTCTGAATGAGCCCTCCTTCTCAACAGCCTCTGGTGCCCCATCTCCCGTTGTTCAAGGGCCTTCACCAATCCTCTGGAGGGGCTTTTCATGGGGTGTCAAGTGGCAGCAGGGATGGGGAAATGACCACTTATATCAGTAAAAATCCTCAATTGCAGCTGATATGAATCTGCATATGGGTGAGAGGGGCACATGTCAAATAAGCAAGAACCCACTTGGCTGGCTCATACTACTGTTGTGCCACTGCAGCCTTCTCTTTCTAACAACTTAAGTGAAGATGCCTTGGGGACTGTCAGCATGTCTATGGCAGAGGTGGGCAAACTCCAGCCCTCTAGATTTTCTTGGACTGCAAGTCCCAGAATTCTTCACTTTTGCCTATGATGGCTAGGGCTGTTGGAGACTACAGTCCAACCACATCTGGAAAACTGCTTAGCGTCAAGCAAGGCAGATGTGTTCCTGTTGTTGCAATATACCTCTCATGGCTAAAATGGATTGGAGGAATGCATTCTTATTTAGGGTGATCAGTCACATCCATATCAAACACAAGCTAAATTTTTGTAAAGGAGTATCATCATAATTGCTCAAAAACAAAGCATTACAAGTATCAATTTTACTTTTAACACATTACATTTTGGGTTAACCCAAGTTTCCTTGTTTGTAACACTAATGAGATATTTCTGTATAGATATTATGGTGTGTTATGTTTTCTAGTTCCCAAATATTAATTTTTAAAGCTCATTTTGGGGGTGGGAATCTTTCATTTTTTTTTCCAATAGACTTTCTCTACTGATATATCACCCCAAACTGCAGGAGTAATGTTGACAAAGTTTGATAAAGTAGTGGCTAATACCTAATTGCACCAGCTATTTTGTGTAGTCATTCCAAGCCCTACTTGGAAGTATGGTTTGCAGAAAGACAAAAAAAAAAAAAAAAAAAAAAAAAAAAAAAAAAAAAAAAAGAGAGAGAGAGAGAGTGGTTTATAATTTTACCAATATTTAGATTTCCACAGATGAGTGGAATAATCAGGACACCATACTATACAGACAAGTCGGTGATTGAAAGGCATGAAATTAAAGGATGCTACATATAAATTACAGTCATGAAAGGGCAGTGGGTGGCACTATCTCTAGATGATCACAGAGGTTATCCAACCAAGGTTTGGAGAAACCCCAGCACTGACAAAATCACTGTCGTGTGGGTTGACTTTGTCTCTCCATATTCCAAGAACATTGCGAGTGATTATGTGAAAACGTAGGGCTTTCAAAAGACAATAATATACCTGTACTGGGTTGTGCTATGGTAGGCCTATTTCTTTTCCTTCCTACCTACCCTCAATATTTTACACAGGTCAAACTGAAAGCACTATGTAGTTGTTCTGTACATACCCACCAGAAGCCATTTTGTATAGGCATTTGCTCACTACCCTTAGTTATATTTACAAGCGAACAATTGTTTTAGGCTAGTGATCTGGGAATTTTGGGTATTCTGGAAGTAACTTCAACACATGTTTAGCCATTACTTTTCTGCTATGCCAGAGACTAGGAGACAAACCAATAGATTCAAATAACAAGAAAAAAGATTGCACTTAAAAATTAGGAAGAACTTCTTGACTGTAAGAGCTCTTCATGAGTGCCCTAGAGGGTAGTGGACTCTAATTTTTCTTGGAGATTTTTAAGCAGGGGTAGGATGGGCATCTCTCACGAGTGCTTTGGTTGTGTAATCCTGCATGGCAGGGCACTGGGATAGATGGTCTTTGTGGTGTCTTCCAACTCGATGATTATCTGCAGATATTTAAGAATGTTATCCCCACTCCAGCTGGTGTTGTTTGCCTTTGTTCAGAAGTGAGGTTTCTCCCCTAGCAAAGATGCTTGCTTCCCCTTCAATTCATGTAGTAGAAAAGTTACTCCCATTGCTTTATTCTGAAAAGAGGGCTGAGGCGGGAAATATATGGCCCATAGGCTGCATGCGGCCTTCTGAGGCTGTTTTTGTGGCCCCTGGGCCCCTACTAAATCCTATTGCCAGAAAAAAAATCAGTGGAAAAATGCTGGTGATCTCCAATGCAAAGAAGGCCACCCCCTGTACCTTCTAAAAGTTTCTAGAATTTTTTTAAAAAAATAAACAAACAAGCAAAACTGGAAGTAAATGTCTTCCCATTTCAAGTTTCATTATTTTTTCACTTGGGGAGGCCAGATAAATACCTCTGGTATGTCCTTTGGGTAGAAAACGCTCCTGGGTGTTGCCCATCCCTGCTTTTGGGTAACAGGGAAAGATGAGGAAGCCAATAATGGCAGAGATCCCGCATTGCATTTGTAACTACAGGAATGTAGCTAAACATGATCTAAGGAATTGACCTTCCAAGCCCAGCTTGAACTTTAGAACTGCTCTGAATGATGGAGATCTGTGTGTGGTATTGAAACTCCCAGCACCCTACTCACCCACATCGCAGAACTCCATCACTTAGAGCAACATCCTGGAGTTTAAGGTGGACTTCAGGGGCATTTGCATTATAAAAAAAGGATCGTGCAGCACCTTTGAGACTTACTGTGAGAAAGAAATTGCTTTCTGCATCCACGAAAGTTCATGCTACAACTTCTTTCTCACAGTTAGTCTCAAAGGTAATGCAAGATCCCTTTTTATATTGCCATGATTACCAATTATTCCCTTGTATATTGATATCCCAGGCTAACACGGCTATAGGTCTCTGAATTCTACAATCATGACAACAGTGCCACAATTGTGAATCCATAATTTGATTATGTTTCTGTAATTACAATGCAGGATGCTAATCAATGTGCTTCAAGGAGCATCAAGGCTGAAATGAGCTCCAGTGCTCCAAGTCCCCACGGTAGGTTTGCAGCAGGCAAGAGGAATATATGGGATTCATTACCAGAAGAGGAGGCGGTGGCTATAAGGTAAGACAACTTAAAAGGGGGACTAGATAAAAGAAGAGATGCAGGATATTACCAGTGGCTAAAAGCTGGGGTGGATGGCTGTGACCCTCCAAGTGCTTTTGGACTACCACTCTCATCATTGCCCACCACTGACTATGCTGGCTAAAATGACAGGAGGGGCTGCAGTCCAATGGTATCTGGTGGGCTGGTGGCTTCATTTCAGTAGGTTGGCAGATATGATCTGGATTTTAGTCTAAACTTTTAAAAGGACCTGTGCTGTGTCATCAAGATTGCTAGCAGATATTCTGTGTGTGCCATCACCCCCAAGAGGGATTGCATAGAGAACTGCTAACTGCAATTAATAAGAAACTGTCACATGCCTCACAGCTATTTGGATCACCACTATTGAAAGCCTTGCTTGAAATGCCAGCTACTTATAAATGCCATAAATACTCTTTTCAGTAGCACCTGTGCTGGTTTTAAAAGGAAACCAACAATAGTGTGAGAACGCCATAGGAACCTGGTCTTAATACCGCTCACATTTCTTCAACACTATAACTGGCTTCTCATCTTAAAACGTCATTTGTATAGAATCGCCTTTTAGGTGGCCTATGAGTTTTGCAAACTATAAACTGGCTTCAAAAAGTAATGGAAAAGACCAATGGCACATTTCATCTTAAAAGTCCAAGCCTCTGCAGCCCATCTGAAATAATAATAATAATAATAATAATAATAATAATAATAATAATAATAATAATAATATCATCATCCTTGCTAGTCAGGAGTCTGTTCTTCCAACTTGTTTGCTCTTTCTTTCTTTCTTTCTTTCTTTCCTTCCTTTCTCCCACCCCATTTCAAAACTTTATATATCACACACATACTTATCACTTTCTATTTACTGGTATCTAGAGAATGTCAAATCTTCACTGCTAACTCCCACCTCACCCTATTATTTTTCATCTCAGATGTAGTGGGTCCATCCTAACTGTATAATTACAACTATGGGGTAATTATAAAGCCATTCCTTATCAACAGAAGGGTTATCCCAAAAGGCAGAGTTGGCACCAAAACCTTCAACAAAATCAGCTGGAGACTGATTCCTGAAAGTATCTGGCACACCAATTCCATGTAAGTCACAGTTCTACACACAAATCAGGCACACTCACCCTTTGTAATCACTATTGAGAAACATCAGTGTGTTGCACATAGGTGACGTGGACAGCATGCACCTGCATAATACATCTAAGATCTTTATATACATAGGTGATTTTTACACTTAACATGATGCTCACATGTGACATGTGGTCTGTATAAAACCTGCCTAACAAACCCCCCAACATCTGGAATTCTCCTTTTATATGGGAGGAAGCCACTAGCAAGATGTTTTGTGGCTTTAATACTTCCAAAGTGGCATTTAGATTTTGCTTTCCTACTTCACAATCTTTGAGCAAACTCTTCTGCAACTTCACATAAACATTACTGTTAAAAAACTCCATAGCAATTTATCCATCCATCTGTATATAAGCTATATGTATGTGTGCAGGTACACACAAACAGACGTATATGAAAAATAATAAACCAACCAAGGAAAAAAAAAACAATACCCAGTGCAACGTTTCTATTTAAAAAAGGAAGAGAGAAATATATTCCCTCTGAATGTCTAATCTGGAATGAGGTTTCAGGAAAAGAAGCAACAAAGAAGGAGGTCAGCAAAGGAGACAAAACGTTGAAGAGCAGAGGAGTGGAAGAAAATGGAGGGTAGAGGGGGAGAAGGGATCTCTTTGCCTGACAAAAGCTGTCAATTACCAGCGTCTGGTGTGGAACGTGTCTGCCTTTGTCCCCCCCCAAGACATCTGCCGTGCGCTGCCTCCTGCCAGTTGGGCCCAGAGAATGCTGTGAAAGCCATCCGCCTGCCAGGCCCTCCGAGTTGCTATTCAGGTCCACTGTGTTCTTTCTGAATCCAAACAATGACCTGGCGGGATGTGGAGCTGAATGAGCAATGGGTTTAATTTGGGGGGAAAGGGAACCTAAAACAAAACACAGCAGGGGGAGGGGGTGACGACGGCACTTGAGGACACGGCTGAAAAGAAACATGCTTCGCCCCCATGAACATATTCTTAAGCATGCTGGGGTTTGTCTTCTTAGGTATCTGACCACAAAAGGTCTCTCAAACCTTTCTCTGGTCACTATGTAGCTCAGTTCCTTCCCAAATCTTTTTTTCTCCCTCTCTCTTTCTCTTTGCCTGTCTTTTCCTCTCTCTGTGTGTTTTAAAGTGCGTGTCTTCCTCCTGGCTCTCTATCATCCCTTCCTCCCATTCTCTTCTCAGGCTGTCAGTTTCTGGATTGTCTTGTTGTAGTACTGTGTGATGGTGGGCGTCAGGGGGTTCCAACTGTTGGCGTGCAGCTCAATGACCTCGAGGAGGAGGGACCGGGTCAGCATGGACTCCGAGGGGCACAGCATCTTGTCACGCGCGATTGCCAGCAACTCCGTCATCAGCTCGGGCAGCTGTTCCTCCAGGAGTCGGCCGGTGCTTTGCAGCTGTCAAGGAAGAGGGAGAAGGGTCAAAAGTTGGGTGTTTGAGAGTGCCAGTCCAACCCCAATGCTGCTCCTGTCAGCTTTCCCTCCTTCCCTCACAACTGGAAAGATATGGTGGGGAAGGGGGAGACAGCTAAGTCTCCATTTTTTCTTCTTCTGAGATGTTTATGAGTTGTTTTACTTACACAGTTGGCCCTCCGTATCCACGGATTCTTTATCCATGGATTCAAGCATCCACAGCTTGAAAATATTTTCAGAAAGTATAAATTCCACAAAGCAAGCCTCAATTTTGCCATTTTATGCAAGGGACATCATTTTACTCTGCCACTGTATTTAATGGAAGTTGAGCATCCATAAATTTTGGTACTGGAAACAAACCCCAATGGATAAACAAGGTCACACTGTATTTTGACTTATCATTCATTTTTATACACTGCCATTCAAATGCACGATCAGGGCATTTATGAAGGCAAGTCTCTTTGAGATGAGATCTTGAAAAGGCCACCAATGCTGCTGCAAAGTGCTAAAAGCGACATCACCTGTGGCAATGGGTGTCCACACAAAGGAGCCATCTCCGTTTTTAGATTTGCCAACCCAACCCTCCACAATTGCCCCCCTCCCCAGGTTAGGTAGAGGATCTGGCATGATATATGATATGGCATGATATTTAGTATATTTGATTCGTTGGACTGACTATTCTGTTTTGTTTTGCATTATGTCTGTGTTTGTGTGGGGGCAAGAGTGGGTTTCATTGTATTTTAATATTGTATTTTAGTATATTATATTATTGAAATAGTTATGTTTTATTCTGTAACTGTTTGGAAAGTGCCATGCACAAGGATGGTGCTATATAAATAAACAACAAAAACAACAACAATAATGATGATGATGATTCTTACCTCCATGGAACAGCAAAGGACAGCATCTTCCTTTATGTCCTGAGATTGTAACAACTGCAGAACAAAGCAAAACAGCAGTATAATAGAAATTGCTTAGGAAGTCATTTCCTACTAGAAATCTTTCTCAGTAGGTAATATGATGTCTTTCAAATGTTTTGGATTACAATTCCTAAGATCCCCAACCTTTGGCCGTGCTCACTGTTGACTTATGGAAGATGTAGCCAAAATCATCTAGAGGGCACTAGGTTGTTTTGCCTAACTTCCTTTATGGAGGTGGTTGGGCATTTTTGTCCAAATTGGAATATCTGCATTTAGGCCACTTTTGCAGGAGCAGAGCTGTTCATACACACATGTGCACATTTGGTGTCTTGGTTCAGCTGTGCAGCACTGCCATTCAACCCAAAGGTTGTGGAGCGCAATTAATGTATAACTCTGTATGTAGAGATTTACACTATATGCAACCCTGATGCAGAATCTCTGCCAGTGTCTCCTGGCAAATATATGCCACAGTACATTTCTTTGGTGCCTAAAGAAGCACTAGGGTAGCATTGCGAATAACAGAAATGAAGCGTAAACCAAAATGTATCTTGTTAAAAGATTATGTCTGCCATGGAACTTCTAAGTGGCCTCAGATAAACCAAAATGGGCCCAATAACACAATGAGCAAAACATTTGCCTCATGTTTTCTTCATCACCTTCCTTTGACATGCCATAAAAAACTCAGATTTATCATTCCAGGTGCAGATAACCAATAGCAGATAACCAATTGCTCAACAGCTCTTTCTGCTTCTGATGGTCCCCTATTTATTCACCCAGCTCAGCTTTATCCAACCTGGTGCCTTCCAGATGGGTTAGACCACAACTCACAGCAAGGATGGAGTTGGAGAAGGCTGTTCTAGCCATTTCCCTTTCTATAGTCTTCCTTCTTCCTCAAGCTTGACACATTTGTCGTGTCTTCTTGATTTTCTAGTTATTAAAACCCCACCTCACTGAACGCATAGTCCATCACCTCCTTTTTTCTGTTGAAAAGACTTCAGACTTCACTTGAAACTTGGGTTAAAAGAACTGAATACATTACTGGTGGTGGATGTGCTCCTTGGTGGCAACGCCAGATGGTTGGTGGCCAAGATAGCCATACGCATGCCCCCTGCTACCAGTAAGATGTCTATTTTCTGCTGTTTGGTAGTCATTCTAGGACATCCCAGGGAATGTAAAAAAAACCCCATATTTTTGGAGTAGGGTCTAAAAATAACATTAAAAATGAATCATATACAACTGTTGTGCAGCATATAAAGTGCTGATATTGACAAGAAGAGAAAATTAGGGTCCAACTAAACTAGAAATAATACAGTTTGACCCCACTTTAACTGCCATGGCTCCATTCTACAGAATTCTGGGATCTGTAGTTTTGTGAGGCCCCAGCAATTTTTGACAGAGAAGGCTAAGGAAGTCGAAGCAAAGCAAAGCAAAGCAGCTTCATTTATATACAGCTTCATACCACGCTATGCAGTGTCTTAGTGGTTTACAACTGTAAGCTCATTGCCCCCCAACAGCTGGGTACTCATTTTAGCGACCTCGGAAGGATGCAGGCCTGAGTCAAGCCCTGGCTGGTATTGAACTCGCAACCTTGTGGTTTATGAGTGAGCGGCTGCAGTACAGGCATTTAACCACTGTACCACCAGGGCCCCTTTCATGGCCAGCATCCATAGTTTTTTGTGGGTTTTTAGGGCTGTGTGGCCATGTTCTAGAAGAGTTTCTTTCTGATGTTTCGCCAGCATCTGTGGCTGGCATCTTCAGAGAATACTGGAATAGAAGAGAGTGGGGGTATATATACCCAGGGTCTCACAGTATATATAGACCCATTCTCTTCCATTCCAGCATTCTCTGAAGATGCCAGCCACAGATGCTGGCAAAATGTCAGAAAGAAACTCTTCTAGAACATGGACACACAGCCCGAAAAACCCACAAAAAACTAATAATAATAATAAATTTCTTGTATCCTGCCTTTTGCCTGAGCAATCAAGGCAGCTTACAAATATGATACAAATTAAAAACATACATTACAACAATAACAGTAATGCAATACGCCTCCCCCTTAAAAGACTAAATACAATATTTTTCAGGCTAGGCCCGATGGAGTTGGCCAGCCTTCTCTCCCTCCTGATGATGGTGGATGGAGGGAGGGCCTTCTTCTTTTCAGGGAGCAGGATTTAAAGTCTCTGCTTCTCCCCAAGCTGCAGGTAATGTAGTTGCTACTGCTGTGTTGCAGTTGGGTCCCTACACTTTAATGCCCTTTGCGCTCCTCCTCTGCCACACAGCAGGCCCTGATGTTACAGGGAGGAGAGGAATTCCACAGTCTGTAGTCCTCCGAGGATGCTGAAGGTGATGTTGTTGCAGCTGCTGTTAAGTGCTGCTCTCTAGGAACCTTCAGGTCTCAGCATCTCTTGCCCCTCCAGTCTCTTCTGCCTGCTAGGTTTTAAAGGTTTTAAACCAGAGGTAGGCAACCTAAGGCCTGGGGGGGGGGTGCGCCCCCCCGAGGCCTTTGGACTGGCCCCAGGCCGGTCCTGCCGCCGCCCCGCCATGATTATTGTTGTTATTACTTGTTCTTGGGGTTTTCTTGGCAAAATCTCCACAGGGGTTTTGCCATGGCTTTTCTGGGGCTGAGAGAGTGTGCATGCATATTTTTTTTAAAAAATTCTTTAAAAAAATTATTTATTTATTTTTGGTGCTTCGGCCCCCCCAATTGTCTGAGGGACAACAACCTGGCCCCCGGCTCAAAAAGGTTGCCTACCCCTGTTTTAAACTAAGGTTAAGGACCTTGTAAAACTGCAAATCCCAGGGTTCCATAGGATGGAACTAAGTGGTGTCAAACTGCATTGTTTCAACAGTGTAGATGCCCCTTTGATTAATCATATATGGTGAAAGACATGTCACCTGTTTGTTCTTGACCAGAGAAGGGATGGGTCCTTACCTCCCTGAGGCAGGTATAAATGGGACAGACGAGGACTCGGAAGGGCTCCCCGGTGCTGCTTCTCATGGTGCCGAACACTTCGCAGAGGAAGGTGATGAAGCCCAGCCAGCGCTCCACGTCGCTCTGCTGCAGCTCTTCCCGCATCGTGAAGTCTTTCTGCAAAATAAAAAGATCAAGAGACAAGCCACAGAAGGCCATCAGGAGAAGGAGAAAAGCACAACCTGCCTGTGACTGGCCAGAAGCCTGACAGCAGCTTTCTAGGTCAAAGACAGAAGAACAGGAAGGCAAAATGGATGTTAATACTGAAACAGAAGTGGCATCCCAGTATGCATTGACTTACAGAGTGAGCCTGTCTTACCTTTGGCTTCTCAAGTCTAGTCTACATGTAAGTGTATTATGTGAACTGCTGTGGATTTTCACACATTTGCATCAATACTTGTCTTTGCTTTCCTACACAAATTCTCATCTATTTGCCCTCCCTCTGCTGAAAATTCACAGCCATGTGAGGCAAACATACAGCCACATGTTCAATAATGTGCATCCTCATGGATACTCTGGTAAAAACTGCAAATCCTTTTCCAGCTGTTTTTATGGTGTCTTCCCCATCCCAAAAAGCCCGGATGCCTCTGAATCACATGTGGCTAGCAAGATCACAGTCATTAGATTAGAATGAGGAGTATTTTAATCATGTAGACAAGCCCTCCGTTTGCATAACTGATAAAAGGACTGATTTTCCCTTGTGCAGTGGGACGAGGTGGCAGAGCCTTTAAACAGAGTGTGTGATTTCAGACTGTAGTGCAGAGGATTATATTTTGATCCCAACAAGCTGAATCAGTGGAACCTATCTAAGAGTAGACTTACCAGGTTCCCACTGATTCAATGAATCCACTCTAGATCACACAAAGGTGGTTCCCCATCTGCTGCATGAGAATTTCTGCTGGACTGGACTGCTTGCTTTTTTAAAAGAAAACCCACCACATGTGTGTTTATCAATTTATACATTTATCTGTTGCCCAATTTTATTATTATTATTATTATTTTTAAAAAGACTCCAGCCTTTCAACTCCTTCCTTGGCTGTAGTTTTCCAAGTTCTGCAATTGGCAGCAGCTTTCAGGTTTTCAGCTAGAGAAGCATTCATTCATCCATTCATTCAAGAAAACTCTTCCTCTTGAAATGCTAATTGCAGCTTCAGAGAGATTTTTGTTGCCACTATGGACTTTTCTTGCGGATAACACCTGCAATTGTCCAAAATGCTGTGGGTCAGGAACATCATACAGGAACTGGTTTAAATGGAATTGCACTGGCTGCCAATACACTTTTGGTCTGAGCCAAGGTGTTGGTGATGAACTTCAAAGACCTGAAAAAACTGGAAATTCAAAATCTAAGGAAGACACTCTTCTTATATGTTTCTGCCTGATCATTAAAATCTGTTGGTATGTGTATGGTTTTTCTATATCCTACTGTGGAGATTACTACAGCATATAGCAGGGTTGGTGAGGAAAAGAACAGTTAAAAACACACATCAAATCCTCTTTTTTGTTTGCTTAAACTGTTGTTTTTGGTTTAAGCTAGGTTTTTACATTAATGTTTTAATGGGGAAAAATGAATCCTGCTTATTTTATTAATACTGTGAAACATTATTTTGTGTATTGGAAGCTTGATCAACCATGTTTTAATGCTTTCTAACACTAAGAATCCAAACTTATTAGGTTTTGATATGATTTACATCTTTCAATAAAACTCTGGGAATTACATTGACAAGTTGGTAGCCTATATATAGGAATATAGGAGTATACAAAAAGAAGCAACTGACACTGGATACTAGTCAACTACCCATAAAGTGTTGAAGTTAAAATGGTTAAATTCAAACACTAATTGTTGTTCCAGGAAGAAGGCTAGAAAACAGTAATAACAGCCAGACTTTTAAAAATATGTGTGATTAATCAATTAATAAAACAAAACAAAACAGGTGAGTGGTGTTTTTTTTTAAGTCATTTGATTTAACCAGCCTGGTTTAAACCAGACAACCCTAGAGATACAGAAAAGGACCATCTCAGCTGCAGCATTTTGGTCATAGAGGGCCAACTGGTGTCAACACTGACCTTGGTTTGTCCATTTAAAGTGTGTGGAAGGCTAGGGAGTCGCATTAGCCCCCCAAGAGGCTCTGGAGGGCTGCACCCCCTTACAACCATTCTCTCTCCACCAAAAAATCCATTCATTTTCCACCCAAACATTTTCTACTGGTCATAAGGGCATTCTCACCATGATATGGGGCCTTCCTAACCCCCCCTCCTTCCCACTTACAAATAAATCAGTTTGCAATCCAAATCGATAGATCGGTTTGACAGTGGAATTCACACTACATTTGCCCTGATTGCATTTTCTTGCTGTAAAATAAACGACTTGTGGTTCACATTGACAAATGTCAAAATGGACCCACTTCAGCTGGCTGAAGGGCAAATTTAAATAGATTCTGATCCGCATTTGGTTCACACTTGCGTGGAATTGATTCAATGAAAAAGACGCGGGGAAAAACCATTCCAAAAATACATGCATTAAATGGGTCTAGTCTAGTGCATGCCCCCCATCTCCACACTGCTTCAGCGATTCGGTTCAAGTGGGAACCAGGGTAATTTAAACTGCTTCAAACCAGTTTGCAAACCGGTTTAAAATGTAGTGGGAATGAGGCCGTAGAAAGCATTTTTAGGCAAATGTTTTCTTTGAAAAATTTTGTAAAAAGTTATGTTGATCCTTGGGTGGCCCAGAGGACCTGCAAACATGGTGAAAATGCCCTTCATGCATCATAGAGGTCATTTTGGATTAAAAAATGCACATTTTGCCCACCCCTGCTTTAACTATTTCCATTGATGGGAGAAATCCCATGGGAGTGCAGTAATGATGGGATACTGTGGGCTTGTGCAATCATCAGAAACAATGAGTTCTGAAATTCTAGTCTAGTTTTATGTTCAAGTGGGTACAAATCTGAGTTCCATTCACTGCAATTTATTTTGGCGCATCCCTTTCCCTTTCCTTACATGACAGCACCAAAATGACATAAAAAATAACTCATGGAGGGGCCCTCATGGAACCAAGGTGCACTGCCCAAAATTCGGGAAGAACATTTCTATAGTGAACTCTCAGTTTGAGGGGGAGACTGTATTTACAGTTACATGTATCACATAATCATTCCACGGTCTGCACCATCAGGGGTGATTCATTTACCATGTTGTTGTTGTTGTTGTTGTTGTTGTTGTTGTGTCTTCAAGTCATTTCCAACCTATGGTGACCCTAAAGCAAATCTGTCATGGGATTTTCTGGGGCTGAGTGTGTGTGACTCACCCAAGGTCATCTAGTGGGTCTTTATGGCTGAGCAGGGGATCAAACCCTGGTCTCCAGAGTCACAAGCTGCATCGGCACTGCAGAAATAATGCAGTTTGGCACCACTTTAACTACCATGGCTCAATGCAATGAGATTCTGGGATTTGAAGTTTTGTGAGCTATTCAGCCTTCCCTGACAGCGAGCTCTGGTGCTACAACAAATTACAAATCCTAGGATTCCATAGGCTGGAGCCATGGCAGTTAAAGTGGTGTCCAACTGCATTAATGCTGCAGTGCAGATGCAGCCACAGTTCAACGCTCAAACCACTATACCACACTGGCTCTCATTCACAACATTACTTGACTGTTTTAGTTCCAAGGTCTCAGACATCTCCCTGTCTTGGGATTCTGGGATTGTAGTCCTTGGGCAATTTCCTGAAGAGCTTTTCTCCCCATTTTCCCATCTCACAAATCCTAAGACCGCCCCTTGAAATCTCAGCTTTTGGTTTAGAACGCTTATTGCAACATTGCCGCTTCCTGCAAAGGACCACATCAATAGCCTTGCAAAGCTGCAAAGTGTTTCAAGGTTTCCAAGGCATGATCTGAGCCATTTAGGATAACCACATGGACACCGAGGATGGATTATGAGTTAGGCAGCAAGCTGAAACAGCTGTGCTAAAGCAAAAGGGGACAGAGAAGTCAAGACATCATTTCAACTGATTTAAAAGGATTTTTAAAAATCCTAATCCATCACAGGAGCTGTTGGTAGAGGGGGAAAAAGTGCGTAAAGGCAAAAACTAGAGGGAAAATAATGCAGAAACAAACCAAATCCATCTGTAACGGAGTCATTGGGTAGACTGTGCGAGAGAGGCTGCAGGGGAAGAAAAAGAAGATATAAAGCAGGGGTAGGCAACCTTTCCCCTTTAAAGGCCGAGGGACTTCAGCTCCCAAAAACCTCAGCCATGTTGGCCAATAGTCCCATGTTGGCCAATAGCTCCTGGGATTCTGGGAGCTGAAGTCCCTCGGCCCTTAAAGGGGAAAGGTTGCCTACCCCTGATATAAAGGGAAGGAGAAAGGTTCTTCGGTGAAAGTTCTTGAGTAAGAGTCTGATAAGGAATCTGACTGGGCCTTAGAGAGAGTCAGAGAGGTATTCTGACAAGCCAGTAGAGAAGCTGGAGAGAGATACAAAGGGTCTCAGTGCGGTCAGATAAGGAGAGGAAGTGTACTTAATTTAGTACAGAGGAAACTGTGATAAGCCTGCAACTGTTATACTAATGTAACCACACCAAGTTTGAACTAAACTATCTATGCCAGGGGTAGGCAACCTTTCCCCTTTAAGGGCCGAGGGACTTCAGCTCCCAGAATCCCAGGAGCTATTGGCCAACATGGGACTATTGGCCAACATGACTGAGGCTTCTGGGAGCTGAAGTCCCTCGGCCCTTAAAGGGGAAAGGTTGCCTACCCCTGATCTATACGTTCAGAGCAGCCGATATCACACATCCTTGGAATTGCGCACCTGGGGCTGCCGCTGCCATCTCACTCTCTTCCTCACTCTCCCTTAACCCAGCATGTCTTTTAGATTTTTATTTTTATTTTATTTTATTTTTATTTTCACTTTTTTCTGCCACTGCATGTTACTGCGCGTTAAGTTTTGGGTATTTTTTTTTTAAAAAAAGAAAACAGGTTTCGTACATGGGGACTTTCATGATTGGGAGGTCATTGATGGGTTCCCCCATCAATAAAAAGCAACACAGGAGCTACAATTAAGGGACAAAGCAGCTACAGGTCGGAGGTGTTGTGCGGTAAGTATAGTGGTCTCTCCACATCTGCTGGGGTTAGGGGTGAAGGACCCCCATGAATGTGGGAAAACAGCAAATAAAAAAAAAAGACTATTCATTTTACCTAAAGAACACCTCTCTAGGAATCTCCAGGTCCTCCAGTGCATCTCTATGGTCAACATCTGCCAAAGGTTGATCACAGAATCATGCTAGAGGGCCCACAAATACCTAGAGAAGTGTTTTCTCTAGGACCATCTAGGTTCTCCAGCACAACTCTATGGTCAACTTCCGGCAGAACTGAGCTGGAGGACTTAGAGATTCCGGCAGAATTGAGCTGGAGGACCTTGAGAAAAAAAGTATAAGAAAAGTATAAGGAGATGACAATGATTCCAGCTCTTTTGTTGCTAAGTTGCTATTTATTTGTACTGTATTGTTTTCTTTTATTTTGTATTTTAATCTTGTTATAGTTTAATATATTTTTAAGGGGTGGGTGGGTTAGGGAAGGGGTTGTTTGACTGTTTTAACTTGTAATGTTGTTTTAATCTGCTGTACGCTGCCTCGATTGCGCTGCAGAGAGGTGGCATAATGATAATGATAATGATAATGATAATAATAATAATAATAATAATAATAGAGAACATATTAATCAAAACCAGAAAAAATCAAATCTGCAAAAGTTAAATCCGCAAATGTGGAAGGACAATTCTATTGCCAAAGTTGCTTTTTCGCTGCTGCTTATGCTCACCCTTGCTCTGAGCCACTGTTTCTGTGAAGATAGGAGGATAGATTTGAACTGAATATCAGAAGGAATTATAATTGTAAGATCAGTTCAGCAATGAAACCAATTTCGTAGAGAGGTGGTGGGGCCACGTTCTGAACATCTTCAAACAGAGGCTGGATAGATACTTGATGGAGGCGCTCTAGCAGGAGTTCCTGCATTGTGTAGGGAATTCAACTTGACGGCCAAGGGGTCCCTTCCAACCCAATCATTCTATGACTTAGGCCCACAGATTTTTAACTGTCTCACTGAAAACAATGGAAGAGAGCTAACTGTGGCCTAAATCAAAATGTAACCCCCAATTGGAATAGCCATATGGAATCAATGGAAACTTGGTAAGTCAGCATCCAATTAAGTCCCAATGACTCAATGGGACTTCTCAGCTTGGACCTAACACTTGGACGTAGGTTCATGTGTTTTTAATGGAGGGCAGAAATGTTGAACTCAAGCAGGATGGTGCTGCTGGTGAGATATTTTTAAAAACTCTCTCAGAAGGCAAGTTCATGTATCACACAATTCTAGAAACCCAACCTAATAAAAGCTCAAGGCAGGCACGCTTTTCATCTCAACTAAGAAATTCCGGGAGACTTTATGTTTTGACTACAGCCAGAGCAATGGGTTTGTTGCCAGCTCAAAATCTTCAAACAGAAAATACACCTCTCCTTATTTATCACTGGCAGTGGGCCGTCACTGGCATTAAGTACCTCATGCTGGGTTCTTTAGAAGCTGCTGTGAGGCTGGCCAGAACTAAGAATATGTGAACTCTAACACATCAGCGGACCTGGGTCCTTTGCTTTGCTTTATTTTAAGCTCTCCTCCATGCAAACAAATCCCAGCAAAGGGGAAAAATGTTTCTAATAATATGGTTAAAAACTTTATTTATCTAAATGACTGAGGAACATTAAAAAAACTATATATCTGGATAATGAGCTTTGAGAAACTCTACACAGAGTGATAGGCTATGACGTAAGATATCCCATAATGCAATAATTTCAATTATACAAGAGCATCAGACAATGAGTAACCATGAGATGAGTCTCTGTCCTTGGTTCAGTCTCTGTCTTTGGCTTATTCCATTATGACTACGTTGAAGAGCATCTGTCAACTAAGAATTCCCTGACAGCAACACTACTTGTTTTTGTGTGTGTCTTGTGCCATGTATCAGAACAATAACAAAACCTGCACCATAACACCTGGATTTTTAATGGCAATTCGAGGCTCATGGCTTAAATATCCTAAAGGCACCAGATCCTGTCTGATCATGGAAACTAAGCAGGATCAGCCCTGGTTAGCTTACTGCATATTCCAAGGTTTGCATCCAAACCTTGATGGGAGACCACCAATGAATACCTGGTGCTATCTTTCAAAGGAAGGAACTGGTAAAGCCACCTCTGAGTATCCCTTGTCTAAGAAAATCCTTACATTAATGGGGATGCCACAAGTCGACAGGTGACAGAATTAGGGCTCATCCAGAAAGGAGAAAAGTCTCTAGAAGTATTAAGGGTTTCCTGTCCTTTTTGTTTTGATTTTACTTCCCAGGTTTGTATCTAAACTCTTGAAATATTCCAGGTTACCTTCACTCCCCAATTCCTTGTTTTTTCTTCTTCTTCTCCCTCCCAAAGAACATGTATCATATCCACTCTCATACAACATTTTAGAAATTGATTTTCACCAATTTTCATAGAGATGATGATGATGATGATGATGGTTTTTTTCCAGGAGTTAATAGTCACAGTACTAAAGTCCTTCAGCAATATAAGCCCTGGATATCACTTTTATGCAGTTTCCAACAACATGTACAGAACTTGGATTAATCAATAAAACTGCCATTTTGAATTTCACCTTTCAAAGATATTGTATAAGCTTGACTATAGGTCACTCTCATATGTAAGTCGAGGGTAGGTTTCAGGGCCAAAATTATGGATTTTGATGTGACCCATGATAGGTCGAGGGTAAAACTTAGGGGCATGTAACAAAGGATATAAAAGATGAAGAAAAGGATGTCAAAGAACTTAGAAAATTATGGCAGGAATTATTATTATTATTATTATTTGGAGTATTTATACCCCGCTCTTCAGCCAAAAGGCTATCAGAGAGGCTTATAAATGATTAATTAGACATTTCACTGGAGAAAACTACTGCAAATGGTGGCTGTACAATATGTGGGGTACAGGCAGGGCTACGAAAATGCACACATGTCAAAAAGGATAAAGAGGCAAAACAAAGCAAATGATGACTACATTAGCAGTGATTAATGTGACACCTTTGCCTGATTTTAACCTAGAAAAGCCCAGAATTAAAGTGCAGTATTTACACTGACCCTTGGATACTTTGGTTTTGGGGATCCATTTTTTGATTAAAATTTCTAATCTTATACATGAGTATATAGAGCAAACACAAGTCTTGGAACATCTGCCAGGCTCTGTACATCTGCCCTAGATCAGGGATGAGTATGGCTCCCAGGGCCATTTTCGTGGCACTAGAGCCCCCCAGGGAAGTAAAAAAACTTTTTGGGTCCAAAATGCCCCCAAAATGATCTCTAGGGTGCGTCGAAGGCATTTCTACCACATATGGAGCCCCCCTGGTCACCTCAGGGTCAAGATTAAATTTTACATTTCCCCCTAATTTATTTTGGCCTCAAAGTGCCCTCTTTGTTGTTATTGTTGTTGTTGTGCATCTCCAAGGCATTTTTTAACTTAAGGTGACCCTAAGGCAAATCTGTTATAGGGTTTTCTTGGCAGGTTCCTTCACAACAGGTTTGCCAATGCCACCTTCTGAGGCTGAGAGAGTATGAGTTGCCCAAGGTCACTTAGGGCCAGTACAGACCAGCCAAAAGGGCCGGCCTGGAGGTGGAGTCGTGATGTGGCGGCCGCATGCCAGCCTCCCCGACTCTGTCCCCACATCGTCCTCACAACATCTACCCAAACAGACGGTGGGCAGCATCTCCCTTGGCGCAGCGTTTCGACATGCTGCGCCAAAGGAGCGTAGAAAAGCTGCCGCCATGGCGGCATTTGTAAAGCCCCTCAGTGGGTTTTTATGCTTGAACAGGGATCTGAATTCTGATCTCCAGAGTGGTAGTTCACTGCTCAAACCACTATACCACAATGGCCAAAAACATGCCATCATATGTCCTAAACTCGAGGAGCGTCTCAATTCAGCTTTCTGTCTCACCTGGAACATTCAAAATACAGTTGGCCTTCTGTGTCCACAGATCCCTTATCAACTGTTTCAAGCATCCATGGCTTGAAAGTACAGTCACCCCTCCGTTTTCATGGACTTGAAGTCTGCGTCCCTTGTCCATTCGCGG
>CM034703.1:13319334-13346687 GCA_020142125.1 Phrynosoma platyrhinos | reverse complement strand
TAAGTCAACAGAAGACTTGAATGCACACATATACACACACAGCATTCTGTGAACAATTGCAGAGTCTTTTCTAAATACTTTTGGTCCTGAAATGACAGAGAGGAGAAAACACTGGAACTGTTTAGTCTGCCAAAGAGGAGGGCCTGACCTAGATACTGGGAACATGCTTCCGTCTGACTAAGGAATTTCAATGTACAATTTGTCCCTATTCTCTTTCCATTCCTTTGCCACTCTGCCTCCTCCTGTTTGTGCTTATCCCTCCTCCTGATGGGACGAGAGCCATGCAAACAAGTGCCTGCCATTAGCTCTCTACTATGGGATGGAAAGGCACCAGATCCTTGTCTGATCTTGGAAGCTAAGCAGAGTCAGCCCTGGTTAGTGTTTGAATGGGATGTCAGGTGCTGTAGGCTCTAGGAAAGTACTGCCAAAACCACCTTTGAGGATTCCTTGCCTAAGAAAACACTATGAAATTAATGGGGTTACCATAAGTCGACAGGTGACTTGAAGGCACATACACACACATGGGACCTGAATGTATGAAAAGCAGAGCAGTATAACTGGGAGCTACAGTTGAGATCAGCTGCCTGCTTATATTTATGAGGAGCGGCTTAAGGAGCTGGGTATGTTTAGCCTGGGGAAGAGAAGGTTAAGAGGTGATATGATAGCCCTGTTTAAGTATTTGAAGGGATGTCATATTGAGGAGGGAGCAAGCTTGTTTTCTGTTGCTTCAGAGACTAGGACATGGAGCAATGGACTCAAACTACAGGAAAAGAAATTCCACCTCAACATTAGGAGGAACCTGACAGCAAGAGCTGTTTGACAGTGGAATATGTTGCCTTGGAGTGTGATTGAATCTCCTTTTTTGCAGGTTTTTAAACAGAGGTTGGATGGCCAGCTGTCAGGAGTGCTTTGATTGTATTGTATATTCCTGCATGGCACAGGGTTGGACTGGGTGGCCCTTGTGATCTCTTCCAACTCTATGGACAGCAGGTCTCAGGTTGCAACTGGTGGCCAAAGGAGATGGATGAGACCTAAGCTACACCGTGTGACCAGCAAGGGTCTGTACTGGTTCTTGGGATGCAAGTGGGCAATTTCAGGCAGTATTCTATGATCAAATGTAACACTATTGGCACCTGGTGCCCCCAATCCCTCCTGAGTTAGAAGTAGAGCTTCAAAACTATATTAAACACTGATGCATAAATGTTGAACTGTTAAAGAAAATTAATTTGCTAACATTAAGTCACAGGGGGGAAAATGATCAAATCCATCCATTCAATAATTTGTTAACGCATGAATTTTTTTAAAATTAAGATTATGAAAAATGATCCCAAACTCCCCAAATTTCCTGCAATATGTAAATCGTTCAGGTTCATTGAAATAAATCATTACTCAAAAGTAAAAACTTTTGTGTTTAATGAACAGAAAAACAAAGTTTAAAACCACTGTAGAAATTTGATAATGAAAACAAATTAAGGGTAAAAAAAAAAATGAATTTTTAGCTAATTCTTTCTCAGTCCTGTTTAGAAGTTCCTGCAGTAAAGAGATCAAAGCAAGTTGCCCATTCTGCTTGCAACTTGCAATGGTGTTTTCCAGAACTGGTGTGTTTTCAGGCCTCTCCAATGGTTCTTTTGGGGCTGGGCACTGACACAGGTTATTGCTACATCTTAAGCTTTATTGATAGTAAATGATGCAGCAGATGGTATACAGTTGTAAAGTATTCTAGGCTCTTTTTCCGGGTACCAAAACAAATGGTAGAACTGGGTACCCAAACAAATTATGAAAAATGCCCAGACTATTCCCCTGGGCAGGGGTGTACCCCCTGCAAGGCAAGGCCAATGGAAGATGGGTTCCCAAAGGTTATATAGTGCAGACACAAACCACGTCATACTATGTAGAGAGATCTTGCAACACCTTTGAGACTAACTGAAAGAAAGAAGTTGGCAGCATGAGCTTTCGTAGACTTAAGTCTACTTCCTCTCTATATGCTGATTCTACAGACTAACACGACTATATCTTTGAAGTCAAACTATACAAGTGTGAGCTACTACTGCTACTAGAGATGTACTACTACTACATCTCCAGTAGTAGTAGTAATAGTAGAACTATACAAGGGTTAGCAATAGAGAAAAAAAAAATCATTCTCCCAGTCCATTCCCAGCTTTCATATCTTTTCCTAGCCTCAAATTGCAAAGCCAACTCAAAGAGTATCCAACAAGGCCACTAATACGTGTCAACTCTTTCAGCTTTTAATGCTCGGCCACGATGCTAACAAGGACTCTAAAACCCACTTACTCCATGTCAGAGGCACAATTCACCCCAGACATAGCCCAGGTATCAGGACTGTTGAATCCCTGGTGCCAGATCTTCTTAACAGGGAGGAAATTTCCATGCGGGGTGTGAACAGCTTTCAAGACAGAGGGCAAGGCTGAAAGGTTTGGTCATAGATGTAGCTAAGATGGAGATGTTTATCACATCTTTAGGAGAGATGTTGCAGATTTTTCAAATATCTCATGCTTTAGGAGATTTGTGGTAGATTTTTAAATATCTCATGATATTATTGTTATTTTTACTGCGGAAAAAGAGGCACCGCTGCTGTAAAAATGGAGTGGGCATATTATTCCCACTCATATTATTATTGTTATTTTTGTTGCTGAAGAAGAAACACAGATGCTGTAAAAATGGGATGGGCAACTTGTGGCCCTCTGAATGTTGTAGCGAAGATGAACATGGAGATGTTTATCCCATCTTTAAGAGATGTTGTAGATTTTTTAAAATATCTCATGTTTTAGGAGGTTTGTGGCAGATTTTTAAATATCTCATGATATTGTTATTTTTACTGCAGAAAAAGAGGCACCACTGCTGTAAAAATGGAGTGGGCAACTTGTGGTCCTCTGGATGCTGTCAGACTGCAATTCCAACCAGCCAGAGCCAGCATAGCCAATAATGAGGGATGATGGAAATTCCAATACAATTGGCTAGAGGCCAGGCATTTTTCATAATTGGAAAGGCCATTATCTCCCCATATGAGCCTAGCCAAGTTTTAAGATCCTTGGAGTAGAGCTTTCTCTTGGTTTCAACGTCTTGACAAACACATTTGGTGAGGACACCGAAGACAGTCTTCTCAATGGCTGCTCCCAGGCTGTGAAACTCTTGGCCATGGGAGACCATGCTGGCCACCTTCTTTGCTCTTCGTCCACTGGAATTTGTAGCACCCTCCTTCTCAAGTTCCAAGGAACCGGTACACAAAGGCACACTTGCACAATGTAATTTGGCCCCACTTTACTCGCCCTGGTGCCATCCTATGGTATCCTGAGATTTGTAGTTTGCTGTGGCACCAGAGCTCTTTGACAGAGAAGGCTAAATATCTCACAAAACTACAAATCCCAGAATTCAATAGCATTGAGCCATGATAGTTAAAGCAGTGTCAAACTGCAGCCTAAGTGGCTATGTCAAAAAGTCCCTAACAGGGTCTGTGTGCTGCATATTTAAATATTTTAAAAATATTTTTTCTTCTTATCCTTTTAAATGATTTTACATTGTTTTCAAGTATCAATTTCTAATATGGCATCTTATTTAATTGTGGTTTAACTTTTTAACTGCTAATTTTAAATTCATGTATCTTGTTTTAACTCGTGTGTAAGCCACCCTCATTGAAAAGAAAGGTGAAAGATAAAACGAATGAATGAATGAATGAATTCATTTTAATTCTTACTATGTTTAATATTGTTTTAAGGGGAGAGTGGGTCTGGGAGGGTATATTGTCATATTTTATTGATGTAAGCCACCCTGATTGCTTTGGTAGAGGGGTGGGATAGAAATACATTTTTTTTATTATTATTATTATTATTATTATTATTATTATTATTATTATTATTAATTATTATATAAACTCAATGGTGATGCAAAAATCAACTCTTGCAACTTGCAACTCTGCATTTTGATAGCAATGCATTAGTTATATATTACTATTAGTTTCTTTTTTGCTTTTCAGTAACAAATTGGTTAAATAGGGACAATTTCCCCCTCAAATTAGCATTATTTAAAAATAAAGTAATCAGTAAACATTATCTGTTTCTCAAACCTGTTATCAGTTGTTATGCTGTTTCACAAAACTACCTTTTTGTTGCTGTTGCGTGCCTTCAACTGTTGTTGTTGTTTTATTATATCCTGCCATTCTCCAAACACAGGGACTCAAGTCGCTTCCGACTTATAGTGGTCCTAAGGCGAACCTATCACAGGGTTTTCTTGGCACCTTTCTTCAGAGTGGGTTTGCCATTGCCATCCTCTGAGGCTGAGAGCATGTCACTTGCCCAAGGTCACCCAACAGGATTCGAACCCTGCTCTCCAGAGTCATAGCCCAATGCTCAAACCGCTACATCACACTGGTGCTCAAAGTACCTTTATTAACTCACAAAGCTGCATACTAGAGGTAACTTTATTACTCCTGATGCCTTACTTCCACACTCTGCTCTGCTGCTACAGGGATACATACAAACTTTCACATGTTTGCAGGCACCACAGGGAAACTTAATTAGCTCATGTTCTGCAAAATGCTTTGAATTATGCAAACCATCACCATTACTTTGTTTAAAAAAGAAATTGCTTGTGCGACTCAGGGCTTGGTATGTGTGCCAGAAAGCCAAGCTGGATCAAATTACTGCCTACCCCAATATTATACATACTTTTTAAAAAGCTAGGTTAATAGAGGAAATGCTGGATGTTCATTAGCTGCAGTCATGCTCCTTAGCTAGGCCAGAATACCTACACAAAGGCACATACACACACACACATGGACCACAATGCATGCCTCCTCCCTGCCCCCCCCCCCCCCCCGTGTTGATCTGCGATCTACACACCACTTTAATTTCCACTTCATAAAATAAAATTCAAAGAGGACAGTTGCAAAATGACAACACAGATCGAAGCAATCACTTTAAGCATGTTAGTAGAGGATGCATAGAGTATGGTGTGTGTATGTGAGAGAAGACAACACACAAAGTTTCGCACTCACACACTGCCAAACCTTGCAACACTGGTGCCACCTACAGGTTGCTCAGTTCTTTTGGGCTTGTGTGCCTTCAAGTCCTTTCCAAGTTAGGGCAACCCTATCACTGGGTTTTCTAGGCAAGATTTATTCAAAGGGGGGTTGTCATTGCCTTCCTCTGAGGCTGAGAGGGTGTGACCTGCCTAAGGTGGGCTTCCATGGCTCAGTGGGGATTTGAGCCCTGGTCTCCCAGAGTCCTAGACCAACACTCAAACCACGATACCATGCTGGCTCTCTTAGATCCTTTGTTGTTCTTTTTGTTGTGTGCCTTCAAGTTGTTTCTGACTTATGCGACCCTATTATGGGGCTTTCTTGGCAAGTTTTTTCAGAGCGGGGTTGTCATTGCCATCCTCTGAGACCGAGAGACTCTGACGTGCCTGAGGTCACCTATCAGGATTCGAACCCTGCTCTCTAAAGTCATAGCCCAATGCTCAAGTCATTATACCACACTGGTTTTTTAAGAGGCCTCAAACGTGCCCCATTTTAAGAGCGTGAACTCAATAGCGCCAGTTTCTGTATTTAGAACAGGCAGATCTGAACCTAAAAAGAATTCACAAATTTGAGTGAGATGGGGCAGATGATATTTAGTCTTCTCACAACAAACTACAAATCCCAGGACTCCATAGGATGGAGCCATGGCAGTTAAAATGGTGTCAAACCGCATTAATTCTCCAGTGTGGCAGCTGGCAAAGATTCCTAGTTGTTGTTTTTTTGCTGCGAAACAGCTAATTCAGCAACCTCTTTGGGAAACAGCAATAGTGGGCCATCTTGAGAGAATGGATAAGTTACTTTTTTGGATTATGGCTCCTAGAATTCCCCAGCTAGCCACCATGAGCCCAAATGAATCCTCTACCTGCTGCCCTAACAAAACCCATCTTCCTCTTAAAGGGCCCTAAAGGTCACAACTGACGGCCGATGCAAACTGGCCTAAAGGGCTAGCCTGGGGGTGCAGTTGGGGCAGGTCGACTCTGCCCTGACGCCGCCGTCATGCTGTGTGCCCAACCGCATGGCGCATGGCATTAGGGTGCCCCGTTGGCATAGCGTGCACACATGCTGTGCCAAAAGGGCACAAAAGAGCTGCAGCAGCGGCTCTAAGGGCAGCTTTTTGCCACCCAAAGAACGAGCGGCATTTGCCAGCTCTTTCTGGAGTGGCAAAAAGGAGGATCGGGACCATGGCGTGTGGTTGCTGCAGCCCCGATCCGGCACTCCCAGGGGCAGCACAGAGCTGCCTCTTACGGGCCATTTGCATCGGCCCTGAGTCCTGTTCAGCAGAGAGTAGCGCCAAGTCACAGATGTGTTTTTCTTTGTGTAATATCATTTCTGCCTCCACACTCTTTCAGTATGTGTGGATGAAGAACAACTTGGCAACTAATGCCGCTTGTAAAGTGGTTCTCAAATGGTGGGGTGGGACCCCCGGAAGTGGTGCCAGAGTTGCTCGGGGTGGGGGGTAGGGAGGATGTGAAACTTTGAGGATTTGATTCCTCCTCCTCCTCTTCCCAAACTTTTTTATGTGTAAAATTTGCACATGTGTTGAGTTAAACTATCAATTTACTTAAGTAAAACTTCTAATTCGAACAATGTTATTTCCTTATAAAATATTAAAACATGAATATACACTGATGTGTGCATGAAAATATGCACACTCAATAAATAAAATATTTTTATTCCTATACTATATATTGAGTTGGGGGCCAACATCCGCATGTAGATGTAAAGGGTGTGTGTGTGTCCCAATAGCAATAGCAATAACATTTCTATACTGCTTCATATTAAACTCAGCACTTTCTAAGCAGTATACAAACTGTAAAACAATTGCCCCCAACAAGCTGGGTACTCACTGTACTGACCTACAAAAGGATGGAAGGCTGAGTCAACCTGGAGCCTTCTGGGATCGAACTCACAACCTTGTGGCTGCAGTACTGGCATTTAACCATTGCACCACCAGGGTCCCAAGGGTAAAAAGTATTGAACATCACTGCAGCGTCTACTTCTAAAGGCCCAACTCAAGACACTCCAACAAGAGTGTCCCAACTTCCCACCCAAGCTGCTACCTTCTTCTGACCTTACATGAACAACAACCTACATGAATTTTCCCGGCCTGAGAGCCGTTGCCCAAAGAAATGATTCCCCCAATTTCTGTTCAAAGTGATTTGCTGCCATAGGCTAGTGTTTGCTTTTCAGCTCTGGGAGGATCCTAAGGACTTTGGAAGTTCTGTGGAAACCCTTCCACTGTCCTCTTAATGTGCAATACCTATATATTTCTGGGAAAGTTGCTCCTGACGACAGGAGCCTCTCCTGACCAGAGGTGGCAACTGATGAGCTTATCTGGAAATCCATGCTTGTTCTTCTGCAAATGAGGTGGATGGGATGTGCGGTCAGTTGGGGTAGGGAGTGGAGTTTTGCTGCTATCTCCCCCTTTCTGTCGCAAGCAGCTGAAAATAGAGTGATCGTAAATCTGTCTGGGAAATTTCAGCACAGCTTTTGTTGATGGAACCAGCTGAAAGGAAGTGGAGCAAACAGGCCAACTGCTCTGTTGGGCTGTCAAAGGCTTGAGCTGTTCTGAGCATCCAGCCAAGATGGCATTGCTGACGGTAGGCAGAAGCCCAAGGAGGGGGGAGGCTCACTCAGGAAAGTCAGAGCTTGGAAAAGCTACTTCTGGGGACTACAACTCTCAAGCTTTCCCACCCAAGCTGGGGAAGATTCTAGGACTTGTAGTCTAACACAATAATGCCAAGAAGAGGTTACTTATAACTGTGTGGAGCGGGCAGGGCTACTGCTGAAACAGCTCCCAAAGATCTCCGTGCAGGTGAAGAGTGACCCATATGTATGAATTACAGAGACCATGAAGAGAATGTGACTTCAGAGAAGATCTCAGACCCATAGGATACGGCTTGTACATCTACCATATGGCTAACTACGCTGGCAGGATCACACAAGCCATGCCTACATGCTCACTCTACCCTCTCAGGGCCTTTGGAGGCTGCTAGAAATAGTGCAAATTCAGTCCACTTTAACTGCCCTGGCTCAGTGCTAGGGAATTACGAGAATCGTATTTTTTTCTGAGACATTGAGCCTTCTCTGTCAGAGAGCTCTGGTGCCACAATAAACTACAGTTCCCATAATTCCCTAGCACTGAGTCAGGGCAGTTAAAGTGGATTCAATTTGCACTATTTCTGGCAGTCTGCAAAGGCTCTCAGTCTCACATTTTTGATCTCCCACTCTGGAAGATCTCAGAATGAGCCTGGCAACAGATAAGTCCTCTAACCTTTCTCCTCTGGTTTCACAGTAGAGAACAAGATTGCAGAAATTATCTGGAGTAGAGGTGAACTTGAAATTTATTATCTGCATTTGCACCCTCTGATAAGAAACCAGAGTGGAATGATTAGAAACCACCATCTCACCCTCTCTCCCATAAACATGCCTGCATCAATTAAATACTGCATTAATTAAACAAATGTCTCTTGGTGGCAGCAGGAGTTCCTTTCTACCTCAGTCACCACAAAATGAGTGGGTAATACATTATGCCCAGTGTGTGTCCCACCAATGGAGCATGGTGAAAAGACCCCTCCCATTCTTCTCTTAGGATGAGACCTTTCTGAACAGAAAAACCCAGAGAGGAAATCATCCCATATTTTATTTATGCAACATGAAGGGACCATCTAAGGATAGCTGGCTCTTTCCGGCATTAGTTGTCTGATGCCAGGATCTGGGATTTCCCAGTGCCACAGCCAGTTAATGCCAGTGATAAAACCTTGTAAAGTTCAACAGATTCTGTCAGACTGACCTGGATTTAAGACAGCTCATTCAGGAGCAGATGGCTTCGCAGACTTAATGCATTAGACTGGCTGAGTCCTGCAGCTGGCAAGATGTGCAGCTCTTTCCTGGCTTGGGGTGGGATGTTCATGTTTGAATGACAATGCAATCTGCACCAGTCCTAGGAAAGTCCGGTTGCAGGGTGACCTAGGGTTGTGTTTCAGTGGGGAAAACAGTCTGACATTTTGGGCTGGTCTTACAACTATTTCACATCAAATCAGGCACCAGCAACATGCTGGAATTTGTACATGATCCAAAGGCAATGGCCCTCCTTGCACAGAAAACTGGTGAAGCACTCAGTTAGGAATCAAATTTAGAGGGGATCCAGACTTGGGATACACACTGCAATGGTGGCTGGCTCCAATGCCACTGGAAGTTGTTGTTGTTAACTGCCCTGGAGTCAACTTTGACTCATGGCCACCCTGTGGATGAGACATCTCTAAGACCCCCTCCTCCCGTGGTCTCTCTGACTGAGTCCAATCATCTGGCACATGGTCTTCTTCTCTTTCTGCTGCTCTCTACCTTTCATCATTGTCTTTTCCAATAATCCATCCCTTTTCATGATGTGGCCAAAGTATGACAGACTCAGTTTAGTCATCCTGGCTTCAGAGCCCTGTTCCACAAGCTACAGTCTCTCCCTTGCGTAGCTCCTTTAAAATTCAGGCTAAAATCCGGAGCAGTTTAATTGCCTCATTGAAATGGAAGGCACAAGCTTCAGTGAGCAACAAAGTAGGTTTTCCTTGGTGTAATGAGCCATGTTTCCTAATAAACGGTCAGTTGACATTTCAAGGTCAAACTAAAACCTGGTGCACATCGACCACACTGAAACAGAAGCCATCAACTATGACAAGTGACAACGTTACTTCATTATTCAAATTAATTTTCAGAGTTACTTTTCAAGGCCCACTCCCCCTGCTCCTCTTCCTCCTCTCCCACCCCAAGAGTGCTAGATTTTCTGCAGGATGAGCCAAGCTGTTTGAGAGGGACTGCAGGGCAAGTAAAAGGGTTCTTCTTTAATTAGTAGCATTAATAGGGGGTACAGTGGTGTGGTCTACACTGGGTGACACCCCAGAAGGGAGGTGACACTCGATTGGGCCCCCTCCCCACACTCTGCATTGTGCTATCCCCATGCCCCCTGTGCCATCCCTTTTCCTCATCAGGGAAAGGACAGGGTGGCATGGTGGGAGGGAGCATGTGTCACCTCAGAAGTCCCAACCCCAGAGGTCCCGCATGACACCCCATGTGGGGATGCTACTACCTAAATAGCAGAAAGCCCATGTGTCTTACTTGGTGTTAGCCTGCATCTCTGACTCGGTGTGTGTATGACTCGGGATGGAGGGAAGGTGCGTGTACCACCCCTGGGAAGGAAGCCCCACCCTTCCGCATGGGGTGACACCTGGTGTGGGGATGCCACTCCCTAAATCAGGGATGGGGAATCTGTGGCCCTCCAGGTTCGGGGTGAACTACCATTCATCAAGTACACATGCAGCATCACTATAAGTAGTGCAGCTACAACCAAGCCCTCATGAACCTGGTTAAAACTTCCTTCAGCTTGGCTGGTGATGAGGTATGGTGGGAATGGTAGCTTGCCAGAACCTGGAGAGGAACCTGGAGGCCATGGTTCCCCACCCCAACCTAAATGGACGCACACGTATCGGTGGAGAAAGCCTGCATGGCTGCCCTGGTTTTATCTTTTACCAAAGTTGCTCTAAACATACCCTGTGCTTGGATTTTACCCCTTCTTTTGCCCCCTCCCTCTGCTCCTCTTCCCCCACCCCAGGAGTGCTATAATTTACACAGGAGGATCCAAGCTGTTTGAGGGACTGCAGGGTAAGTAAAAGGGTTCTCCTTTAATTGGTGGCATCACGGAGGCAGGGGAGTTGCAGTGGTGCTGCCCACATGGGGTGACACCCCAAAGGAGGATGATACCCGCTCAGGCCCTCCCTCCCTTACTCTCCTTCATGTGTACCCCACCCCTACCCCCTCCTCATGTGTGCTCCCCCTCTGCATGCCTTCACAGGAAAAAGACGGGACGGCACGGGGGGGGGGAAGGAGGGTGTGCTGCCCCTGGAAGCTCCACCCCCTGGACCAGGTGATACCTGGTGCAGGGGACACCACTGCCTTTAATACCTTTTCCTCTCAACGTGGGTGGTTGTGATGCTAAGATGTTAAGTGATTTCCCTTACAGAAATCTGAAAAGAGATCGACAGTACTTGGCACTGCATTACAGGAAAACTTTATGCAGGAGGAGCCAAGCTGTTTGAGAGGGACTGTAGGGTAAGAAAAAGGATTCTCTTGTAATCAGTGGTGTCATCAGGGCAGGTGGGATGGTGTGGCCCACACCAGGTGACACCCCAGAAGGGGGGTGACACCCATTCAGCCCCCCCACATGCTCCCCACTTCACACCATACCTGCACTCCTCCCATGTGTGCTCCCTACTCCACCGTCCCCCGAGTGCTCTCACCTCCCGCACCATCCCTGCACGCACTCCCTGCCATGCACCATCCTGTCTTTTTCCTCATCAGGAAAAGGACGGGGTGGCACAGGGGGAGCAAGCGTATGCCACCCCCAGAAGTTCCACCTCCCGCACCAGATGACACCCAGTGTAGTGACACTACTGGATAGAGCTCCCAGTTGTGTACCACAACCAAGACCTACTGTCTTTGCTACTACAGTTTGTGTGTGGGGACTACAGCCTGCTAAACATTTTCAATCTGCAGCTCCCTCACCTTGGTACTCCCTCACCATTTGCTATGCTGACTGAGGCTCGTGGGAGCTGTAGTGCCCAAACACCTGGACGGCCATTATTTGCCCAACGTTGCATTACAGGTTGGCTTGAGCAACAGTAAGAGGCCAATGTGGGTCTTGCAAAGGTCCTGGGTTCAATCCTCGGCATCTCCAGGCTGGATTAGGAAAGAATCCTGTCTGAGAGATCCCTTGCTGCCTATCAGTGTTGATGATACTCTTCCAGATGAACCAACTGTCTGACTCAGGATAGGATGGGCTCCTATGTTCCTCTTACTATCACTCAACAGGATAAAATTCCAGCAACACTAAGCTGACTGAGTCTAGCCAGCTGGAACTCTTCTTCCCTGTGTGCAGAGTACAATAGGTCTCACCTATCGCAACCTCCCAGACCTCTTTGGTTTGTTATAGTCCCAAAAGGCAGCTGAGGGAGAGCATTACATAACATACCACAAGAAAATTTTCCGTGCCTGGGCACAGCCAGGATTCCATTCCCTGCCGCCCTGCGTCCAAATCCCCTTCCTCGACTCAGCAGGTACAAGCAGCATGGTTCCTAAGAGCGCCTGCCAGGCGTGCTTGTCTTAGGCTGAAATTCAGCACATTGCTAGTTAGCATGGTTGGGATTCTCTCGTCTGTCTGACTGACGAGGCAGGAATTGATCCAACCACACAGGCTCCGGCTTCCACCTCCTCCCACGCCAGCTCAACTGGGTGGGGGGGGGGTTGGCAGTGTGTGTGTCGGGGGGGGATGTGTGTCTGTATGACAGAAAGGATATTCGCATTAGCTGCTCAGACAGGTCCAGCCCAAGAGGTGCCGCCACTCTGCTTACACACCGGGAAAAGTTCCATAATCATGCGGCTGACCGGACACTTAATACAGGCTTCTCCAATAGCTCAACTTTATCTGCTGTGTGGGACCCAGCTGAGACCCGGCTCCTGTAACGTTAACAAAACACAGCAAGGGAAAGCCTATCAGGAGATTAGAAAGAAAAATATGCAAAAGATGAAGACTTGGCCAGACTTGGTGGGCCGCAGTGGAACATTCCCAGCCCCGAGGGAGGGAGGGAGGGGGGTGGCCTGCTGGAGGTTTATAGCAACTAATTCATTCCAAGTTTTCTTTTTTTCACCTGCCTGCCTGCTTGGGCAACCAGCCAGAATCCCCCTTCTCTTTTCCTTTCTCACCTCCCACCCACCCCATATCTCATATCTCAAGAGTGGAATTTTGGTGACTGCAGACGCTGGCACCCTGACTACCAAGGAGTGTATAAGATAAACACACTGCTACAGAATTACTGGAGAACATTCAAGGGTAAAAGAACAAATCCCTGATATCAGACTTAGCCTGGACTTGAACCCAGAAAGCTGCTGGCATTTTATCCCACTTGCTTTTTTTTTTTCTTTTCTTTTCCAAAGCATTAATCGTATCTGCAACACTTAAGCTGAGCTCCTATATTGTGCTTGCACAGTGCAAATCTACACTCATGCAGTTAAGTGGTGGTTGTGTTACACCACCTTTCTGCTGAATATCAACACTGGGCAACTAATTGCGTATCTGTCAATGTGTTTGTGGTTTCTGCAATCCCAGTGGAACCAATGGGATACTGAAGGCACAAAGGAGTAGTTACAAAAACCATCCAAGAAAGCCCAGTGAAGGTCTTGCTGTTTGGTGGATTTTAGATATTGCTGTATTTTATCTCAGAGAAGTAACTAGTTACGGGAAACCATGTTGGGTGTGAGTCATTACTTCCAAGCTCTGAGCAGATCAGCATCATTCCAGTGGCATTCATTTTGGATGGGGTGGTGAATCCATTTTGGGTTCTAGCCAAACTTTAAAGGAACTGTCCAAGGGGCTGGTTTAGCACCTTGGACAGGTCCTTTAAAATCTGGATGGAAACTTTTTGCAGATACACACCATGGAGGCCACCAGTCACCACTGCTTGAGTCTGATATACACTTCTCAGCATCTGATCAACACATTCCATCTTGCAAGATGGAAGAACTGGGGAAGGAAAAGGGTGGGGAACTCTTGTGAAAAATCTATCAGCATAACCACACTGTGTGCCAATACGTGTCAACAAATGAAACAAAATAAAGCTGAACTGAGTCAGCTGATTTAATCTTGGATGCTTCTTGAGTGCAAAGGAAGAACAAATGTATACAGCCTCCATCTGGAATACAGTATTAATGGTCATCACAATTTCACGGCTAGATGCATAAAGGAAAACTAAGGTATTAACTCTGTTACAATTGATTAAAAGAAACCTGTAGGGACAACCAAGTAATGGTTGGTAATACATGATGAATACTAGCAGATGCATTCCCTGCATGCAAGGTGGTGATACATTTTAATGTTTCATAAGTCTTATTAATGCTGCTTTTGACTTGTGTTTTAAACTTGTTTTCTTTTTAAAAATAATTTAAACTATGTTTTAACCTTTTGTATTAGGGATTTTTTAAAAATAAAATGTACTGTGTTTTGAGCCTGTAATTATTTCATTTAATGTTTTTTGTAATGGAATGGTTATAATTTTCTAATTCTTTATAATATAATGCTGATAGCTCGTTCGGGCTTAATCATCTTAATTGCTTTTGATACTTCTGTTACTGTTATTGGTTGATTATGTGCTCTTCTTTTTTCATCTTTAATCTTTGGCAGATTTTATTTCTCTAAATATTTGTTTATCACTAGGCGCTTTGTTCAGTAATTGTCTTAGAGTCCAACAGGTTTGAATAATATTTTTAAAATGTCTTTAATATAGCTTCTTGTTTAGTTTCCACTTTGTTCCCATTTTTAATTTCCAATATCTGTTCCTCCCCCCCCCTTTTTCTTAATTCATAAGCTAACCATTTTCTTGGTTTGTTAGCGTGTTTGAAACATTTTTGAAATAGATGGAATAGATGAAGTTAAATATTTGTAAATAAGAAATGACAAATGTAAAAAAAACATCTTTCACATCTTGATGTAAAATAATATACACACAATGTGTATTGTTTTTATGTGTTTAAATAAATAAATAAATAAATAAATAAATAAATAAATAAATGTACTGTGTTTTCAAATTCTGTACATCACCTTAAATCCCATCCTCAAACAAATACTAGGGTTGGTTTTTGTCGTGGCAATGCGGATACAGCCAGAGAACTTTCTGCATGGTCTATAATCTTGTTGTTCAAATGCTGTGAATTCCAATGTGTTCCAGGTTAGGTCTGATGACAACAAGACCTCCTCTGCGGACTACCAGACTCTCAGATGACCCTGCTACCAATGAAACCACCACAAACACGCAGCAGTCAGGAGGCTCTGTTGCAATTGGGAAATATACTATGTAAACATGCACACAGTTATCTTGATATTGACCATGGACCTCTGAGAGTCCTACAAGGTCTTGAAATGGATGACCGGACAACTAAACATCCAGAAAGGCAATGCTAGCAAGTTCCTATCTTTGCTGAAAAGATCCCGTAAGGAAAAATGTAGGTATTCAACAGCTGTGTAGCAAAGTGTAGGGAACAGACCCTTGGTGGTAGAGGGCTTTTCCCCAAACTGGAAGTGAATTCCAGCGACCGTATTTCCTTGTTGTGGAAAAGTCCCTTCCTAGGCCTAAAACAGGACAGAGACCTCTTCAGACATATGGAAATTGTTCCCTGACCCAGCAACTGGGAGGGCTTTTCCAGCATAATTTTAAATAATTTTTTTCATGAAAGCTCATGAAGGGAAGTTTTGCTCTCCTAGATGCAAATGGCGTGTGTGTGTGTGTGTGTGTGTGTGTATGGGTCTCCCGAATCTATAAGGCCAACCCCTGCCTTACAATGGCTTTGTAAGGTGAACCAGTAGTACTCCCCTTTTACAAATGCATGGGGTGCTGAGGAAATGGAGATAGACAGAATAGTGGTTTCAAAGTCAGGTGAGCTTTGATTAGGGTTGCCCAAATGAGAATCTCCTGTATCTTTAATGGTTGTGCAGAGAGGGAAATTTCATCATTATGACAAGCAACCCCTGCTGAAACTTGTACATGATCATTAAAGGTACAGGAGACCTCTCCAGCTTTCAGTCTGACAACACTAGCTTTGGAGGATGATCTCCCAGCTCAACTCAACGAGCATAAAAAGCCATTTGTGAAAGCCGAGAAATAATCTTACAACTGAAGGTTAGTTTGCACTTACTGCTGGCTCTATGAAGAGTGCAGGCAAATTCTGTTCCACAGAGGGCAGAGGTTCCTAAAACTTGGGTCCTCAGGTCATGTTGGATTACAGCTCTCAAAATCCCTAAATACTGGCCATGTTGGCTGGGGCTTCTGGGAACTAAAGCCCAACATCTCGGGAATCATGTGTGGAATCACTAATTTAAGGAATCCATATTTCTTAAATCTTATTGACACAGTGCAGACAACAGTGATCTTCATAGAATCATAGAGCTGGAAGAGACCTTAAGGGCCATTAAGTCCAACCATATTCAGCCGTGTAGGAATACACAACCAAAGCACCCCAACAGATGGCCATTCAGCCTCTGTTTAAAAACCTCCAGAGAAGGAGAATTCATCACACTCTAAGGCAGTGTCTTCCACTGTTGAACAGTTTTTACTTTCAGGAAATTCTTCCTAGTGTTGAGGTGGAATCTCTTTTCCTGTAGTTTGAACTCACTGCTCCATGTTCTATTCTCTGGAGCTGCAGAAAATAAATTTGCTCCATCCTCAGTACAACATCCTTTCAAATATTTTAGCAGGGCTCTCATATCACCTCTTAATTGTCTCTTCCCCAGGCGAAACATATCCAGCTCCCTAAGTCGCTTCTCATAGGGTATGGTTTCCATACCTTTCACCATTTTGGTCACCCTCCTCTGGAAACGCAGCAGTGACATTGTTTCTGCATTCACGCTGAAGTCCAAACTCACTTAGGAAGATAACTTTGCCTTCTTGCTATGGATTACTTTCTTACTTGGGAAAGAGCTTACTCTTTTGTACTACAATTGTCAGCACGTGGCCATGTGGCCGGGAGATTCTGGTAGCCACAAAATTAAACTTTTCAGGCTCTGGAACAGCAGAGGAAGCCATTTTGACACCTTTCACAGCATTGCTACCATGCGATATATGGAGATGCTAAAACTCATGGGCAAAGTGCCTGCTTTTACATACAAAAAGTCCCAGGTTCAATCTCTGACATCTCTAGTTGGGGCTAGGGGAGCTGTTGCCAGATGACAATATTAGGATAAACTAACGAATGGCCAGACTCGCTATAAGGTTGCTTCCCAGATAGTCAGGCTAAGAATGTATGCTCCTCTTTGTAAGCTCCTGCGAGATCAACAGATGAAAAGCATTTTGCAATTGTCAGCTTTTCATCTATTATCAATAGACTAATCAATTCCACTGCAAGCCAGTCATCTACACACAATCCTCAAAGGACTCATTCTCAAGTCTGTTACAGGAGATAACTGTTCACTCACCAAAATAACTCATCAGACCTTGATAAATGACGGAGAGACGATGCCACTCACCCTCCTCCCCTTGTACAGAACACAAATCATAAGCCATAAAGCCCTTGACACATATATCACCCAGAGGGAAGGAAGCTGTAAACCCTACACTCTGAAGTTAAATGTGCTTGTTCGCCTGTCTGCTTTAATGAAGCCAATTGGTTTCTACATTACGATGTTTTGTTTTTAAAAAGACAGTATTCATAACCACAGGATGTGAGTGCTTGAGAGAAAACTACGCAGCAAAGCCTGATCCAAAATGGCTTAAAGACCTGAGCCAGAAAGGCAAAGAGTATCTTCTTCTCTCCTTTTCATTTCTACAGGACTTGCATGGCAGAACTTCCTAGTGGACTGTGGTCGATGTTAAGTCACAGTAGAAAAGAGGGGCTTGGAAATGTTCTCTTTTTTGCACTATTACTCCCAGAATCCCTCAATCTCCTTGGCCAGTGTAGAACCCAAGTTCTGGAGAAGGGTAATATTTGGTTTTTAATCTTGGGCACTGAAAAGGCAAGCATCAAAATTGTACTACACTGACTGTTCATAAATTTTAAGGTATTAACATTTTGTTTTTCAGGTGCAGTAATAAAACAGCCAGCACGGTGTAGTGGTTTGAGTGTTGGACTGTGACTCTGTAGACCAGGTTAGATTTCCAGCTCGGCCATGAAACCCTCTGGGTGGCCTTGGGTAAGTCACATGCTCTCAGCCTCTGGAAAGACAATGGCAAACCACCTCTGAACTAATCTTGCCAAGAAACCCCCATGGTAGGTTTAACCTTAGGGTTGCCATAAGTCAGAAATGACTTAAAGGCACACAATAACAACAAATACGGTCACCCCTCAGTTTTCGCAGACTTTGGATCCGCATCCCTCACTTATGTGTGAGGGACAAACAGAGGGGCATACGATGGGGTGTGCCTCCCTGTGTGTGTTCGCATGCCCCTGCACCCCCATTCAAGCCTATGGGGCTTGAAAATGTGTGGGTTTCCATTTTCGTGGAGGGATCTGGAACAGATTCCCCACCAAAACAGAGACAACTGTAGGTGTATATGAAACATAAATTTCCTTTTTAAACTTGGGTCCCCTCTTGAAGGCATCGCAAGGCATCTCATTATGTAAATACAAATATTCCAAAATCTGAAAAACTCCAAAATCCAATATACTTGTGGTCCCATGTATTTTGGATAAGGTTGACTCAACCTGTATCTGCCATCAAGTCAGCTTTTATGGCAAGCCTATAAATGACAGACTTTCAAGAGTCACTGTTATTCACTTTCTTGCTCAGTTCTTGCAAGCTGAGTGCCGTGGCTTCTGCAAATGAAGGCCCTTCCACATTATGCAATCATAGTACTAAGACTCCACTTAAACCGCTGTGGTTCTATGTTATGGAATCTGGGATGTGTAGTTTACAGAGGGGCATTTAGAATTCTCTTCCAGAGAGCTGTAGTGCCTCACCAAATGCTAAGCTGCAGGACTCTTTAAGACGAGGCCACAATAGTTAAAGTAGTGCTGCATTGCTATTATTTGTGTACAGTGGGCCCTTGGTATCCGCTGCAGTTTGGTTCCAGGACCCCCTGTGGATACCAAAATCTGTGGGTGCTCAAGTGCCATTCAAGACAATGGTGTAGTAAAATGGTGTCCCTTACATAAAATGGCAAAATCAAGGTTTGCTTTTTGGCATTTATGTATTTTTAAAATATTTTCAAGCAGCGGATGACTGATTCTGTGGACAAGGGAATCCATGGATATGGAAGGCCAACTATAGTACAAAATATTCCTGAATCAACCCGCCTGTAATGTAGTCTTGCTCTTTTCCTACTGCCTTCCACTTTGCAACGCTTCATAGTTCTTTCCAGTGAGTCTCATGGTATGTCCATAGTATGACAGCCTCAGTTTACTCATTTTGGTTCCTTTTGAGATCCTTGTAAATGAAGATGACTGGCATACCAGTATTGATTCGAATCAATGTCTCTGTCCCTCTCTTTTGCAACAGACTGGGCAATGTTGCTCTCTGTGTACAGATCTGCTAGTTTTGGGTGCTTCCCTTCCTACTCCTCTGCCTTTTCTTCCCTGAAAGGTATCACATCCTTCTGTTTGATGTGTTGTTGGGAACGGTTACTAAGGAGAGAAGTGTTCGATTACACTCCCAGTGAAGTTCGCTCTAATAATACACTTTGCTATGCATACTTCAGAAGCAGACAACTCTTGGCTATAAAGAGCAGGCAGATTTCAACAGAGGAATACTTTAACTTATGTTACATACCCAGAGCCTGCAAGGCAAGGCAATGAACATCCTACCCGCCCCCCATTGCCCCCCCACAATAGCACACTTGGGGCCAATGTAAGTGCTGGTATTTAGAACAATGGCTAGCAGAAACCTCCCAGGGGGAACATCTTTCAACCTTCATAATAATAGTAATAATAAATAATAATAAAATTTATTTATATCCTGCCCTTTGGGGACCCAATCAGCATAGGTTTCTCCTTCTCTCTTTTTAAAAAGACAAGCCACACTTGCAAATGCTCTTAGATGAACAGGCCAAATCCACTGGTTAGTTTCAAAGCTTGAGAGGCTGCTGTTGTTGAGTTGTTGTTATTACATCTTCTAAAATTCTATGCAGGTCCATGACTAACATTATCAAACCCCCCCCCCTTTTCTTTTTCTTTCTCCTGTATGATTTTTAACACCTTTATTTCTTTATTTTGTATGCTGTCTTTCTCCCAGAAGGGACCCAAGGTAACACACAGACAAAAACAGTAAAATAGTTATAATAATAATAATAAGTAAAGGTATTCCCCTTTGACAAGACTGTCAAGTCATGTCTGACTAAATTAAATATTTAATTATTCATTACTAATATTTAATATTAAATTATTTTAATTTTAAATATTCAATATTTAACAACAACAACAACAACACCACAATTTAAAACAATTACATCATTGAAAACAGTATAAAAACGTTTGCAACATGTATAATGTGCATTTCGGTTGGCTCAGTAAAGGTATCACTGTTTTGTGGATTTTGGATGATACTGTGCTTTGCTATATGGCCAAAAAGGCTACCTCTGGATATATTTTCTAAAATTCTCTAAGTTATAATCCAAAATAGTGATGATGAAGATGATGATGATACAGAAAAAAGAACAAAAGAAAAAGGGAACTTCCTCCAGCTCTGAGGGATGCTAGGGCACTTCATCTTCTGGCTGAGCTGACTACCATTTTTGCTCATTGTGTCTGTTGGGATATATAGTTGGTGGATGATATCCAATATGGTGGGAGGCCACAATATGGACCTCTGGCAAGCAATGCCCATGTAGTACAGACAGGTGCATCCTCTCAGCCAGGGATATGGGCCTCAAGCCCTAGGCTGAATCCAGACCACTTACAGTCATGTAGGACCTTTGCAGACTGCCAGAAATAGTGCAAATTGAGGCCACTTTAACTGCCCTGACAGTGCTAGGGAATCATGGGAACTGTAGTTTATTGTGGCACCAGAGCTCTTTGACAGAGAAGGCTCAATGTCTCAGAAAAAAAAATACAATTCCCATGATTCCCTAGCACTGAGCCAGGGCAGTTAAAGTGGAATCAATTTGCACTATTTCTGACAGTCTGCAAAGGCCCTATAGTCTCACCCTCTGAAATTCCCCAGATAATCACTTTTTTTAAAATTATCATTATCAGCATCATTTGGTGGTTACCTTGTTTTGTTTTTCACCTTTCCAATTCTAAAAGGTTAAAATGCCTCTCTAGAGACTTAGGTCTAATCTGTACTGCAGAAATAATGCAGTTTGACACTGCTTTTAACGGCCATGACTCAATGCTACAGGATTCCGGGGTTTGTAGTTTTGTGAGATATTTAGCCTTCTCTGCCAGAGAGTTCTGGTGCTACAACAAACTACAAATCCCAGTATTCCATAGGATGGGGCCATGACAATTAAAGCCGGGTCAAGCTGATTTATTTCTGCAGTGCAGAGTATACCTTGGGTCCCATCCTTTTGCCTTTGGTTCGGCCATTAGTTGAATTTAGCTCTTGGGGCTCCCTGCCCTTAATAATAATAATAATAATAATAATTTTATTTATATCCCGCTTCTCTGCATAGCAATCGAAGCGGCGTACATCAATACTCAAATGCCATCAGAACCTCAGCTGAAGCTTGGTTAGATATTTCTCCCAGCCTGCCTAAATCATTGAGATATCAGTTTGCGGCCATTTATCCTTCACGGAAACAGGCATATTCTTAAAAACATGAACATCTGTTCTGCCCATATGTGAGGGGCTTTGGGCTACAGCTGCTGATCAATGGCTGGAGGAGGATTCAGAGGCTTTAGCAATAATGAGGGAAGATGTTTATCCCTATTTATCACACCCTTGTACAGGCGGCCAACACCAGGCTAACAAGGTCCTTCACCTTTTGGGATAATACATGTCCAGGGCTTGGTAGCAGATTTATCCTGAGTTCAGCCCCTATCCCCTTAATCCCAAGCTGTATGGGCCTTGAGAAGGAGGTGTGAACATAACCCTTGCTGCCCTGAATTCCACAGAGATCTCTCGCACTCATGGCCTGTCCCTTTCTCATGTTCATCTGGGAAGCAGGTGACACTTTTGATGCCATGACACCACTCTGTTTCGCATCCTCTCCGCAAATGCTATTAAGAGAGCTCCACCTTTGCAATCCACGTTCCCTGTAAAGCAGGAGTGGGCAACCACGGTGAGCACAGGGATAATTTTTGCTCCATGGTGTCTGGGGTGCATCACCCCATTTTTGGCCAATGCTTTAAAGCAAAATAATGCCTCCAAGAAAATGTGGACTATGATGCCCATCAGTCCTGACCACTGGACACATTGGCTGGGGCTGATGGGACTCAGTGTACAACATCTGGAAGGGCCACAGTTTCCCCATTCCCTGCCCTAAAGTCTTTGAGGCATGTAACTTACTAATATCTAGAGCAGGGGTAGGCAACCTTTCCCCTTTAAGGGCCGAGGGACTTCAGCTCCCAGAAGCCTCAGCCATGTTGGCCAATAGTCCCGTGTTGGCCAATAGCTCCTGGGATTCTGGGAGCTGAAGTCCCTCGTCCCTTAAAGGGGAAAGGTTGCCTACCCCTGATCTAGAGTGTTGGGGGATACTAGGAAAAGTCACTGCTCTCATTCTAGATTTACAACAGCACTGGAAGGTAGGTTTCACTAGGAGAAATGGTGATTTTCCCAAACAAGGACTGTGCATCAGAATTTCTTCTCTCCACCTACTGCACCGTATGGCTTCCACAGCTGCAGCTGTGGTAGAAGGAAAACAGTTGAGACCTGGGTCATGTTTTCAATGTCAAGTCTAGAATAAATGTTATTTAAAAAGTCTTTGTTAAATAAATCCATTATGTCTTGACTCTGCTTTCTATCAGAATGTCTACACCATACAGTGAGCCCTCCACAGTTGCAGTTTTGACTTTTGCAGCTTTGATTATTTGTGGATTTAATTGATATGTTATCTCTACGAATCTCTATGGTCTTCAGTGTGACTCTGCTGGATGTTGACCATAGAATCAGGCTGGAGGACCTAGAAATTCCTAGCAAATACGGTTCTCTAGGCATTTGTACGTCTTCCAGCACAATACTATGGTCAACGATTTTATGGTCAACTTCACCATGGAGTTGTGCTGGAGGACTTAGAGGGTCATAGAGAGGTGTTCTCTCAGGTAAAAAGGAAAAGTAGTTTTTTTAAATTTGCTTTTTCTCACTTTCACAAGGTCCTGTGCCCCAGTGAATGTGGAGGGCCCACTGTACATTTGAAAGCATGCTGCCCTCCAGATGTTTTGGATGATGACTTCTAGAAGCTACAGCCAAAATAGCCAGTGGGCAGGGATTATGGGAGTTAAAGAGCCCAAAGCATCTGGAGGGCACTAGGTTGCTTGACCCTAAAATACTTGCCGTTACAGGAAAGTAATAGTGCCACTTTATTCTGCTTTGGTCAGGCCTCATCTGGAATACTGTGTCCAGTTCTGGGCACCACAATCAAAAAGGATGTTGAAAAGCTGGAACTTGTCCAGAGGAGCATGACCAAAATGGTGAAGGGTCTGGAAACTATGCCTTATGAGAAGCGACTTAGGGAACTAGGTATGTTTAGCCTGGAGAAGAGATGGTTATGATAGCCCTGTTTAAGTACATGAAGGGGTACCATATTGAGGATGGAGTAAGCTTGCTTTCTGCTGTTCCAGAGAATATGACACGGAACAATGGATGCAAACTACAGGAAAAGAGATTCCACTCAACATTAGGAAGAACTTCTTGACAGTGAGAGCTGTTCGACAGTGGAACACACTCCCTCGGAAAGTGGTGGACTCTCCTTCTTTGGAGGTCTTTAAACAGAGGCTGGATGGCTATCTGTTGGGGATGCTCTGATTGTGTTTTCCTGCATGGCAGGGGGTTGGACTGGATGGCCCTTGGGGATCTCTTCCAACTCTAGGATACTGGGATTCTACTAATCTAAATGATACTGGCTTCCTTAAAAAATACATGAGATTTTGTACTTAGGGGAAAGTACTGAGAATTTGTACCGGACAAACCCAGTCAATAGTAACTTCCCTGGGTTCTTTGACTGGGGAAAAGAAGAATTAGTTATTTGAAACTTTTTGAAAGCTATAGGGCAGTGGGTCCACTCAGAGTAACCACAGAAAATCCTCATATTTTGGGGATGGGAAGAAAGGCTCTTCCAGATCATGGGGACATGTTTTGTGAATGCCATGTGAAGCATTAAAAAAACACCCCACAAACTTCCATGTGGCCCCATATTGTGTGCCTGGAGTAGTGGTGGTTCTCCACCAGTAACTTGAGAAAGTTGCCTTTTTTATGGTATTTCCCAGAATCCTTTCCCTAGCATAGCTACATGTATAATAATAATAATAATAATAATAATAATAATAATAATAATAATAATTTATTTATATCCCACCTTTAGCCAATGGGGCCTACTGGGAGTCGTAGTCCAAAAACTTGATATAAGCTGAAATAATTTCTAGCTCTTACTAATGCTTGAAATCCTTTTTAACTGGAGGTGATGAATACTGGAGAGACTTTTTTGCAACCTTAGTCAGAAAGAAAGTCTGGCTGGCTATTCCTTCAGGTGACAGAAGTATCTGGCTGATTTAAACCTTTCTTCTTAATTGAAAAATTAGCAAATAATGTAGCAGGCAGGTGACAGTTACCTTCTACCACCTGGCATCAGATGAGATGCTTTGGCTCATACATCCACCTGCCCAAAATAGCCTAAGGAAGATCAGACATATCTTACTTATTTGGACATCGGGTGTCAATGCTAGAAATGTAACAAATATTATTTTTTGTTATTGTTTGCTTGTTTGTTTCTCATCAGGAAGAATAAAGCAACAATGAGATTTCTGTGTGCTTTTCTCCCAACATTAGCTCCTTGTCAAATGTTCTGGAGAATTATTCTCAGCAGAAATACGTATCATTTTTCATGCAGGAAACAAGTATATTTCAAACAAAGGGTACACCTCTTCTCTACATAAAACTAACAAATGTTCTCACAAGTTTTTCAAAAAGTATTCAGTGTTTTATTTTAATACCTTGAAATTTACAAAAGGCTTAACCTGGATCTAATGAGGTCCCCACAACATCCATGCAACTGAGTTGCAGCAAATATTTCCAGAAGCAGTGCAGTAAGTGGATTCACAAGATGCCACCTTGACCCAGACATCTCAGGGGTTGGATCTATTCACATCCTGACAGGCTGGAAGGCACCTAGGCACTCTGCATATTATCCTGGTAAGCTTATTAGGCATGGGCCTGGCAGATCAGTTGGCATCATGTGTTGCTCTGCAGAAAATCTCACAACCTGAGTACTGTAGTCATTGCAGTCCAGTGCATGTTGCAGTGGCATCATCCCACCATATGATGCACATTACTGATCTGGTCAGCAACATGTTTTCTTTCCACTTGGAGAAAATGGTGGAGCAATACTTACATTCCCAAAGTGGTCTGCCAATAAGTCCAGCAGTCAAGGTGTACATCTTTTCTGTGTGAGCAATTAGAGGTATGAAAACAGTGGCAGTTGCAAGCCACTAATTGCCAGGCCATTTGGTGATGGGGTTGTCATCACTCCCCACCCCCTACATTTGGTCCCAGGGGTCTCAGTTGCTGAACAATACTAAAAATAAATTAGGCCAAAGGCATTTGTGCTTATACAAAACAGAAAGGAACAAGTTAATGCAGTCAATACTAGAACAGATTCTAGTCTGCTTGGTCCACTACTAATTTTGTGTTGGTCTTGTATGCCTTCAAGGGACCCAGCATGGCATAGTGGTTGGAGTGTTGAACTACAACTCTGGAGACCAGGATTTGACTCCCAGCTTGGCATGAAATCCACTGGGCAAGTCACATTCTCTCAGCCTCAGGGGAAGGCAGTGGCAAACTTCCTCTGATCAAATCTTGCCAAGAAATCCCCATGGGATCACTATAAGTCGGAAACTTATGGTTGAAGGCACACAACAACGATACTTTCTGCCATATGGTGACCTTAATATCATGGGTTTTTTCTTTCATATTTCTTCAGAAGAGATCTACCATTGCCTTTTTCTGAGGCTGAGAGAGTATGATTTGCCCAAGATCACCCAGTGAGTAGCCACGGCCGAACGGGGATTCAAAGCTGTGTATCCTGGAAAACCACTATTTCAAGCTGGTTATCAGTTATAACTTTACAAGACATAAATATACATGAAGAGGAGAAAAGAAGAATTGGTATTTTCTCTATAGTTGCCAGAAGGAAAAGTTGGATACTAAGCATAAATCAGGTCTTTTTTATCCATGATAACTGTCTCTTCTATCATGTTATTACAGCCATCTGTTGTTGTAGAGCAAGTAAACATGCATACTGTACAAACAAGAGAGAGAGAGGGAGAGAATGTTAATCTAAGAACTCAAATCTATGTGCAAGAATTCCTATCTCTGGGAAGAAGCTATCTCAAGAAGTCATAGAGACATCCCTTTCCACTAGCTTCCATGTGCTATGTCTCTCCTCCTTTCATTGGTTTCCAGAATTTGGAGAAGTTACTGTTTTGGATTATATCTCCCAAATTCTCCCAACAAGCATGACTATACTCTGAACTTTAGGTTTGCATGAGAAGTTTGCTTTCATGATTTCCAGATCAGCAAAGGGGAAGGGGTGCATGGCCAGAGGAATTGACTTGTCAACACACATAGCCAAATGTCAGAATGAAGCAGCCTACTTTGAACGAATGAAGCTGTACATTTTTCAAATGACGGATGAGCAAAGCTGAATTAAAGTAGTCGGGGACCTGGAATAGTTCCAAAATTGGGCTCTTTTTGTATCCATGTGTGAAATCATCTAGGTAAATAAATAAAGTACAAAATAGCTGCAGCACAAAAAACCTTCATATCTGAACCCAGTTTTAGCTAGGCAACCTTCAAGAGACTGAATAGCTCTACTCAGTTACTCAAGTAACACGAAATATATTGATGATGAATAGAAGAATCAGAAGATTTAGGAAATGAGTGGGAAATATGGGGAAGCAAGCTACAACTTTCCTTCAGCATTGGGCCCATAGTCACTAAGGCCCATGGAGCAAATACATCAATGGAGTAACTATATCAATTGAGCTATTGATCATCTGTCCTTATTATGTTTCTAAAACTGATATTTAAAAATCTGGTTGAATTTTAATATGATTATCTACTTGAATCTTAATATTACAACTTTCTGTGCTTTATATATACCTGTTTTCCCACCTTCAGCATGAGTCTGAGTGTTGACAGAATGGCGAGAGATACTTCACAAAAACAAACAAACTGGCATCCAGTATTCTGTTTCCAAAAACAACCTGATAAAATCACTTTGGTGTTTACAGAAGGCTTTGACATTCTTCAAACACTTCCAGTTGATTTTCCCCAGTAGCTGGTAATTTGAAAGAATGTGAAATTTTGTTAATGTTAATGTTAAATCCTGGAATACAATTTTGTTCCCTAGGTACTCACTTCTTTTGATCCAATCCTCCCTACCCATAAAAGCAAGCATCCTGCTCTAGAGAACTACTATTCAAAGGAACACACAGTTCTAATTTTTGACACACCCTGACACACCCTGTCAAATTAAGATGGCTGTGGGTCCTGTAAAAAGAGTTTTTGGACATGCAAGATGTTTGACTCCTACCCACTGGAGGCAGACTTCATCTACACATGGGAGGTTTCATAACAGATTGACCTATTCCATTCATTCGGTTCATTAGTAAGCGTAGATCTTGTATATCATCAATGCTT
>CM034703.1:13304658-13317864 GCA_020142125.1 Phrynosoma platyrhinos | reverse complement strand
ATAGAACCGAAACATCCATTCAGATCGCAAACTGATTTATTTGTAAGTGGGAATGAGGCCTAAGCAACAATTCCAAGTCCTGTACTGCCACTCCCACACCAACCTATTTCCATAGCACCTGAGGACATTTCAAAATGTTGAATTTTCATGGCTCTTTTACTGAAGGACCCTAGAAACTGTAATGCTATGTAGAAACTGAGGACTTCTAACAAAAGACTCTCAACTGAATATTGCTGGTAGAATTCAAAGACATAGTCATGTTAGTCTGAAATATCAGTATGCAAAGGGATCTTGTAGCACCTTTGAGACTAAGCGGGGTTGCAGACTGCCAGAAATAGTGCAAACTGAGTCCACTTTTAGGGTTAGGGTTAGTGCTAGGGAATCATGGGAATTGTTCCCCCCCCCCGAGACATTGAGCCTTCTCTGTCAGAGAGCTCTGGTGCCACAATAAAATACAGTTCCCATGATTCCCTAGCACTAACCCTAACCCTAAAAGTGGACTCAATTTGCACTATTTCTGGCAGTCTGCAACCCCCTTAACTGAGAGAAAAACGCTGGCAGCACAGGCTTTCATAACATATACTTCAGAGCATCATAGAATCCTAGAGCTGGAAAAGAGCTGGAAAATGCCCTGCCATGCTGGAAGACACAATCGCAGCAATCCAGCTTCTGTTTAAAAACCTCCGAAGGAGAAGACTCCACCATTCTACAAGGCAGCATGTTTCACTGTTGAACAGCTCTTTATCATCAAGAAGTTCTTCCTAACACTGAGGTGGAATCTCTTTTCCTGTAGCTTGACTCCATTGCTCCATGTCCTAGTCTCTGGAGCAGCAGAAAACAAGCTTCCTCCATTGTCAGTATGGCATCCTTTCAAATATTTAAATACGGCTATCATGTCATCTCTAACCTTCCCTTCCCTAAACATACCCAGCTCTCTAAGCTGTTTCTTATAGGGCATGGTTTTCAGACCTTTCGCCATTTCCAGACTTTTCACCCTCCACTGGACACGCTCCAGCTTGTCAACATCCTTCCTGAATTGTGTGGTGCCCAGAACTGGTCACAGTATCCCAGATGAGGTCTGACCAAAGTAGAATAGAGTGGTATTATTACTTCCCTTAATCTAGACACTACACTCCTATTGATGCAGGCTAGGATCATACTGGCGTTTTAAGCTGCTGCATCACACTGCTGACTCATGTTCAGCTTATGGTCTACTAAGACTCCCAGATTTCTTTGGCATGTCAGGTGTCACTCATCCTATGTCTAAGCCTTTCATCAAATGCATGAACTGGTTAGGAACAGGGCTAACATTTCTGTTGGCTCTTACCTCTCTAAGGAGCCATAAAAACCACAAGAAAAGCAAAGGACACACAATTGCCACTAGGGTCACAGGTATTCTGTCATCCAGGTAGTAACAAGGCTCAGAATTGCTTAGCTTCAGAGAAGAAACAATATCAAAGGACTTAAAAGACATTTTCTAGAAAAGATCAAGAAAATAATAGCAATAGCAAATAAAGACAGACCTGTTCCAAAGCAACATTTGAAACGGCCTCAGAGTCGCCCCCCAAAAACAATCCCCGAAGGCAAAAGTCAATTTTTGGAGAAGTGGAAGGTTCTGCTTTTTTATTACTACACAATAGACAAATTTCAAAGGGGTTCAGTTTCCCCACAAGCACACTGACAGGCTGTGGAAAGCCATATCTGCTGAACTTTTGTCCATTTCATGTAGCTAGGGGAAAAAACAAAGCGGTAGTAAACAGCCAGAATCATGGGAATGATTCTCCTTGAATTGTGTCAGTCTACACTTGAACGTGAGATGAGACTGTACTCCTAACACTACTCACTTTGCTGCTAAAGTATCAAGATATATATGAGGCTATCCTCATGCAATTAGTTAAACAAGCTTTTTGAGAAGACACCTGATGCATTCATTTTAAGCTTGCATCCTCCCTAGATACAGATACAAAGGATATATATTTTGTTTGAGACAGAAAGAGAAGTTGTACTATGAATGGTTATAGGCAAAAGTAACAAATATCACAGACTGGTACCTAGTGACAGAACATGGCTTTACAGAAGATTGCACTGGCCCTGCTGAGTCAGAAGACAAACTACAAATACAATAAAGGTAAAAAGTAAAGGTAGTCCCTTGACATGAATGTCTAGTCGTAACACTGTAAGGGGTGGTGTTCATCTCCGTTAATAAGCCGAAGAACCAGCGTTGTCAGAGACTACTCTGAGATAATGTGGCCAGCATGATTGCACAGAATGCTGTTTACCTTACCACCAAAGTGGTACCTATTTATCTACTTGCATTTGCATGCTTTCAAACTCCTAGGTAGGCAGAAGCTGGGACTAGTGACTGGAGCTGACCCCATCATGCAGCACCCGGGCCTTAAACTGCCAACCTGGCGATCTTGCAATCAACAGAATCAGTGTCTTAACCTCTTGAGCCACTGCAAAACTAATTAATCTGATAAAGGAACCTATGCTTTCTATGTTATTTCTACCTCTGGTACCAATTCAGGCCTCAAATTGCCAACCTTCCCATCATTAGAATTGGTGTCTTAACCACTAAGCCACTGCATAATACAACAAATACAATACAAACACCATATCCATACGGGGTATGGACCTGGATTTATTGTGGAACTGTGGATAATAGCAAACCCTAAAGAAAGCTGACCGTAGAGCTGCATTTGATCTAGAGGTTCCTACAGAAAACATCTTTTCAGGCATTTCTAGGTCCTCCAGCATGACTCTGTGGTCAACATCTGCTGGAAGCATACCACAGAATCACATTGGAGGACCTAGAAAATGCCTAGAGAGAACGTATTTTTTTTCCAGACGTGGGTAAGTGAAATCATGGCTACCAGTCCTGGAGATAGAGGGGTTGTACTGTAGTGACACCTAAAGCATTAGCCTTCCCAAGATAAAAGAGATGTTAGATGATAGAGGCAATTTCCCCAAATAATCTCACCAAATCCTACTCTTCTATGAAATGTACGCATTGTGGCATGCAATATAATCTGCCCCATGGGAGTAAGCTGATAACATAATAGGCATAAAACACACACAGAGGGTAAGACAGAAAAAGCCAACCAGCAAAAGGAGATTCCTAGCAAAGCAGCAGCAGCAGCAGCAAAAGCAGAAACAGAAGCAGTAAGTAGCAGCATTTCAATGATTCCAAGGCACACCACCCTCTGGTGTGGATATAAATACAGTTTACAGACATGTTTAATACAAGTTGGGAGATGGGTGGGGAACCAAAAGAATAGTACTGGTACAGAGATGAATCCTGGTGCTTCCAACAAAAAAAGATTCATTAAAGCAGGCATCTCAAATTGTGGCTTGGAACCAACATATTGAGATGTCTTTGCTGATTCATGGCATTCAGAGGTAGTTTTAGCTCACATCTATTGTATTGTCTTGCGTTGTTTGGCATTACCCCTGTATTCACTGGTTTCCATCTTAGCTGTCCACATTGAAAAATAAGTGTCTTTACCTGTCATAATTGCTAAGGACAATTAGAAAAACGTGCAAGCCACATTAAAAGAGAGTGAGGAATAAGTGAGATTCTTGTTGATTTCCAGAAGCAAATGTGATTCTACAACTGACTGTCCTTTTACTTGCTTTACCCCCCAAAAGTTGCTAAAGTGTACACCAGGGATGGGGAATCTAAGGATCTGGGGCTGAGTCTGGCCCTCCTGGAGCCATTCAATATCAACACCATTTCCCTGTGGTCTCCCAGTTTTGCTATGGTTTCCTTACCATTCTAAAAAGGCTGAAATGCCTCTCACAAACCTTAGCTGCTGGCCATAAAACCTCTGACTTGAAAATGGCCAGTGTTTTAGTCCTACTCCTTGGCCCTTTGCTCCACACACCAGTAAAATACAACTTCTCTGCAACTGAATCCAGCCCTTGGGACGAAAGAGGTTTTGCATGTTTGCTCTACATAACAAAGATCCAGTTTGCTCACAGGGTGGGTGGGAAAGGCAGTTACCTTCTCTTTTAGTCTCCTACGTAGCCTGTCTTTGGAAGACTGTAGCAAGTTAATTTTGGGTCTTTCACTGATCCGTTCATGGAGGCTGTCTTTCCGTTTGCTTTCTGGGTCCTGAATGTACTGTGGGGACTGCCTGTCTGTGGCGTCGCTGTTTCGGTGCATCTCTAGAGGGATATGCACAGTACAGACAGAGGCATCCTCGATTTTCAGGTTTTCAGTCTCTTTGGCATTTCTGTGCGCCTCTTTGTCGTTGGGCGAGTGTTTCTGACTATGGTGCCACCGTCGGTTTTGGCTGTAGCCGTGGTGGCTGGGCCGCCCTGAGGAGTGGGGTGCTTGACCTCCCTGGGAGGGTTTCTGGTGCTCCTTGTTGTGTTTGGCGGTACCTTGCTGATGCTCTGTGTGTTGCTGTGTCTTGTTTCCTCCTGGGGCCCTTTGTCTCCTGCAAAGACAAGCAGAAAAAACGTTTTTGACTTTTTGATACGTACACACCCATGGTTGAACACACTCAAGCACTTTATTGGTGAAGATTATCAGTTGTAAATTTGTGTATGTGTGTGTGTGTCTGGGGGGAGGGAATAATTCCTTCCTTCCTAGACAGTAATTATAGTAGTATTAGCTGTGTGCCTTCAAGTGGTTTCCAACCTATGGCGCCCCTCAGGTGAATCTATCATGGGGTTTTCTTGGCAAGTTTCTTAGAGGGGCTTTGACTTTTCCATCCTCTGAGACTGTGTGACTTGCCCAAAGTCACCCAGTGAGTTTACATGGCCGAGCCATGATTCTAACCCCAGTCTCCAGAGTCATAGTCCAACACTCAAACCATTAAGCCTTGCTGGCTCTTAGTACAGAATGCAATTATAGCATTCACTAATAAGATGAGCTTTAGTGACAAAGTAAGCATGTGAGTCGATCCAAGGAACAATGCACTAGAACATTGTATGCAAATGGATCTTGCAGCACCTTTGAAACTAACTGAAAGACAGACATTGGTAGCCTGAGCTTTCATAGACTTGAGCCTGCTTCCTCAAATGCATTTGGAAGTGAGAAGTCAGATGCATGAGGAAGTAGGCTCAGGTCTACGAGAGCTCATGGTACCAACTTCTATCTTTCAGTTAGTATCAAAGGTGCTGCAGGATCTCTTTGCACACTGATTTTCCAGACTAACATAGCTATATCTTTGAATTCTAATAGGACATAGCTTACATGGCCTCTCTGGCATCACCAGTGGCATTGTGCCTGAACAGCAATGTGTGTCAAGTCTACTACTGTGTCAACTACCTCATCTACCAGATATATGCAGCGGCTACATACAAAAGGATACAGGAAGCTTCTTTACATTGAGCCAGATAGTAACTATTGAATTCTCTAGCTCAGTACTGTTTACACTCCCAAGTATATGTAAGCCCTATATGGACAAGCCCTATGTAAGCCCTATCTGGACAAGCTAAGGATTGAAGCTGGGACCTTTGAGAAGTCAGTCACGTTTTCTACTCTACAGCCTTTTCCCTTCTACAAAAGCTTAAAGAAGGAGCCACAGTGCCCATTTCTTTCAATACCTTTTGAAAAAACAAGCCAATAAGCCAGTTGGGCCAAATCCTTAGTATTTTAAAAGCACAGCTTTCTGACAATATGATCAACATAATTAGCTGTCGTCATCAGCCAAGCACAGTGCTGCTATGTTTAGTGGGATAAACTATAATTTTGCATAGATACAAGTGTCATTAAAAATATATTTTTTGTATCCATGGACATCCACAGATTCAACCATCCACTGCTTGAAAATATGTATTAAAAAAATTAAAAAGGAAAACCTTGATTTTGTCATTTTATATAAAGGACACTATTTTATTACACCATTGTATCTAAGGGGATTTTATTACACCATTGTATCTAAACCGCCCGGATTGGGCAACCATTGGGCAGTATATAAATAAATATTATTATTATTATTATTATTATTATTATTATTATTATTATTATTTGAGCACTCACAGATTTTGGTATCCACAGCAGGTCCTTGAACCAAATTACAGTAGATAACAAGGGCCCATTGTATCAAAATTATTGCATATACGTTCTAGCACAGGGGTCGGCAAGGTTTACTTACCTGGGGCCGGTCGCACGCGCAACCCCCCCGCCGCCAACCCCTGCTGCTGCCGCGCGCGCCAGTACTCAGCATGGGCAAACAAGTTGCGGCTGCCATTTTGGCAAACAAAATGGCGGCTGCAGCGGCGCATGTGGCGGCCGGTCAGCGGGGGTCGCGGGCCAGGTGCAGCCCACGGGCCGTAGGTTGCTGCCCCCTGTTCTAGCACTTTCTACCAGGAGGAAGACCTGCAATGGAGAGTCAATAGGTGGTAAGCACCTCTCGGTGCCATTACTATGTAGAAGATACCCAACTCTATTATTCTTTTCCACCACAAGCCAAAGAAGCTGCTTTGATCCTAAACTGATGCCTGTTATTAGTAATGGATGAAGGTAAACATATTGAAACCAAATTCATATGTTCTCCTGGTCAGTTGAAATCAGGGAATAGGGATTCAACCAGATATTAGATGGGGTTGCATTCCCTCTGAAGACACAGGTCTGCAGCTTGGGTGTGCTCTTGGATTCAACTCTGAGTCTGGCAGCTCAGGTATCACCAGTGGTCAGGAGTACAATTGCACAAATCCCCTTGGCAGCACATATTCTAAATCAGGAATGCAATAACACAGTTTAAACTTGTGCACCAACTGCGTACATTCTTTGAGACATCAGATCTGGTCTTGACGATACATGCCTTAGTAATATCCCGACTGGTTTACTGTAATGCACTCTATGTGGGGCTGCCTTTGAAAAATGTTTGGAAACTTCAGCTGGTTCAAAGAGCTGCAGCCCGGTTGCTAATCAAGGCTGGTTACACTCAACTCCCTTGTTGCAACAGCTTCACTGGCTGCTAGTCCATTTCCAGGCACAATTCAAGGTGCTGGTTTTGACCAATAAATCCCTATGTGTCTCAGGTCCAGCCTTTGAGATCTGTTTGGGAAGCCCTTCTCTCTGTCCCACCACCTTCACAGGTACATTTGGTGCGAACATGTGAGAGGGCCTTCTCAGTGGTTGTCCCCAGGCTCTAGAACTTCCTTCCCAGAGAAGTTAGATTGGCACCTTCCCTACTTTCTTTTCACAGACAAGTAAAGACTCTTCTGTTTTGACAGGCATTTGATGAGTGACTGTATAAGGCCTCTCATCTAAAGAATGAACTCGGTCTTGTTAATTGTTGTGCTGGTGTGTGCATGTGTAGTGATGTATGTTTTTCAATTGTTTAATCTTGTTTTAATTTTTGTATCTTATGAATTTTTAATGATGTATTTTTAAACTTGTAAGCTGTTTTGAATCTCAAACTGGAAAAAGGGCAGGATAGAAATAAATATAACAACAACATGTTTATTTCTTTCCCTTACCCCCAGTGAGGAGGTCCATAGCTTTCATCAGCTTCTCAAATGGCTCCATGATCCAAAAAAGGTTAAGAATTAGTGGAATACAACATACTAGGAAATATACACAGCACAGCCAAGGTTAATGTTCATAATTTTGCTTATGCAGAGAAGCAAGCAGCTACTACTACTACTACTACTACTACTACTACAGCACACAAAGTTCAATTCAACAGACTATTAACTTTGCACAAAATGTAAGAATCAACAGCTATCTTTTTGAAATTTGGTTGCAACGAACCCTATCCCCAATCATCCCCACCCCATCCTGAAAATTAATATGTGCTATTTTAAGCTTTCTTACTTTTTTTCTTTTTGCACAGAGATTTATTTTACCTAGCAGTGAACAAATTTGCGCTGACATGCTTAAAATGTGCTTTGCTGGAGGAAGTGGCCATTACCTTAAGCTGGTCAGTGGCTAAAACTGTCCCCCAGGGTTGTTTGCCAAACCATTCCTGTCCATCAAACTGTATTCCTTGGCACTCAGAGGAGGACAAAACTCCCTTCTGTGGCCAACTGGCTCTTAACCGTCAAGACTGAACCCTTGTGTTTGGTTAAATGGAGGAAGAGCCGACCTGTTCTCTGTGGTAATGGAAGGAATTCATGCTTAGGTTTAAAAATGGTTGACTGACTTTATGAGAACTGAATCGTCTTACAGAAAACTGGGTGGAAAAACAGGTGAGGGAGCATTTCTCAGTCGGACAGTGTTGTCTGAGGGTCTTGGGTTACAATGGAACAGATTTATCACAGGTAGGAATCATCCCCATGTCTGCATTTCTGTGAGCAATTTGAGTACACCGTCACTATGCCAACTGCGCCACCAATCCTTAAAAAATGTGCCCCCACGACCATGGAACGTGCTACACCTAGCATCCGTGGGCTACCAGCTCATACGCTACGTGGCTTCTGAGAATGGTAATACAGAGAGATACAGTGGGCCCTTGGTATCTGCTGGGGTTTTGGTTCCAGGACTCCCCTGTGGACACCAAAATTTGTGGATACTCAAGTCCCATTAAATACAATGGCATAGTTAAAATGGTGTCCCTTATATAAAATGACAAAATCAAGTTGGTTTTTTGCAATGCATATATTTTTAGAATATTTTCAAGCCATGAATGGTTGAATCAATGGATAAAGAATCTGAGGAAATGGAGGGCTGACTGTATATTTGGTAGGCAACCTAGTGCCCTCCAGATAATTTGGATGGCAACATCCAAACTCAGTGACCATTGGCCATTCCAGCTGGGGCTTATGGGAGATATAACTTCCAACATTTGGAAGATATTATAAAGCTTCTGGCCGGTATCCTCTGTGTGGGACTTATTTCTGAACAGAACAGAAACAGATAGGACAGCATGTGCACAATTTTCTTTAATACGATGTAAAACCTCTTCACTGGTTTCCCATGCAACTCATGGTTTAGATTCAGGGAAGCAATGAGTCCTTTCTGGGTGCAGATTGCAAAGTCAAAAGGGAAAAATCTGTGATCGGGTCATCATGGAATATTTTTTTTATTTCTACCACCCCCTTATACCTGCATATTCTTGCTTCTTTAATGAGATGCATAAAACAGTGATATTACTATACCACTGGCCCAACTTTTGGTATTCTTGACAATCAATGGAAAGTTCACAGGCCCATTGAGCTCTTCCAAGATCAAATAACAAAGCAGCAACTAAATTTACTTTAAAACTGTGCCACCAGGCCTCCCACCCACCCCCTGATATAATCCCAGCCGGAGCCCCATATCATCACAACCTGGTCTTCTTTCATTCACCCCGAGCTTTTACTGTTCTAAATAGTACATGCATCCAAACTATTTCTCTGGTCCTCCCACTTTTCTTTTTCATTACAGCTGCTTTTATTTACATGTCTGTGAATCTTTAACCCAGGGCAATAAGCCATCCGTCTGTAGTCTTTTTATTCCCCATAAAACATTTGTAGCAGGCAGGGCTTTCAGTCGACAGTTGACAAGCAATGGCTGCTCCAGCATTAGCCACAGTAAGCTGCTTCAGGGGTTTTCAGGAAGGATGAACTAATCTCAGTTTTCCATGGCATATGGTTGCTTCCGATTTGTGGTTTTGGGGTTTTTTTTTTTAAATAAAATGCACACCAAGTTCAGGAGCATGTGCTAAGCACTTCTAATGAGCTCATCGTCATTCGTTCTGCAACACATATCTATCACTAGAAACCTGAAGCCAAAGATTGGGTTATTCTCAATCATAGTGAAAGGCATGTCTAGCTGTCTATGTGGTCTCTATGGACACCTCCTCCCCAGAAGGATAGGTTGAGCATTACTTCTTTCGAGGGGCTTGTGTGATGTTTTCCCTCCACACTTGCCTGTCGTTTCCCTTCCTCCTTTATCATAATTTTGTGGCAGATATTTTCTTGTCACCAGTTGGAATGTTCATGAACATCCCATGACATCATAGGACCTCAGCCATAGGAACATGTCCAGATGCGACTGCCAAATGCTTCCTGTATCAATATTTTGCTTTATACAGCTTTCCAGTATCTTTCTGGTTTCTTAAGAAGAAAACCAATGGTTCCTACAGAGGCAGCCTTAAATCATTCTCAGCTGTAACTACTCCATGAGCTGAACATTTCATGCTAACATGCTTACTGTGCAGACTGATTAATTTTACAATCAGAACCATATAGAGAGACAGTAATTTATTCATTTTGAATTCTTTCTCCCGCTCTCCTGTGAGTCATCTACTTTATATGGGTCATATTCTTCAATGAATAAACCCTGAACCCATGTTTCACTCTTGAGAATGCCAATATAGAAAACTGATGCTAATAATGTGCATGAGAAGAAACAGAACAATTCATTACAAAGTGCGCTATCTGTAGACTTTCCAAATGAGGCAGACAAGCATCTGCTTCCATCAACACCTTGGTAGATAGAATATGTAAGTCATCCCACCAATCCCATCACTTTGTCCACAGGTTATTTATCTGGCCCAAGAGAGGCAATGATTTGAAAAAGTTGCCTACTGTTGCCCCTTTAGCTATGGTGTTTCAATGGCTCTTATTCTACATCATCTACTTAGCTTAGTATACTTAAATTTACTTAATTCGGGCTCCATCCTATAGAATCCTGGGATCTGTAGCTTTGTGAGACATTTAGCCTTCTCTGTCAGAGAGCTCTAATGCCACAACATACTATAATTCCCAGAAATCTATAGCATTGACTGAGCCATGACAGTTAAAGTGGTGTCAAACTGGATTATTTCTGCAGTGTGGATGAAGCATAAGTAACCTCTCTTGACCTAACTCTCCCAAATCCGACAGAAATGTTATTCCCCCATGCTCTGATTGCTGGCAGAATGGACCTCCTTCTCTCCATACAGGTAATCTCTAGGAAAGTACACAACAGTGTCTACAATTGTGGCAACACACTCACAATTATGACTAAATGCCTGTGGATATGGAACAGTTACCTATATTTACTCCTCTGTAACTGTTGCATTAGGAATGGGAATGGCAGCTATCCTAAAGTGTAAAGATATGTAGCCAAACACTAAAGTTAGAGTTGTCCAAGCCATTGTATTCCCCCCATCATCATGTATGGATATGAGAGCTGAACAGTAAAGTAAGCAGATAGAAAATTAATTTATTTGAGATGTTGTGCTGGACAAGAGTGCTGAGGACACTGTAGACAGCCAAAAAGCCAAACAATTGGATCCTAGAACAAATCAAGCCTGAACTCTCCCTGGAAACTGAGAGTACTAAAATGAGGCTGTCATACTTTGGATGCATTGTAAAAAGGAAAGACTCATTTGAAAAGACAATAATGCTGGGTAAGGCAGAAGGTAGCACAAAGAGAGGAAGACCACACGCCAAATGGATAAATTCAATCAGGGAAGCCATGGGCCAGAGTTTGCAAGACCTAAGCAGAGGAGTAGTGGTGGTGATTTGAGATGTCTCATTCATAGAGCCTATGAGTCAAGGTTGACTCAAAGGTAGCTAACAACAACAACAACTGTTCCATAAGTTGCTACTTAAGCTGTATCTACACTGCAGAATTAATGCAGTTTGACATTGCCTTAACTGTCATTGCTCAATGCTATGGAATTCTAGGATTTGTAGTTTTGTGACATATTTAGCCTTCTCTGTCAGAGAGCTCTGGTGCCAAAGGTAAAGGGATGCACTGGCTCAAGTGGTTAAGATGCTGACTCTGTTGATGGCAAGATCGATAGGTTAGCGATTCGAGGCCCAGGTGCTGCATGATGGGGTGAGCTCCCAGCACTAGTCCCAGCTTCTGCCAGCCTAGCAGTTCGAAAGCATACAAATGCAAGTAGGTAAATAGGTACCACTTTGGTGGGAAGGTAAATAGCGTTCTGTGCAATCATGGTGGCCACATGAATACAAACTAATCCCTGACAACGCTGGTTCTTTGGCTTAGTAATCGAGATGATCACCACCCCCTACGGTTGGACATCACTTGACAACTTTGTCAATGGGGAATGCCTTTACCTTTATCTTTAAACCGCATTAATGCAATGTATATGTAGCCTTAGTCATGACTGTGACGCTACTGCTAAAATTGTAACTCCCTCTGCAACCTATTTTGTGGACTTTGTTCTCCCCATGCAACTGATGCCTGGCATTTTGCTGATGATCAGAGTATAGGTGAATCACATTTCCATCAGATTTGGGGGAGAAGTTACTAAGGTAAGCATACTTCCCCGCACCCTTCATATTGCCATTTGAATGTAGTTTCAATTCCCCTCTACTTGGAAACCATTTTTTAAAATGAGAAATGACTGAATGTCCCACTCCCATCTCTTTAACAATGTATTTTTCCACTGCTTAAAACAGGTGTGAAGAAGGGCAAATTACATTTTAATAATAATTTGTGCCTCCCAGAAGCTTCTGAGATGTCCAATTTGCTACCGGGGGGGCATTCTGTGGAGTTCAAGGGGTCAGGGGAAGTTTGTGTGGTCCATCCTTAAGTAGGCCATAGGCTATACTTTGCCCACCTTGTGTTACAGCTGCATGTATGAGCTCTTGGGTTCAGTCTATTCCATCTTTTATCTGATTAATTAAATACATATCCTGTCATTCCTCCAATAAGTTTCATGACAGTTATGTGACTTCCTCACCCTCTTTTATCCTCACAGGTTGAAGGTCAGGTTGAAAAAAGAGAGAAGGTGGCTGGTCCAAGGTCAACAAATGCATTTTTATGGCTGAGTGGAAACCTGAACCTGGATCTCCCCAGGTACCAGCCAAAAGCTCTAACACAGAAGTGGGGCAAAAAGTAGCCTATTGAGCTACAAATCCCAGCTTTGGCTAAGCTGGCCAGGGATAATGGGAGTTACTGACTGGAGAGGTGCACTTTGCCCATGCCTGATCTAACTCAGTGCACTACAATGAATCTCTAATTAATCTTTCCAGTTAAAACACTTCCACCGGCCCCTTGTATCAGTTGATCCCATCTGAGGAGAGGATCCGTCTATGGTGATGGCACTGAAGAAATACTTAGTCTAAGGCAGTGATTCTCAAACTCTGGTCCTCCAGATGTTTTGGAGTTCATTCAGCTCCCAGAATTCCTGACTGCTAGCCATGTCCAAAACACCTGGAAGACCAAAATCTGGGAATCACTGGTCTAACGCACTAGGAATGTCAGCAGTGGGATGCCACTGTGCCTCAGCAACTCCATCATAGTCAGAGGCTGGTGCTCCAGGCACCAGCTTAGCAGTGGGTAGATGATATAATAATAATAATAAT
>CM034703.1:13273934-13296104 GCA_020142125.1 Phrynosoma platyrhinos | reverse complement strand
GGTGTCTAAGAGCATCACTGCAACACCCATCATTCACACACTGACAAAGGTTATGGGCCCAGACAAGGCAAGTCTGCCAAAAAAGGCTGTTCTGCCAGAAAAGGCTTGTCTGTCAGAAATGGCTAGTCTGCCAGAGGACAAAGAGGCCAAATGTCCAGAGGGAAAAGGAGCCCAGAAGTCCAGATGGCAAGTTGCAAGGTGGCCAGGAGGCAAGACTGCCTATCCACGACTTCAGCTGCACCTGGACAAAAGAACCATGCTTCAGCGTTTGCTGGGAAAGCAGAGTTGGCTTCAAATCTTCTTCAGATGTAAGTAAAACAGTTATGTTTGCTACAAAGCTGTTTTTTTGCCTGAAGGCAGAGTGCAGAACTATTTAAAGACGGTTGTCTGAAAAATTCTGAAAAACACTGATTCTATCAATAATTTCATAGTTCAAGTGTATAAAATTGGCATATGAAGTTTCATTTGAAATTCTGATTTGATACTGAATCACATACACAAATAACACACACAATCAATCAGGCAAAAGATATTTACAAATATATTTTTGGGAATTCTTTCTCCTACCTCCGGTCATTCCTCCTTCTCCTGAATAATTTTTTGGTGTGTGCAATTTCAGCTTCATGTGGCAAAGGGTGGTAGCCCTGGGTAGGAAAGGAAGAAGGGGAGGGGAAGACAGGCACTAATTTGAAAAAGGAAACACAGAGCATATGTCTTAATATACACAACAAGGGGAAGGACATTTGGAACTCCTTGGCTCCTGTGCCTTCATAACCAACCAGAGCAGAGTCATCCATGTCAGTTACAGTCATCCCTGTGGATTTGCTGACTTCCCATTCACAGTTTTGAATTTCTGTGGACAGGAAGCCAGGAGGTACAAAATGGCGCGTGCATGGGGCTGTGCCGCCATTATTTTCAATTGGGCTCAAACATTTGTGGTTTTCCTGTACCTTTGAGTTACTGGAACAAAATAAACAAACTGTGACTTGAGACAGAATCACAGACTAATTATAAATAATAATAAAATTTATTTTTACCCTGCCCCTCTGTCGAGCAATTGGCTTACAAGAATTAAAATCCATACAAATCCAAAATAAGTATCCCCCCTCCCCCATTAAAACAGTATTAAATTATGCATCCATTAAAAAGCCTTAATATAAAATCTCAAAAGATACAATAAACAAAATTACAATAAACAATTAAAAGGACTACAAACAACCAATGACAAACAGTGGGAGAGCCAAGAACTAAGATGGTAGAGACTTGCAGACTCCTGAGGCCGGGAATCTAATCAGGAAAGGCCTGCTGAAAGAGATCTGTCTTCACAGTCTTTTTAAAGCTGCTTAAGATCATGATCTGATGGATCTCGTCCGGCAGGCCGTTCCATAATCTGGGGGCGATTACCAAGAATGCCGTCTGGGAGGTTGACGACAGCCCACATTTAGTTGGCTGGAACAAATTCCTCCCAGAGGACCAGCATGCGCGGGGGAGGATTGTATGGGAGGAGACGGTCCTGAAGAAAAGTTGGACCCATGCCATTTAGGGCTTTTAAGGTAATAACCAACACCTTATACTGCTCCCGGAAACTAATAGGCAGCCAGTGGACAGATTTTAATACCGTAGTTATGTGGTGTCTCCTAGATGTTCCCAATACCACTCTGGCTGCCATATTTTGTACTAACTGAAGTTTCCGGACCAAGCATGAGAGTAGCCTCATGTAGAGCACATTACAGAAATCCAGACAAGAGGTCACCAGCGTGTGCACCACAGTCTCAAGGTCCCTTACTTCTAGGAAAGGGCACAGCTGGCGTATCAGCCGAAGCTGATTACAGGCACACCTGACCGTCGCATTTACCTGATTAGTCATCAAGAGCAATGAGTCAAGGAGCAGACTGCGAACACAGTCCTTCACAGAGAGTGTGACCCTGTCCAGGACTGGAGGTTGCAACCCAATTTCTGGTTTTGGGGCCGCTACTGTGAGCACTTCCGTTTTGTCTGGACTTAATCTCAATCTGTTTTTCCTCATCCAGCTCATTACTGCCTTAAGACAGTCACTGAGAGGAGAGACGCCATCCGGATTCAAGGCCGACGATCGAGACATGATGGATAAATAGATCTGGGTGTCGTCAGCATACTGATAACATCCAGCCCCATATCTCCGAATGATCTCACCCAGCGGCTTCATATAGACGTTAAACAGCATTGGGGACAGAATGGCACCTTGCAAAATGCCACATGTAAGATCTTTTTTTGCCGAACAACTGTCCCCGAGCAGCACCCTCTGGGACCTCTCCGAGAGGAAGGAACAAAACCACTGCAATGCAGTGCCTCCAATTCCTAACCCGCTCAGGTGATCCAAGAGGATGCTATGATCTATCATATCAAAAGCCGCTGAGAGGTCTAAAATCACCAACAGGGTCACACTATTCCTGTCGATACTCAGACACAGGTCGTTGGTCAAGGCAACTATGGTAGTCTCAACTCCAAATCCTGTCCTAAAGCCAATATGAAATGGGTCTAGATAATCGATTTCATCCAAGACTACTTGGAGTTGAAGAGCAACCACCCTCTCAATCACTTTGTTCAAGAAGGGTAACATAGACACCGGCCTATAGTTGTTCATATCCAGGGGGTCCAGGGAAGGTTTTTTCAGAAGCGGCCTAAAACCACTAGGTTGGCAGAAGCTGGGACTAGTCACAAAGAGCTCACCCCATCATTATTTGTTAAAGAAGTAATAATCAGGAACACACCTACACACAACAGAGGTATACTTATAATTAAATTTAAGGTGTATCCACACTGTAGAAATAATGCAATTTGACACTACTTTTAGCACTATAACTCCATCCTATGTAATCCTTGGGTCTGTAGTTTTACAAGGTCTTTAGCCTTATCTGCTAAACAGTGCTGGTGCCTCACAAAACTACAAATTCCAGGATTCTGTAGAATGGAGCCATGGGAGTTAGTGTTGTCAAACTACCTTATTTCTACAGTGTATATGCACCCTCTGTGGCACCTTGGATGACAGAATAAGGAGAGATGTAAAGATCTCCTTGGAGCCTTTTAATGCAAGATGCACAGTGGAAGCCCTGGATAAGAGATAAGTTCATGTGAGTTTCTCCATCTCTGACTGAGTGCTTCCAGAGGAAGGCAATGAGGCAGAATGTTAACATGAGACGAAGTAAATTGCTCCATTAAGATTAAATAATAGTTGCCAGAGCGGTAGTAGTTTGGTGTTAGTATATGTACTTCTTAAATGTACTAGCTGGTTTTACATAATAAATCTGAAATTTCCCCTTTGCTTTTCAGACCTTGACTCCTGTCCTCTACAACTTTTTGTAGTTCCAACTTTCCATGCCAATCTTCTTTTCCCCACAATGACAATCTATGGGGAGGGGAGAGAATATAAATTAAATATATGCAAATCTGCTGAGCAGACATAAATTTATTCTAGTCACAGAATCAAGAGGTTCCCCTTTGGGTTTCCAGGCTCTTTGAATATGGATTCAGGCACTTGGTTTAGCCCTGTAGGCATTCGGCTGTGCTGGAATTTCAAGTCTGGCTGATTCTGTTTGAGCCTCAGGGAATGGGTGTTATGGTATGTCTAGCCCTCTCTGAGATGTTTTGGGGCCTCATTAGTTTGTGTAAAGAGCTCTGTGGTTCTTGGAAGGGGAGATGCTCTCTAATAATTGCAAAGTATTATTTATTTTCTTAAAACTACAAAGCTGTCGCAACCACTAAAGGCAGTAAAAGTCTTTTATTTATGCAACACAGTGCTTTCCAGACTGGCCATAAAAGAAGCTCTGTAAAAACTATTCTTTAGATATCCATAACAATCCATTCTCAGCATCCCTAGGGAGCCTTTCCTGCCACAGAGCAAATCAATCATTGCTAGAAGAATGCAGCACACATCCCACTGCAAACCATGATTTGAAACGGGCTTGCAAATGATGACAGCTTGGAGGCAACTCCTGGTTGGTGCCAACCACAACTTGCCCAGTTTGGATACCACACAGCAAACTATAGTTGCCACAGGCCATGGAAAGGAGAAGCATGGAACCTAGGGCATTAAGAGAGGGGAGGAGAAAGAGGGAGCAGGAGAACTATGGAACATTTAATCAAACAATGATTTGGCAACCAGGCAGTGGAAGTTTTGAATAGGGCACTATTGGGAGCATGCTATTAAAATACTTGTTTTACCCTATATTTAGAATTGTAACAAACACACATCAAATATATTGGTATTCTATCAAGAGTAATGGATAGGCATGATTCTGAATCATGACATGTATGTAGACTTCTTTCTTTGCCAGAGGTCTGCAGAAGCAGAGTGCCAACTGCCATGTAAGCCTGCAATGTTATAGTCTAAAACTTACTCATGGTTTTCTGCCACCAATTTACTATAACACTGGGGTGATAGGAACTCTTTATTGGAGATGGAGGCTCTTAGCAAATTCCTCCAGTCATCTATGGGAACTGTCTATGTTGGTTGGGAGTTTATGATTTCAGCAAGGGAGAGCTTACTGATACAGGCTGCATGCTCATTTGTGTCTACGGTACTTTGCAAAAAAAAAGAAAAAAAAAAAGACCCAGCAAATTTAAATACCGTAGTTGGCTTACAATGTAAACAGGGACCCAGGATCTCTTTTGAGGTTAGGAGGCTCAAGACTGGCTGGCAGGTCATTATGAATTGGTATGTTTGCACAGTCAGTTTGTACGAGTCTTTAATCCAAGGATTCAATCATCCACTATTTGAAAAAAAAATCCAAAAAATATAAATTCCAAAAAGCAAACCTTGATTTTGCCATTGTATATAGGGCACACCATTTTACTACACCACTGTATACAAATGGGATCTGAGTATCCACAAATTTTGGTATCCATGGGTGGGGTGGTGGTCCTAGAACCAAACCTTAGTGGATACCAAGGGCCCACTGTGTATCTATGAATGCATATAATAAATAGCCTAAAAAGGCTTTTGATTCTCGCATAATATCCTGAGATTCCAATACTTAAGAATGCTTAAGTGGAGAGTTGATGTTAACTCTGCCTGTTTGGATTTTATGGTTGGTCATAAGTTGGATGCCCAGGCAGCCAGAAGGTGATAAAAGGTACTTCCAGACAAATACAGATTAGCTAATGAATGGCAAAACCCTCATCCCTTCAGTCTGAAGAGATAGGAGTGGGGAACCATGCATTTTAGCTGATGCATCATAGGCTCAAAATTTGAGAGGGGTGGCCCCCAACCATTTTTGAGTAACCTATGGTCTCAGCTGTTATCTTATCTCCCTCTGGACCTTTTAAAATGTGAGCTATTCAATGAGATCAATGTGCTATACATGGCTCTCTTCCTGTACCCTTCATCATCATTATACCCCTGTGAGGTATCTTATGCTGAGAGAGAATGACTGGCCCAAGGCCATCTGCTGGATTCATGGCTCCATAGAGGCAAAATCCTGGAACTCCCAAGAACCAGTCCAACACTCTAACCACTATGGCACACTGTGTCTGAGCATCCACGTCACATCTGTCATGCAGGGCTGTGCCAATTATACAGTCAAGTTTCATTAGGATTTAGGATAAGGGATGATGAAAATCAGGTAGAATCGAGGGCAAATGTTTACTTGCTAAATATCTTGAATTACAGTCAGCCCTCTTTATCCACGTATTTTTTTATCCATGGATTCAAGCATCCATGGCTTGAAAATACTCCAAAAAAAAAAAAAAGTATAAATTCCAAATAGCAAACCTTGATTTTATATAAGGGACACCATTTTGCTATGCCATTATATTTAATAAGACTTGAGCACCCACAGATTTTGTTATTCACGGGGGATCCTGGAACCAAGCCCCAGTGACCCACTTTACAAGAGGTTCCAAAACCAGCCTGCCCACAGCAAAGATCATGCAGTTGCTAATGACAAAAGTCATAAGGAAAAAGGCACCACTATATCCTTGTGGGATACGATGGGAGTGACTACTGTCTTTTGGTCAGGCCTCTGGATTACCCTTGGGAGCATTTAATTTCAGTACAAACTAAGGGAAACAAAGAGATTGTGGAAACTAGAGATAAATCCTTCAGCAAGGAGGGATAAGGTTATTGCACTGCACTTCGAAGAATGGGAACGGAACGGAACACAAGGGAACGGAACAGAACAAAAACACATTTTACTGCACGGGAGAACACCACTAATGTCGCTGGGAGTCCCCGACCCGTTCCCCAGCCGTTCCTGGCAGCCGATTTTTGAAGGACTCCCGGCGGCATCGGTGGCGTTCTCCCATACAGTAAAATGCGTTTTTGCTCCGTTCCGTTCCCTTGCATTCCATTCTGTTCCCGTTCCTTAAGTGCCGTGCAATAAGCTTAAACGTTAGACAGAAGAAGTGTGGAAAGACAAGATTCCCTCTTCACTTTTGATGAGAGGTGAGAGACACCTGAGAGAGTTGGGTGGATCTGACATGATGATGGAAGCTATGGCATGAAATTTCTGGTTCATGAGGTCAGAAATAAAACAGCTTGGAAAAGTTACTGCTTTTGAATTTGAAAGTTACTGCTCCTAGAAATACCTGCTGGCCATGCTATTACCAAAAAAATAACTTTCCTTAGCTCAAGGTTTATTCCCAAGCCTTATCCACACCCTGTGCTCATCAACAGGATAGTAAGTAAGCAAGGACCCATTCACACTACACAATTATAACACTATGATTCCATTTTAACTGCTACCATTAAGTCTTATGGAACTGTAGGATTGATTTGCAGTTTATGGAGGGGTATTGAGAATTCTCATCCAGAGAGTTCTAGTGCCCTACCACACTACAAACTGTAGGAATCCATAAGATGCTGTCATGGCCATTAAAGAGGAATTCTCTTAAAATGTTGGGAGAATTTGCAGACCATCCATTATTACCTGCTCTGCAAGGACCCAAGCAGACTTGGTTTGTGAGAACAGCTTACAGTATAGGAAGTTCTGATAATCAAGCTGACAAGAACTGCATTTCGAGGCTCCCTTGATATACTGACGTCATCAAAACTTACTATTACTCATTAGTATATGGAGAACCTTAGATTCTTCATATGTTCTGTTTAATAATTCTCATAATCCCTTTTAGTCCTGCTAGGTGGGGCTGGTGGGATTTGTAGACCAAAACATCTAAAGGGACAAATGTTCTCCACACATGAGCAGGAGATCCAGCAGCCACAATTGGGGACCCTGGAACTACTTCTGAGGTGAGGGTGATCAAGACTGGCAGACAGGTCATTACGGATTTTCCATACTTGCATATAGGTTTTTAGAAAACTACATTGAATTGTAATAATGCCACCAACTAAAGGCATTAACAAGGTGAGAAGCATGATAATAAATGAATGAAATGCTATAAAACTGTTTAATGCACAAAATTGATAAATCAAGGCAATGAGAAGAAAATATAATACCCAATTAAGTGAATGGAAAGATGGCTATTAATTCAGAAACGCCTGGTTTGTAGTTCCTTGGGGAGCTCATGTACACAGGATTCTTGGTGGTCCTGATCCTTGATGTCTGACCATTGGGGAGGGGGAGTCTTAGGGGAAGCTCAAGCACTATTTCACTGCTGCCTTCTGGGGTCTATGACCAAAACAACTGTCCTGTGTGGTCTTTAGATGTTGACCAGAAAGTAAATGAATGAAGGCTGGGCTTTTCCTTACCCAAAATGCAGGCGCCAGGATGTAGTCCTGTCCCCCCAATCTCTCTCTCTGCCGCCACAGTTTGCTTGCTGTGCTCAAAATGACAGAGGTTGCATAACTTTACTTTAGGAAGAATATAAATAACTCACAAAAGAAAACCTCAGTTTGTTGCAAGAAGCAGCCAGTTTGTGCAAAAAGCACATTACAATCTGATATAGGAAATCCAGAGTACTTTTCCCATGTTACGGCTGGGAAGGGAACAATACCTCACAAGTGGATGTGACTGTAATTGTTTTAACTGATGTTATTTTAGTTTTGTTTGGGTTTATTGCTTATTTGTATGCATTTCCTCTGGCAGGGGTCACATTTAAAAACAGACTGTAGTATCTGAGAACTGGCCCCATCCGCACAACAGAAATAAAATACAGAATACAGAAAAATATTGGGTATGTTTTTAAAAATGGGACACCATCAAGACAATCACTGGGAACGGGAAAAAAGAGACAAAGGAAAGTTTTGTAGCAACAACTATAAAAGGGGGAAAAAAAACAATTACAGAAGCTTAACCATCTATGCAATTGTATTCATTCAGCAGCAGAAAACTAGGAAAGGGATGGGAGGTTTCTTTGAGTGCAACTCAGGCTACGTGCCTACTTAGAAAGCCACACTGAATTTACTGGACTTAGTTCTGTTTTTAAGTGCTTTTATCTTTTTAAATTTCATTTTATTCTTCTAATGAGTTGTGTGTGTTAATACTGTAATGGTTTAATTCTATTTAATGCTCACATTTGTATGTTTTTAAGTGTATTGTTCTTTTAAATTGAAAACCACTTTGAGTCCCAATTTTTTGTGGAAAGTGGGATATAAATAAAGAGGAGGAGGAGGAAAAGAAGTTGTTGTCGTCATCCCAGGTGAGTATGGTCAGCCCTCTATATCCATGGAATCTTTCTTCACAGAGTCAACCATCCACAGCTTGAAAATGTTCCAAACAGATATAAATTCTAAAAAGCAAAACTTGAATTTGCTATTTTATATAACGAACACCATTTCACTAAGCCACTGTATTTAATGGGACTTGAGCATTCACAAATTTTGGTATCAATGGGTGTGTGTGTGTGTGTGTGTCCGTCCTGGAATGAAACCCCAGTGGATACCAAGGGCCCACACAATTTCCCAGGGAATCAAGCATTCTATGGTCTGGAGACTGTAAAAAGTAAGTTAGGAGTAAAACTTCCAGACTCTTCTTACCAGCATGGCCAATGGCCTTGAGTAACTTGGTGTTTCCTTAAAAGCAAGCTCCTGATGCTCGAGGCTACAAAAATGAGGTCCAGACAACCTGAAGGACTGTATCTTCCAATGTGAACTTTCCTGAGCTCTAAGCTTTTCAAGGGAGGCACCTCTCTTGATCTCACCATCTTCAGGCATGTTTGATGGGCACACAGAAGAGGGCATTCTCCATTGCTGCTCCGAAATGCTCGAACTCCCTTCCCTGGGGAGGCTAAGATTGGCAGCAAATGAAGGCCACCCCCCTTCTCACCTATGCTTTCCTAACTATCCTACCAAGAAAGCAGAAAGTTTATCATCCATCTTGCATAGTCTCTGCCAATAAAGCACTTTTGCCTGGACTACTTATACATGTGTAAATGCACACACACCAGCCTCAGAAGTGTATTACATTTCAGTTTGCATAAACCCCAAACGAACAGGGGATCTCACACTGCAACTCTTGGCATGTTGTTTAAGAATCTGAAAGCAGACAAGTTGCTTGCATTTCCATTTCAGTCCAATTCATTGGGAGATTGCCATGGGGGGGGCCTCTTAAAAACTAAGCCTGCAGTCTTCTGCTTAGTTTTCCTTCCCTTCAACTTTAAAAATAAATACACCTGGGCTGTATGTGGAAGTTCTATACCTAGACAGAGAAAGAGAAGGGAAATAGGATCATTCCATGGGAACGTAGACAGATTTTTTTCTTTCTCTCCTTGAGCTTTCTCCATTCCAAGTAGTCATTATAAGAATGCCCATTTAAGACTGTAACAACTGTTACCTGATGACTTTAAGAATTGGTACAGGAGTTTGTTTCACTCCCTTTCCCTTCACATCCTTTCCCCCCTTTTCCATCATGTCATTTTCAACTTGTGAGGAGAGAATATGTTGTTTTTATTCACCAAATGGAAACTACTCTTGGGGCCTCTACAACTGAAAGGGGAAGGGTTAAAAAGTTTTGAAAAAGTAAATGATAAGTTTTAAAAATCAAACTTCTTTGGGTTAATTTAGATTTGTTTTTTTGTCAATTTTTAAAATTTCCCATGCAAACAAAGTGATGCTCAGAATTCTACAACATACCATATATTTTTACCATATAGAGAGCGAGAAATGCCAGATGATATCCCAGCTAGGTTCAGGAAAGGAAGAAGCACTAGGAAAGATATTGCAAACATGGGCTGCATAATGGAGTCCACCAAAGAATTTCAAAATAAAATCAGCCTGTGCTCTATAGATTATAGCAAAGCCTCTTATTGTGTAGGTCATGAAAACTATAGATCACACTTTTAAAAAATGGGTGTGCCATTACATTTGATTGTCCTGCTATGTAACCTGAACTCAGGACACGAGACTATTGTTAGGACAGAATATGGAGAAACAAAATGATTTCCAGTTAACAAGGGAGATCACATCAACAATTTAAGAGATTCAGATGACATCATAACACTAGCAGAAAATAGCAAAGATCTGGAAAGATTATTGAAAAAAGTCAAGGCAGAAAGTGCCAATGCAGGTTTATAGGTTAACATTAAGAAAACAAAAATAATGCCCACAGATGATTTATGTAACTTTAAAGTAGATAGTCAAGACCAGGGGTAGGCAACCTTTCCCCTTTAAGGGCCGAGGGACTTCAGCTCCCAGAAGCCTCAGCCATGTTGGCCAATAGTCCCATGTTGGCCAATAGCTCCTGGGATTCTGGGAGCTGAAGTCCCTCGGCCCTTAAAGGGAAAGGTTGCCTACCCCTGGTCAAGACATTGAAATAGTTCAAGAGTTTCCAATTTTGGATTTAATCAATCACAGCAGAGACTGAAGTCAAGAAATCAGAAGTCTTAGACTTGGAAGAGCAGCTATGAAGGAACTAGATAAGATCCTGAAGTGCAAAGATGTACCATATTAGAATCCTAAAGTTAAGATTGTTTATGCCATCACATTTCCCATTTCTATGTATGACTGTGAAAGCTGGACAGTGAAGAAAGCTAATAGGAAGAAAACCAACTCATTTGGGTTGTGATGCTGGAGAAGAGTTCTGCAAATACTGTGGACTGCTAAAAAGACAAATGAATGCATCCTAGAGCAAATAAAGCCTTCTTTCCTTAGAAGCCAAGATGTCTGAGACTGTTGTACTTTTGACACATCATGAGAAGTCATGAATCATTAGAAAAGACAATAATGCTTTGGAAGGTAGAAGGAAGGAGGAAAAGAGTAAGACCACATTCTGGATGGATAGACTCAGTCAAGGAAGCCATAGCCCTGCGTCTATAGGCCCTAAGCAGGGCTGTTGATGATAGGGTTGACTTGGAGGTTTTATCATTCATGGGATCACCATAAGTTGAAGTTGAGTTGACATCAGTTAACAACAACAACAACAACAAATTATCTTTGTTACCTGGACTTTTCCAACTCTATGATTCTATGATTCTATGACTCCCATATGACCCTGCCTACCTGCTGTGGTTAAATATTGGAGATGCTGATACACTCCCAACCCACTTTCAGATGGAGAGCTGATTGAAAAGCAAAATGGGATTTTTTTTCTGGCCATACTACCAAGGGATAGTAGGAACTGTTGTTGTTCTGTGTCTTCAGGTTTCTGACAACCCTAAGGAGACCCTATCACAGGGTTTTTCTTGGCAAGTTTCTTCAGAGGGAATTTCCCATTGCCATCCTCTGAGGCAGAAAGAGTATGTTTGCCCAAAGTCACCCAGTGGGTTTACATAGCTGAGTGAGAATTCAAATCCTGATCTCCAGAGCCACAGTCCAATGCTCAAACCACTACACCACGCTAGTTCCCTAACAGGAACTGTAGCCTCCCTAAAAGGAATTCTCCCAGGTTCTCCACTCTGTGCCTTGTATACTTACTAATTTTGCTTTTTGAAGTTTAAGTAGAAATGTGTAAAAAAGAATTAAAAGGGGAAGTACGTAGGATACGAAAATGGGCAAAGCATTACATTAATATAAGCTGACTACATTCTGTGTCTTGTATTCTTATAGGGACAATGATGGTGATAATGACAAGTCTTGGCTATGTCACAAAAAACTCACACTACTGGCTTCTGCTGACTGATGTGTTTAACTATTACAACTTCTAGCATGGGGCACAAACCCTGCTAGACTTTCCTTCCCAATAGTATTTGGTACAGCTCCTCCCTTGAAAAAAAAAATCCCATTCCACTGCTACCAGTAAAGCAAAAGATCTCCCACTAGCTATATGGAAAGCTGGAGGTTAATATAAATTCCATGGGCTCAGAGGGGGAAAACAACAGAGCCGCATTCAAAGACTGGATGGCAAACCACATTCCCTTTTGTCTGGCAAAAGCCAGCTTCAGGGGGCTGAGTTATTGAGGAAGTTCAGGGAGAGTTATATTCGTTCCAGATGCACATTTCCTTTAACCTCTTGAAGTGGCACTTCCCAGAGAGGATTTTGCTCTCCATGCTTTGCTTTTCATTTTCATTTACACAAGGCCGGAACAAATAGCTTTAATCTCGCTCTTGTGGAGCTGGGGGGTGGGAGGGGAGAGATAAAGACAACCACGACTGCACCCAGCTCCAGAAACCAAAGCAGCAGAAAGCAGGCCTCCCACACACCCACCCCAATTCTGGAAAGCTTTAGGAATAGGCCAAGAAAAGGGCAGACAGACAGAGAAAAAGGAAAATCCAGCAATTACAGCCAACAGGTATCTGCATCTTCATTTTGCTGCAAGGATGATGCCAGTATTATTATTTCATTTAAACAACTATACTTCATGTTATGTCTACAAGACAGCAAATCATTGCTTATTTAAAAATAATGACTTCTGTAGGGGTTAATTCCTTCTGAATCTCTTCATGTATGGAGTAGGTTGTAGTGGTGGTTGTGATGATTATAATATATATTTCTATCCCACTTTTCAGAGAGCTAGTGTGGTGCAGTGCTTTTGGATGACAACTCTGGAGATCAGGGCTCGATTCCCCGCTTAGCCAAGGAAATCCTCTGGGTGGGTCACACACTCTCACCCTCAGAAAACCTCATGATAGGCTCACCTTAGGGTTGTCGTAAGCCAGCACACAACCACCACTACCACCGCAACAACAACATTCCACTTTACCCACGAAACTGGGATTCAAAGTGGCTCACAATTTAAAAGAACTAAATAAATTAAACTTATAAAAAGTGAACATTAAAACAGAATTACATTATTCACAGCACTAAAGCAATTCAAACCTCAAGTTAAAAGAATAAAATGCAATTGGGGAAAAAAGATAAGCTTGAAATAATACAGGATGTCCTAGCACATTGTTTAAAAAAAAATCTGTTCTAAAAGCCTGTTGGAATAAAAAGGATTTAGCTTGCTGATGGAAGAACAAGGAGGGGGCCATTTGGGCCTCTCTGGGAAGAGAGTTCCAGAGTCTAGGAGCTGCTACTGAGAAGACCGTCTCTTGTGTCCCCCCAACTATGCTTGCAATGGTGGTGGGAATAAGAAGGGCCTCTCCCGATGATCTCAGAGCTTGGGCCAGTTTACACAAGGAGATACGGTCTACCAGATAGCCTGGAGCTAAGCCATATCAGGAATAACAGGTCATAACCAGCATTTTGAATTGCGCCCAGAAACAAATTGGGAGCCAGTGGAGCTGGTTCAACAGAGGCAATGTATGGTCTCTGTAACCTTTCCCAGGTAACATTCTGGCTGGAGTTATCTGGAACAGCTGAAGTTTCCAAACACTCTACAAAGGCAGCCCTAAGTAGAGCGCATTACAGTATTTCAAACTGGAGGTATCTAAGTCATATACCACCATGGACTGATTCAACATCTCAAGGAATTGGTGCAGTTGGTGCACAAGCTTTAATTGTGCAAAAGCACTCCTGGCCACCACATACACTTGGGCCTCCAGGTTCAAAGCTGAGTCCAGGAGTATACTCAAACTGTGAACCTGTGTCTTTGGGGGGAATATTACCCCATCTAAACAGGCCAAATCTCTACTCCATGATCTGCCTTCGAACTGACCAAGAGGACCTCTGTCTTGTCTGGATTAAGCTTCCATCTGTTTGCCTCCATCCAGTCCATTATTGATGACAGACACTGGTTTAGAACCAAAGCAACCTCCTTGGATTGGGGTTGAAAGGAGTTGTAGAGTTGAGTGTCTTCTGCATATTGATGGCACTGCAGCCCAAAACTATGGACCACCTCTCCCAATGATTTCATGTACATGTTAAATAGAATGGGGAACAAAATAGAACCACGAGGGACCCCACAGGCCAATGGCCAGGGAGACAAACAGGACTCCTCCAAGTTGGATGTCCACCAGAGGCTCCTATACCTTTCCCCAACATGATATGTTGGACACTGGCTGGTAATTATCCATTATAGAGGGATTCAGGAAGGGCTTTTCCAACAAAGGCCTCACAACAGGCTCCTTTAGGCAAGTTGGAACTCCACCTTGTAGTAAGGAGGCATTCACTACCTGCCTCCCCACTTAGGTTACAGTGAAACACAGGGCCAAAACCATACATGTTGCAGGAAACCTGTGAATGGATCTTCAAACACAACAACGACTATTGAAACACAAGCACATAGGTTCTGAATTATACCACCAGCGTGGAATATGTGTGTCTGTTAATAAAGTACTCTCCCTTGAATTGAAATAGATCCCTCCAGGCTGTTATAAATCATGTGAAGAAAATCTAAAGGTTCACATTCTTGAATTCACAACCCTCTCTTTATTTTGAAGTAGTAAGCCAACACATTGGAAGATCCAAAGTCAGATCTTTTATGGAAAGCAGCCAGAGAGAACCCACTGGGCTCACATTTAAGCCAGACACAAGAATAAGTGGTGTCAAATTCAATGATATATTTAACAGAGTCCTGTGACATCCCATAGACTTTTGTAAACTCCAGCTGACTTCATCTGTTAAAACTTATTAGTCTTTGTTGTTTTGGCTGTAACAGATTAATAAGGTTACACTGCCACAATGATTCTAGCTGTTTTAAACTCAATTGTTAACATTAACCTCTAAGCAACATAGCTGTGGCATTCTGGTTTTCAGAACCACATGACCCTTCTCACCTTAAACACTGTGTCCAGTTTTGGACACCAGAGTTCAAGAAGGATATTGACAAGCTGGAATTTGTCAGAGAAGGGTGACTAACATGGTCAAAGTTCTGGAAACCAAGCCCAATGAGATGGAGCTTAGGGTCTCTTCCAACTCTAGGATCCTATGACTATTATTCTATGACCTTTCTAATTTCTGATCTCCAAAAGGTCATGAGGACACATTTGTAGATGTAAGAAGAAGTGGGATAAATATTATAAAACACACTGAACATTGAAAGTAAAGGTAAAGATATTCCCCGTTGACAAGGTTGTCAAGTCGTGTCTGACTGTAGGGGGTGATGCTCTCCATTACTAAGCCAAAGAGGCAGCGTTGTCTGAGGACTTCTCTGTGATCATGTAGCCAGCATGATTGCACAGAAAGCTGTTTACCTTCCCACCAAAGTGGTATCTATTTATCTACTTGCATTTGCATGGTTTTGAACTGCTAGGTCAGCAGAAGCTGGGGCTAGTGACAGGAGCTCACCCCATCATGCAGCACCCGGGCCTTGAACTGCCAACCTGCTGATCTTGCAATCAACAGAGTCCATGTCTTAACCACTTGAGTCACTGCATCCCATTAAACATTGAAAGAGGCATAGAAATATTTCTTTATTTTTATACCGCCTAGCTTGATGAAGAGTTTTGAAACATTCAAAGTTTGAACACCTTTATGGAATTCTAGTTAGTCTAATGCAAATATTGCTTGCCTGTTCATTCCAGACCTTGTTTTGTTCTCAGCTAACACTGTTTATATCTAAGAAAAGCTTCAGCAGCCTTTCTGAATGCAGTTCCTGGTGGCTTGGCTATTGGTATGTAAGAGATTGTGAGAGTTGTTGTCTAAAAACTCTAGAGGACCAAAATGTCTCCACACTTGTTATATGACTTCTGAACATGTAAATAATATTTAGTGTTGTGCAAGTATCTGTGTTCAATAAACTATAAACCCCTTACAGCCAGAAACAGCTAGAAAGAGCTAAGTATTGTACAGCCTGGTCATCTATGTAAAATTACATGGCTAAGTGCTTCTTCTTCCAGAGCCCAAAAGTCCTGGGGATGCTCTACTGTTGTGGCAGCTATCCTATAGTTACGCTGGACTTAAAAAAGCAGCCACAAATTGTTATAAGCTCAGCTTACTGTGCCACCTAAGAGAAAACTACATGAATATTTTGGTGACCATAGCAGCAGCAAAGCAGAAAGCCAACTCTACACTGCTTGTGCCAGTTCTGTCCCCATTTTTTCTGGCTTTAAAGTGCCAGGTTCTCTCCAAAGATCCCTTCCACCACTGCTACCTGCAGCGAGAAAGCAGAGCTACATAAAATTAAGGCTGGAACAAAACCTTTTCCCCTCCCACTCTTTCAGAAGACCACCACTTACCTGGCAAATCCTTTGTATGTATCTGTGGAAAGGAATACCTATAGTTTCTGAGCCAGCTTACCCTTAAGAAAATGGTTTGGCAACACTTTATGTGGCCACCAGGCTGCTCTTAGCAGCCTGCCCCCATTCCCTTCTAATCTGTGATGGAATATACTTGGGATATACCTTATTTTCTGGCGTATAAGACTACTTTTTAACCTGCAAAATCTGGGGTTAAAGTGGGGGGGTCGTCTTATATGCCGGGTATAAGGAGGTTCATGATAGGTTTGCCTTAGTGTCATCATCAGTTGGAAATGACTTGAAGGTGCACAACAACAACAACAACAGTTTTGGAAGTCATACTCTTCCCAAACTCTATATTTTAACTGGAAAATTGGGGGGGGGGGTCGTCTTATACGCCCAGTCGTCTTATACACCAGAAAATACGGCATTTCAGGTTCAAGCCCCAGGTTAAAAAACAACAACTGTTTTCAGGTGAATTTCCCAGCTGTCCACCAGCAGCACATCTGCACAGGAGCTACTGGTAGGTGACAGCTGGCTCACTTTGGCCAAGTGGGAAAGGGCTGCCCTGGGTACATGAAAAGGGGGGATCTGAGGAAGGGGGTCTTCTCCCAAGTCACTCCCTCCCTCCTTCCTGCAGGCTGACAAAAGATGCCAGAATCCTGCTTTCCTCCCCCTGGGTGTGGGGCTCCTAGTGGATACCCCAGCTGCACTCCCGACAATAAGGAAGGTAGGTGGGCAAACAAGTTGGGAGGCAGGGCTGCCACAATGAAGACTGGAGAGCTCCAGTTGTTCTTACTTGATTCCACTTTAAACAGGAAGAACCTCCTGATGGAAAGGGCTATTTAACAGTGGAATATGTTGCCTCAGAGTGTGGTGGAGTCTCCTTTTTGGAGATTTTTAAACAGAGGCTGGGTGGCCATCTGTCAGAAGTGCTTTTTAGGGGCAGGCAGACTGTCCCCTTTAAGGGCCAAGGGACTTCAGCTCCCAGAATCCCAGACTATTGGCCAACATGGCTGAGGCTTCTGGAGTTGAAGTCCAAAATCCCTAAGAGGGCCAAGTTTGCCTGCCCCTGGCTTTGATGGTGTATTCCTGCATGGCAGAATGGGATTGGACTGAATGGACCTTGTGGTCTCTTCCAATTTTAGGATTTCATGGCTGCATGACAAGCCACACATGCTGCAATCGCTCTTCTATACACCCATTAAAGGTATAAGCACCCTCTCCAATTTTCACTCCTGCTGGGGGAGGGAAGGGATGGCCATTTTGTGCAATAGGTAGAGGTGAAATGGGGAGAATCTCCAGCCCTAAGGAGCAGCCTGGAGCCTTGCACAGCTGCTGGTTAGAAGAACTTTGCTCCCATGGTCTAACCAGTTTCCTTTCCTGGCTGTTTTGAGTCCCTGGAGAACCAGCTTAAAATGGTATATTTTTATCCTGCCCCTCTGCGAGCGCAATTGGGGCGGCTGACAACATTAAAATATAATAATAGTACAATATAACTCTCCAAAAACCCATCCACCCCTTAAAATAATATTTTACATAGGATATCAAATTTTGCATATAATTGCTTTACTTTAAATTCACCAATTTTACAGTTGGTGTCAAAACTAAGTTATAATTAATGGTGCTGATGAGAAAAACAAAACATATGCAACACAGTCAGGCCCTGGGCCCTCATCCAGACCACTGGGACCCTGGAATTTGTACTGGCTCCTCCACTTCCTTCAAAAGGGATGCTGTTCTACAGAGGGTTGGACTGGATGGCCCTTGCGTTTTTCCCCCAATTCTGTGATTCTACTTATCCTCTCCACTTTACCTGCAGACATATAATATATTAAGCTACCTGCCCCTCCTGACATTTTGATTTTTTAAAACAGGAAGATAAAAATAGGTGGCAATTGCATTGGGTGTGTGTGAGTGGAATGCACCAATGCACACCTAGATGTTTCTATTCCAGTGTGCATTTGGGAACTGACTGTTTTATATGATGGGTTTTCTATTTTAGTGCTATACCATTTTCAATCTATGCTTTTAAACTAAACTTTTATATGGTTTTACCTCTATAGACAGTTCAACATTATTTTAATCTTTGGATGTTTTTAATTGTATGCAGGTTCTGAAGTTGTTTTAGTTATATGTGGTTACATTTCTTTTTATTCTGCAAGATGTCCTGAGTCCCATTCTTGAAGAAGAGGTGAAATGCATATAAAGTGATGGTTTGATTGATTGCCTTACTGCACGAGAAACAAAGCAGAAACAGAGCCAGTGAGTAGTGGCTTTCTCTGTGCCTTCCTGAATGATGCCATAGCACTTCAGTTCTCTTCCTGCAGAAGATGGTTGTAAAAGTGTTTCTTTCGTCAAACGGATTTTTCCAGCTAGAAAAAAGACACAGTTTTAAAACCATCTCCTGTGGGAAGAGAACTGAAGTGCTACGGCATCATGCGGTAAGGCATGGAGAAAGCCACTGCTCTCTGGCTTCGTTTCTGCTTTGTTTTCTCATGTGATAAGGCTCTTAGTGACTGACTGAAATCCTAGGATCCCACAGGATGCAGCTATGAGAGTTAAAGTGAAATCAAAGTGCTATGATTGTACAGATGAAAGACAGGCTGGATATTGCACCTTCCAGATCACTCCCTGCTTCACTGACACCTGATGAGAACAATGCCACAAGTGACAGCTTTGCCTGCTTATAATGTCGATCAAACTTTGTGCTTGGCAAGAATCTTTCTAAAATCCGTACCCAAACAAAGCCTGAATAGAGGAAGTGGAGGAAACGCCTGAAGCTTCCAAGAGGAAAAATTATTCTAACAAGCTTTAAATAAAGAACCCTACGGCACTCGGCAAATGACTCCTCTCTCTCTCTCTTTCTCTTACCGAACATGGTCTCCCGTCTGTGGTGATTAAGGAAAAGAGTTCTATAAGAAACACCCAACTTCCTCAGATGGAAACATCCTCGGTATTCGTCTTGAATGAATGATTTTATCAGCAGCAAGAACCAAAGGCCCTAGCAACACAAATAATTAAAGCTACACACGTTTCGGATTTTTCCCCTCCCCAAATGTCTAAGCCCTATTTTGTATGTGTTTACTCAGAAGTAAGACACACTGTATTCAAGGAGCCATGCATCTAGGTTTTAAATGTACATAAATTGTACCCTGTGGCTGCTAATTCAAATGTTTTAAATCTGAACTTAAAAATTCAGTTTAAATAAAAGTATTTGTTATTGGAACATGTATTTTTCATGCTCTAGTTCCAAGACACCTAAAATACAGACTTTTCTTCCACAGTCTGACCAATTAAAACTGCCCCTCACAGAGAGCCCTTTCAAACTTGTGCATTTGTGCATGGCAGGGGGTTGGACTGGATGGCCCTTGCAGTCTCTTCCAACTCTATAATTCTATATCATTTTATGATTTTGCATAGCTATAGCACATTGATACCACTTTAACTACCATGAAATCCTGGGGTCTGTAGTTTGGCGAGACACTAAAGCAACATAGCAGAGAATTTTAAGTACCTTTCTATAAACTACAAACTGCAAGATTTCATAGGATGGAGCCGGGATAGTTTAAGTGGAATCCAGGTGCTATAATTGTGCTGTATGAAAGGACCTCAGGCTTATACAGTGCAGCACTACTTCTACTTGTATTGATTGCTATCATCTATGTTTGCAGGAAGGTGTGAGATAAAGTGCTCCTGGATTATTCATTAAAAACCAGGTCTAAGGAAATTTAAGAGTGTGTATGTACTCTCTGTCTCGCTCCAAGCGGAGGCAGAAAAGATAGGGCCTCACAAACCAAGGTGCCGTTTACCTTACATATCCTGTGAATGATACACAATAGATTCTCGCTGCCTTTGCAAGGTTTCCTATAAGAACACGTAGGCTGGGGCACGAGGGAGGTAGGAGGCGGCAGGACGCCTTCCACAGCTCCCTACAGATTGTGTCAGACTGCACGTACTTAAAGCCTGGCCGTATAGCTCTGTGAAAAGAGGGAATTTGCCCTTTTCACGGAAACTTCCTCTCTTGCGACTCAGTCTGGCTCCAGGAGAGCCAAGGGTTTCTAAGGAAATCCGTGGCTCCAATAACTCCAAAAAAGGTTCTACTGACACATTACGAGATCCATTTACATGAGAGAGAAAGGGAAAAAGAGGTTGATATTGGCTTGATGCCGCCTTTGTCGGTTTCACGTGAAGCCACAAACGTGGATGGGTTTACGTGCAAAGCGTGTGCAGCATGTCGCTTACTAAGGCATTACAAAAAAAGAAGTGGGTAAACAGGCTTTTGTTTGAATGGTGTCAGTTTGCTTTACAGAACAGGTGAAGCCAGGCCACATATATATATATGTGGAAAAAAATCTTGCTCAAGTCTGCAAGAAATTGGAATCTTTTAATTAATTAATTAATTCCCCACTTTTCTTCCATTTGGTACCCAATGTGCCATACACCATACGTCAATACAATACAGCTAAAACAGATTATCGGGTTGCATCTACACTGCAGAATTAATGCAGTTTGACACTGCTTTAACTGCCAGGACTCAATGCTATGGAAATCTGGGGTTTGTAATTCTGTGAGACAGTTAGCCTTCTCTGTCATAAAACCTTGTTGCCAAAATGAACTACAAATTCCAGGATTCCACAGGATGGAGCCATGGCAGTTAAAGTGGTATCAGACTGCATTGATTCTGCAGTATGGTGGCAGCCTCAGAAGGACAAGTTCAAGGCTAGATATCAGAATCTAACCTATTCTGCCATAAGATGGGTATTGTTGTAATGTACAAGCATCATCAACTGGGTGTTTTATATATGTAGAAGAAGAATATGAATATTAGAGTATATTAAAGTATGAAGAGAATGATGGGAGGCATATTACTAGTGTAAATAATTGGTTTAAAGAGATGTTTGTTGCCTGGTGCAGCAATATGCAGATGTCTGAAAGAGGTATTTTCTCAGAGTCTACTTGCGGGAAATAGAAAATGGAGATGGAATCTGGACAGTAATGGGGGCCGGATGAATGATGCTAATATGGTGGAGAAGTTTGGTATGTTTTAATTAGTACATGAATTCAGATGAAGCCTGTGAAGTTTTGGGAGAGAGGGATTGTTAATGTTATGCCAATGTATGTAGATGATGGCATTTGTGTCTGCAGATATCTTCCTGATAATACCTATGGTTTCCTGAACTGAAGACTGGTTTACTGGAGACTGGTTTACTGAACTCTGGGGAGAAAAGGCAATTCTAGCATTCCCCCTGACTGGCTACATGTATGACTGGGGATTTTCAACATGCAATGTGCATTTCTTTTTCCTTCCCAAGAAAAGAACTCAAACAGGCAGTAATTCAGCTGCAGTCCAAAGCAGATTAATTAGATGGATGGACTCTATTAAGGAGGTTATGGGTATGAATTAACAAGACCTAAGCAGAGCAGTAGAGAATAGGTAATCTTGGAGATGTCTCATCCACAGAGTCACCATAAGTTCAAATCAACTCAAAGGCAGCCAACAACAAGACAGACACACACCATAATACTTAACATTCTAAAAATACCAATTTTTTTCAAACTAACATGGCTATGTCTCTCTATATTTGTTCAGAATCTGGCCTATTCTGCACTGCAGAAATAATGCACCATTGACCACCATGGCTCTATTCTATAGAATCCTGGGATTTGTAGTTTGGAGTGCCACTAGAGCTCTCTGACAGAAAAGGCTAAATATCTCACAAAACTACAAACCCTGCATTCCATAGAATTGAGACATGGCAGTTAAAGACATGTCAAATCGCACTATTTCTGCAGTGCAA
>CM034703.1:13232591-13253427 GCA_020142125.1 Phrynosoma platyrhinos | reverse complement strand
GGAACTACCGCCAAAAAGTTGCAATCCAACTTCTGCCTAGTGATTCCACAAGGTTCCAAACTAGCTGTTCATGCGCAGATAAAACCCATTTGTGTGATTCGCAGAGATCACGAAAAAGAAATATATATATCCTAGCATTTCCATACTTGAGAATGCTTGAGCAGAATATTGATTTCAACTTGGTCTATCTGGTTAAACCACCATAACAAATTAGGTGTCCAGAAAATGATGGAGGTGACCCCAGACAGAATCTAGAATTAGCTGGCAAGTGGCAGGGGCCCTCAATCCCTCAATCTAAGAGATAGGGGTGGGGAACTATGTCTGTTTCAGTAGCATCATCTAGGCTTCATTTTCACAGCCTGTCACCAAAAATACTGTGGGAACATTTATAAAAGCCTTGTTTTAACCAAGATATATAACACCCACCAAATCCCCTTGATCTACAAAACTTGCAACTATATATATAAAAAAGAGAGATCCAGCAATTACTTTTTTTTTTTTGAGAAACCTACTCTGAGATCACAGCATTTCTGTCCAAATGCTCAAAAACTGATTGCTTACTGATCACTTCCCAAATGTTTCCTAGTGTCTAAAACAAGGCATGTAGTGAGTAGTTGTGTGGATCCCTTTCCCTCTGTAAATTTTGAAGATGGAAAAAATACTTACCTATCTTTAAGCACTTAACTGTATTTCACGAATTCTCAAAAATTATACACGGAGGCTCTGAGGCTAGATCTGAAAGTTTATTTAATAGCTTAGGGGCTAAAATCAAGCTACATACTGGCTGCCCAGTCATTTACTGGCCAACTACTCCTATATAACCTTCCTGAGTGCCGCATTTTCCGACGTATAAGACGACCCGGCGTATAAGACGACCCCTCATTTTGCCAGTCAAAATATAGAGTTTTAGCACCTCTATCCTCCTTGTCCTTATACCCGGCGTATAAGACGACCCCCCCCCACTTTAACTATAGATTTTGCAGGTTAAAAAGTAGTCTTATACGCAGGAAAATAAGGTAGATATCATTTGCTATAAAACACCCCAAACTAGAAAAGCCCACCATAAAGAGTGTCTATAAACTTGTCAACACTACTGAGAAAAACATTTGATGCTCAGTAACTTTATTTTCTTTTCAAGAAAGGAAGCAGACATCACCACTTAATCAATTCCACTTATATAAACGAGAGTGCACAGATTCTGTGCATATCAAAAGCGCCAGTCACTAATAGAAGATGGCTCAGAGAAAATTCCTAGCCTTTGTCCTCCCCCCCCAAAAAAATCTCAGCAAAATGGGTGCTGATGGTTTCCTTAAACCCGTGGCCAGCAGATGGCAACAGTTAGTTTGGAAATAACCATTATATTAGGATTGAATAGCAATGTAAGACAGGCGCTGAATTTAGAAGGACTGAGTAATGTATGGCCCTCCAGATGCTGCTGGACTGCAACTATCAACTCTCAATTATTAGCTGTGCTTGCTAAGGTTGATGGGAGTTACAGTCCAAAAACATCTGGAGAGAACATTTTTTTTACTCCTCTACTATAGGTACCACAAATTGAAACATTTTCAACCTCCAGAGGAGGGAGGGGGTGCACAGACTCAGGGAGTAGCCACTGGAGTCATGTAGGGCAGATGGTGATAGGATGGGAGGCGACAATTACAATATCATGGAAGAGAGGGGTATAACAGGGTGCTTATTGTCTCCCAGGTCAAATAGCATGGTGACAGCCTGGGTGATAGTCCCCCTGGATTGAAAATGCTGCTGTTGAATGCCAGATTGGTCAGTGGAAAAACAAGTGCCATTCAGGATTTGATTTCGGACTGACCATGCCAACCTGGCCTATATCACACCCTATTCGGTCCTCCACTCCTGCAGAGGTTCTGCAGTAAGTCTAAACCTGATCAGGTAAGGATCTGTCCATGACAACAGCTTCTTTTAGTCAGGGTGTTACTCTGCTTTGCAGCAGTGAGGTATTCACTCCTCCCATTACCCACCTCTCTGGCACTTTTATAAGCCAAGAAAGGCAAGGGTCCAGTGCACATGTGGTGGCTTCCACATGTCCAAAGATCTTGACCACATCCTCAGGCTGTACAAACTGAAATGTATACATTAGCCTGGGACAAGTAGGATCCAGGATTATATCCATTGGAACCATATCAACTACAGCATCCAAGTCAAAGCAGATTCAAGTGATTTTATCTGCAAAGTATTACGTAAACTCTTCACAGAAGGCTGTTGAGTGGTCTAAGTGATGCTCTGATGGGCAAAATGTAAAAACCCCCCAGCCACTCAAGACAGCTTTGTTGGATGACACTGTACATATACAATAGGGGAAAAGAAGAATGATTTCTTTACTGCCACCATCACCACCACGGAGTAGGCTTTCCAACAGGCTCTACCCCATGTTCAAGCATACTTTCTCCAAATATTCTACCATCTCCCACTTTAAAGTAAAACCTGGAGTAGATTTGTCACCTCAGTGACAAGGCAGACACCAGCTGCGCATGCCTGGACAGGGGCACAGAGGCTGCCAAAATGACTTCTGCAGATGCATGATTCTTACTTCAAATGTAAGGCAATAGTTACAGATTGGTTCAAATGACTCATTCGTTAGATGCACCTCTTTTAAAATGGTCTCAAGTGTTAGAAATGGCTCTACTGATATTTCAATGCAGTGTCTGAACACCATCTGGGGCTTGGAATAGACTGTCAGAAGGCTTGGGCTACATTACAGATATATGGTATTCAGGGTTTTTTTTGGGGGGGCAGAGTATTGAAAACCTTATCATTATTAAATGTCATGCAGGCCAGACAGTGTGTGTGGAGGGGGTGTTTACCTGCCAGGCTGGAAGAACCTTCCCTATGTCATTCAGGTTGATTCCATCTCCATCCTCGCATTTTCCTTTTCCAATCCTGAGTCAAGAACAAAAGGCAAAAGAGTAAATTAAAACCTTGTGTGAACATGAAATTATGGACTTGCTTACAGAAAACGGCTTACACAGGAGAAAGATCTCAGCCCGAGGCCTTGGAAAACCACTGCTAGTTTGAACAGACCAGGAATACATGACCTTTTAAGACCATGTTTGGGCAAGCCATGTCTTATGGAACTTAAAGACAATGATGTTCATCATAACATTAATTTCACCATATTCGAAAAAAGACATATTTGTGATCAGTTCATGAACTGTGACAGAAAACATATATGGCGAAATAAAATTTTATCTCTTGTGAACAAGGGATCAGTATGCAATATCAGTATGCATAGGGATCTTGTAGCACCTTTGAGATGCATCTGAGTTAGAAGACCAAGTCTACAAACGCTTATGTTACATCTTTCGCAAAGTTAGTCTGAACGGTGCTACAAGATCCCTATGCATACTGATATTCCAGAATAACATGGCTATGTCTCTTTTTCTTTTCTCATGAAAGAAGATCAATGTTCATTTTATTCAATCCACAGAGCCCACTATCACATGACGAGGGCCTTAGAATTGCTGTACTTATCAAAAGAAACAGCAAAATTATTCCAGATTGAGTTGGAGGCCAGGAGTTTGAGATAATTTTGCTTCAAGCATAAGTATACTGCAAGCCTGCATTCATTTTATTCGAGTTTATCTGTGATGGCTTCCACTCCAGGATCTTGGGATGTGTAGTTCTGGTCAGGACGATAATTCCGGATCTTAATCTAGTCAAGATCCCTGCTTTTGCTTTTGAGCTATAATTTTCAAAGTTCACTGTACAGGATGGGAGAATTCCTATTAAGCCAGTTTAAGCCTTTTGTAGAGCTATGCCCATGGAAGCACACATATCTATTTCTAGCCAGTACAGAAGGTCAGACAAGCTAATTACAATCTCTTTAAACAATAGAACCTAACAAAAATAGTGGTTAATGTCATTTGGCATTAACTAAGTGGCACCTGAATTCTAGTAACAAGCAATAGCACTTGGATTCCATTTTTGTGTACGGTACACACTACAATTAAACAATATGCACCATAATTTTCTATGTAGCAAACGAGACATACTGAAAAGATGTAGCCTTTTTGCCTAGTTGCAGGATTGGGGTGGTGGTGGAGGAAACCCAGTTGTTGTTTTTTAACCAAACCCTTGGTTTCTTGGTTTGGAACTTTTTTAAAAGAAAAAAAATCTTTCTTTTTTTTTTTTGCATTAATGTTTTAATTACAACTCATATTCAAATTTCTTGCACTTGGATCTATATACCCTTTTCTGGTCTCATTTTTTATCTCAGCAAAAAAGAGTGAGACAAAGTCTTCCTTCCATCTACTCATCTCACTGCATTGGTTCAGCTCACTCAAATGAAGACCACAAGCAGCACGGATATGGAATAATAAAAAGGGAATTCCCTTATAATAGGCAAATTGGGAATGAGATTGCACTCTCATTTATATAAGTGGAATTCCCCTACATAAGGCGATTTCCCAACTGCTGCCTTTGGGAATTATATTGACAAATTGGTAGCCTATATATAGAAGTATGCTAAGATCTCTTAGATCTGAAAGAAAACAGTTGGAAGCATGAGCTTTTGTAGGCTTGAGCCTGTTTCCTCAGATGTATGAGGCTCAAGTCTATGAAAGCTCATGCTTCCAACTTTTCTCTCTCAATTAATATCAACAGTGCTACAGATCCCTTTGCATACTGTTTCTTTCCAGACTAACAGGGCTATATTCTCTTTCTCTCTGTGTATATCTATCTATAGAGATAGAGATAGAGATAGAAATAGAGATAGAGATAGAGATAGAGATAGAGAGAGAGAGGAGTATAGGACTATACCAATAAAGGAATAAATCAGAAAATGCAGTTCAAATGTTATGGCCACTAGCTTAAATAACTGTTCTTAAAAAAAAAAGGGGGGGTCTTTAAAATAAATTGTTTTGGTGGAACTTAAGTTAACTGAAGGATTTGTTTCTGAATTGCATTTCATATACTATAAAATAATGTGATTAAAAAGAAGCAACTGACACAAGATACTGGTCTAACAATGAACAACTGCTAATAAAATGTTAAGGTTAAAATATTTTAATTCAAACATTGTTGTTCCAGTAAGAGGGTTGGAAAATTCACAGTATTTTCATAGTAATAACAGCCACCTTGCTAGTTGTATAGTTGCATTTCTTCCGAAGCAGCAGCAAAAACTGGACTTAACGTTATTTGCAGGAAAAATTAATACTTGCTGCTCTTTTACATGAAATGATTCTGAAACGTAGTACACAGTGAGGTTTTTTTTAAAATGGTTCACGTAAGCCACTGTCCCTCAATGTTTCAGTGACAGAAAGGGATCTAATAGGAAAGATGGCGTGTGCAGCATGAGTTTTTGGAAGCAAAGGAAAAATATAGATACTAAACAGTGTACTGGGAGGGGGACATCCCAAATGCTTTCTCAGCCTTCCAGGGCACAAGGACTCTTTTAAAGGTCTCTGCATATTTAGCCCAAAAGTCTGAAGGAAGTGCTGTGAATGTGGTTCAAGAGACTTACGAAATTCTGTGTTATCAGGAACCCTAAACTCATATTTCATTTTATTAAGCATGCTCCTAGCTTTACAACTGCAAATATCAACTCAGAAATGCACAGGCAATGAGAGAGATAATGCAATGCTGGAGATAAAGTGTCATGCATAGGACCAGCAACACCCAGATTGAGATCTCTACTCTAGTCAAGAAGCTCACTGGGTCTTGTTGGGCCTCTCTCTCGCTCCCAGAGTAAACTATCTCACAAAAGCAAAACAGGAAAGAATCAGGCACGCTGCGGTGAATATCTCACAGGGAAGGTGGAATAAATTTGGAACAGAAAATAAAAGAACACTGTTGTTTTTTCAAATGGCCAAAAAGACTCATTTGGCAACCAAATAGTTGCCATCTCCCATCATTAGCTCAAAAGGAAATTATAAGCAACCTTGTAAAAATACTAAAATACTTTAACATTTATTTTAAACTATATATAAAACCTGCCTAAATATCATAAAGGCACCAGATCCCATATGATCTTGGAAGCTAAGCAGGGTCGGCCCTAGTTAGCTCTTGGATGGGAGACTGGCAATGAATAGCAGGTGCTATATTACAGAGGAAGGAACTGGCAAAACCACCTCTGAGTATTCCTTGCCTAAGAAAACCCTAAGAAATTCATGGGGGTGCCATGGGTTGATAGATGACATACAGAAAAGTAAGTACAGTGCATGTGGTGTATCTTTAAGTCATTTCTGGGAACCATTAAGTCATATGGGAACCCTATCATGGGGTTTTCTTGGCATGATTTGTTCAGAGGAGGTTTGCCATTGCCTTCCTCTGAGGGTGAGAGAATGTAACATGACCAACAACCCATTAAAAGACCCTTCTGCCCAAACCAGTTGACAGCCCAAGATCTATTGGTCAATATCACACTACACGGTTACAGTGCTATTATTTCACTTTAACTGCTAGGGTTGCTTCCTGTGGCATTCTGGGTTTGTAGTTTAGCAAGACCTAAGAGCTCTCCAGCTGAGAATTCTAAATGCCCTTCCCTAAACTGCACATCCCAGGATTCCACAGGAGGAAGCCATAGCAGTTAACATGGAACAATAGCGCTATAACTGTGTAGTGTGATATTCAGCTAAGTACAGTGTACCCACCCCATCCGCAGACTTGAGCTCATGCAGAAGGCAAGCCCGGGAAGACAAAATGGCACGCGTGCCCACAGCGTCTGTGTGGCACGATGAGTAGGTGTGAGTAGCCATTAGAATCAATGGGACTTGAGCTCGCATAGGTTTTTTCCATATGTAGGGGGGGGCACGCGGAATGGATCCCCCCCATATAACAAGGGCCCACTGTAAAAATGTCATTTCCTTGCCAGTGGAAAGAGAGCAGCCAGCTTGGAATCAGCCATTAAGAAAGCTTTCTCCTTTGTCTTTAGCAAATGGGCCTGTGGCTGGTGGCAGAAAAGCAAGTAAGCAAGAAAAAGCATATAAATGGTTCCACAGCCATGCAGAGCAAGCTTTTAGCATTGCAGCTTCCATTATGTGGGATAATGTTCCCACAGATATTAAACATGTTCTGGCAATTTATAATGTTAAGTCCATGTGAAGGTACACCTATTTTTGCAAGGCTTCCCTGTGCAGTTCAGCCCATTATATATTTTACTCTTAGTCAGGCCTGAGCAACATGTGATCTTCTTGACGCTGTGGGAACTCTAGGTATCACAGATAAGGGTAGGGGATGATAAGAGTTGCAGTCCAGCAACACCTAGATGGCAAGATCCTCTAGCTCTGCACTTATGGAGCATGTAGCTATTGCACATTCATTTTTATACATCGTTTTGTAGTGAATGTTTTACGATTGTTCTGCAACTCTTTGAAATCTTCAGATGTGACTGCTTTGTAAACACCCATAAACACGCAAAGAAGCCACATCATTCATTTAGGTTGCAATATCTGGCCTTCCCCTTTGTGAAATGTAGGTCACTTGAACACATAAATCTGATGGGTGTGCACATGTGTAGTAGGTGGAACGCAGAGAGTGTATGTTATAGAGTGAACAGATGGAAGTGGAAATGCTCTGGCATTCTGCACTGTAATATACCGAACTCTGCAAATTAGACAACCTATATTGTGGGGCAAGAAACAATCCGATCAGCTCAGCTGAATCAGTTTGCTAATGTTTAGCCTCAGTTTCTCCTTCTACAAAAATAGTAGCTTGACTCCCAAAGTTATTAAGAACACAATACAGCAAGCACATATGCATGCTTTAAAAAACACACACGCTATTGGTATACATATTAATACCATCACCATTTCTTCTAATGCTGAATTAGAGAGAGCTGGTGCATATCAGTCATTTTGAAAGTGAATGTGGTAATTCAAAATTAAAGTACAGGTTGAGTCTCCTTTATTCAGAATTCCAAAATCCAAAATACTCCAAAACAAAAACTTCTTTTCATGGGTGACTGAGACAGTGACGCCTTTGCTTTCTGATGGTTCAATGAACACAAACGTTGTTTCATGGACTAAAATATTAAAAACACTGTATACAATTATCTTCAGGCTATGTGTATAAGGTGTATATAAAACATAAACGATTTTTGTGTTTAGACTTGGGTCCCATCTCCAAGATATCTCATCATGTAAATGCAGAGATTCCAAAATCTGAAAAAACACAAAATCCCAATTTTCTGGTTCCAAGTATTTCAGATAAGAGAGACTCAACCTGTAGTGGTTTCTGAATATAAGGAATACTGACTAGGGATGCAAATTATACTGACTAGTAAATTAAAAGAAAACCTTTTAAAAAGAAAAGCCTAATAGGGCCTATGTTAAGTGATTTCCAAGATCTATGAATGGGCAGGGGGAGATTCTTAAAATAAATTTAAAAGAAAAGAACAAGGGAAGAACAGGAACACTGCTGTTAGAGAGTTGTAATGCATTGCAACATTAATTAAGGGTCTCCACTTATTTTGGGTAATATTAGGCAAAGGATCAAAACTGCCATTCATTCAAGGCAATTCAATTTCTTGAATTCAGAAGACATAATGCTTTCAAAGCTGAAATTCTAAGCTTAGAACCTAGTGTGAAAACAACTTACTCACCCTTCTCTGTCTATGTGTGGGAGTGGATGCTTGGGGGTGTTGCGGAGCTTTCTGTGGAACTGTGTGAAGTCAAGTTTTTCAGGTTGTAAGTCCCAGGTGGCACCACTAGAAAGGAAGGGAAAATGGAGAGCAAATGAGGAACAGAAGTCCTGGACTTAATTAAACATACTGATTGATGTACCTAACAGGAAGATCTGGGGGTTGGATGCATCACCAAACCCCACGGGCCAGAGTCGAGTGGTCACACCAGAAGTGTATGAGCTCAGAGACCCCTCTCTAAACACAGAAGGAAACAGAGGCGCACAGTTTCTTATGAAAATCAGCAGGCAATGTGGCACTTTTGGCTTTGTCAGTCTTGACCACTGATGGGGAAAGTGTGGCCTGAGGACCACATGAAGACCTTGAGGCCTTTTACTCAAGCCCTGCAAGAGCCCCCTCAAGACATCAGATATTTGGCCTCAAAACACAAACAGTGCCACAAAATATAGCAGTTTGATTATTGCCCCCTTCCTTATGCAGGAGTGAGAGTGTGGACTGTTGGGGATCATGGTGGGACGAATGCTCCCCTCCACCCTGTATAGTTGCTTGTTGCACTACATTTTCCAGCTCCATCATCCTTTTCCAAGATGACTGCCCCTTCAGATGTGTCAGACTACAATTCCTAACATCCCAACCCTGCATGTTGTAGATAGGGATACTTACATCCGAGATAGGGATATCAATATACGCTTATTTGGCTTTTGGATACATAACTTCAAAAGTCTTCTCCCCACTGGACAAGAATAGTAGGTTATTATGCATTTTTCTACAATTTTGTTTTTTGCACTCTGCGAGGTTTTTTGTGAACAATTTATTTGTACAAAAAATGTATTTTTCTTTAACCTGCTGCCTGAAAGTTTTATAGTACTTATATATTTGTTTTAGAATAGTCCACTATGTTGGACAGATCTGTTGGTCATTTTAATCAGCCATTTTTGTATATCCTGGCAAAAGGTTTTGAGATGATTGATGTACATGATATCACAGCTCTACTTTTTACAGTAATAACCAACTATTCAAATCTGCTGAAGCCATCCAATCATTGGAATCCAGATTGTCCCTGATGGTTTGTAATGTTTCCATTTTGAACCTCTGGTATTTCACAAATCCATTCAGGTATCTGAGATCCAAAACTGGTCTGTATGACCCATTGCTCTTGAGGACAGTGAGTAGGATGGAATATAGTCCCTTGAACCTTTGGGAATAAGGCACTCTATAGTGCCAGTTTGCAGCAGATGATCTATCTCTCTCTGAACTATCTACTGTCTGAGCTGCTTTTTTGGTACTGGTGATGGAAGATATCTGCACTTTGGTGGTTTTTCGAATAGAATGTGTTACGCTTGAGTTACCAACAGTCTGTTGATACATACGATCACAGTTCCCCAAAACACAGAAGCCTTCCTCCTACCGGAATATTTTGTCAATATTGACAGAGGCCTCCCCTATCTAGTTGCCCTGTCCCTTTTTTGTTGTGCAGGCATCCTTTTCTTTTCTGGTTATAATTTGTTCTGCCCCACAGAGATCTTCCAAATCTAAACTTATTTGTTCTTCCAAAATTCTTTCCTCATTGAAAGGAATAAAAGGAATTTTTAAATTGCTTTCTGACTGGCCTCTTTTTCTGCATAGGAAGCATCATTTTATTTTTATCTGTTCTCTACAGCTACTTTTTGCAAAGCTCCCCCCACCCCCCGTAGTTTCTCAGTGAAAGGCATACAAGATAAAATTGTCCTCAATTTCAGGCTCACTTCCCAGTGTTGAAGCCAGAGTGCCCTTCTCTCTACAGTAGTTGTCATGATGTTCCCAGCAGCAAATGCAGCCAATTCATGGTCTGCATCTGCCACAAACCAGAGAGCTTTTTGAATCCTCTCTGCAGCCTTATACAAAGAATTTATACTGATGTCTTGCTCCTCTAATATTGCCTGCAACCATAAAACTGCCACCTTGGCAAATGTAGATGACACCACTGAAGATCTTATTAATAAAGTTCAAATTTCATGTGCTTTTAACTTCATGTGCTTTTTTTATTTGCACTGTCTCAATTCTGCACTCAACAACATCCATAAGGGTCATATCGCTTTCTCTTGGAACTAACACATAAGAAACCAGCACAGAAATGAGGCCATTGACGAGTGGGATTTGTGAATATTCTGTATCTTTTTTCCTACACATGTACAACTTCTGACTACAACCTATAACTTTCTTTGTACTCAGTGGTGATTCCCACTCCCTATCAATTAAATGTCTGAATATATCTGGTAGAGGAACATATCTGACAGGTGAATTTCTACTCCTTTGGGCACTGGTGTTTTCATTACAGCTGCTGCTTTACTCTCTTTACTATTTCCCCCTTTTTAACTATCTAAACCTTGACCAACATCAAAGGTTAGAGTACAGACTGATCAGGAATTGGAATTATTTATTCCCTCCCAACACAATCATTAACAGTAAAAGAATTTTGAATGTCATGATTAAAAGGGCAGGAACCAAGCAACAATTTTTAGTAGACTTTTGAACAGAAAGGATAGTGCCTTCATAAATTACAAACTTACCTAAAGGACTCAAGAGTATTGGCTGCCCAGATATCTGTGCCCAGCATGTCCAAGGAACTGTCTTTGTTGCCATTCTATTTTTTAAAGGAAAACCAAAGGAGAGAAATCATTATTTTCTCATGGGATTACATGCTCACTGTACAACTAGCACAACATAACTCACTGCTGCTGAATCTTGACTTTGGCCAATTAGGCCAATGAATGTGATAAACTTGGACAGAAAGTGGGGGAAAAAATCAATACTTGGATTTTGGATGAAACTTACTGTAAAATATATGCAGGAGATCACTCAGCATGGATGCAGTTAGCTCCTAAATTGCCCTTTTGTCATTCAAAGAGGATTAGAGGATGGAGAGGTTTAACACTGTTGACTCTAGTAAGACAAAGAACTTTATATTCTTTTTTTATCCATGATTAACTTATTCTGTAAGCCAGTGCTACTCAAAGTGATGGATTATGGACCACTATCAAGCTTGGGTTATCAGCTGCTGTCAACAACATTTTTACTGCTGTAGTCACGCTGGGTCCCATTTTGCAAAAATAGTAGGTTATACATTTCACCATGTTTTAGGTCCAGGCCAGACTTTTCTGAAAGCAGGAAGTAAAACGTGGGAGGGTTGCAGACTGCCAGAAATAGTGCAAATTGAGTCCACTTTTAGGCTTAGGGAATCATGGGACCTGTATTTTATTGTGGCACCAGAGCTCTCTGACAAAGAAGGATCAATGTCTCAGAAAAAAAAAACAATTCCCATGATTCCCTAGCACTAACCCTAACCCTAAAAGTGGACTCAATTTGCACTATTTCTGGCAGTCTGCAACCCCCAATGATCAAACTGCCCTCACATCCTGAGAGGATTTGCAGCACATTCTGAATTTTAAAAATGGGCGAGGGTCTTAAAAACGACCCAAGGGACCACAACATATCCAATCTGTTGTACTTACACCACCCTGTCCTACCATTTGTTTACTTGCCCTCTATAGCCTCCATTCACAGTAGCTGCCCACATCAGTTTTGGCTGCCATGTTTCCTAGGATTGTTAGCATGTATGCATGTTGCCAAACTTTCATGATAATACAGAAGAGTCAAACAGGGCGAGAATTTATTCTTTTTTTTTTTTTAATCCCAGTAGCAAAGCTTCAAATTTTGAAAATTATGGGAAATTCACCTACATATTTTGTGTATAAACATAATTGTTATGATAGGCTAGTCACATTGACTCACTAGGAAATCTATTTGGAAACACATATTTGGAAGACATCTGGTTGGGGTAGGCTTTTGATTACAACAGTCCAAACTACTAAACAAATGGACTCTCATATTCCATTTGGAAGAACTGAGAACCTTGCTAGTGCTTGTGAACTATGTTAAAGCTGTTCAGAAGTAACTTTTTTCATGGTTGCTGTCATTATACTTCTTTGCTTGTTCTGTTGGTGTTGTTGTTACGTGCCTTCAAGTGATTTCCAACTTATGCCAACCCTCAGGCAACCCTATCACAGGGTTTTCTTGACAAGATTTGTTCAGAGGAGGCTTGTCATTGCCTTCCCCTGAAGCTGAGAGCAATGACTTACCCAAGGTCATCCAGTGGGTTAGACACAATTTACTTTTTAATTTACAATGTTTGCTAGTGGATTTTGTCTTCTTTTTCTATATACTACTGAAAACAGGGAGGAGAAAGAGACTAGTCCAAACTATTTTTTCCATTTAAAAAATCCAAGATATACAGGGAATGTGTGCTGGGATTTCAATTTTAAAATATCTGAAGACTATACTCTTCTCAGCATAGACACCCGTTTCTCTGTCCGGACTCTGTCTTTCAGTGTCCCATTTATCATGATTTTTTTTTAATCAAGGTATAAAAACCTGGATTTGAAAAACAGTGCATAAAAATCCCTCCACAAAATGCTTGAATCCAGAATATGTACAAACCAAGCCAAGAAAGAAATTTCATATAAATGTGTAGCACCATCTAGTTAATACTCACAGTTCTGTATTGCAGAATTCTGGGGCATTACAATCACCCAACATGGTCCCTCCATGAGAAGCAGGGCCTAACTTATTTATCCACAGAGTCTATACACAACACACCAATACACACACACAGCACAAAGAACATGTCCTTATAGGACAAAGCCTACGATAAGCAGCAACCAGCAGATGAGATGCTGTTTCCAGCTCTCCTAGTCTATCTTGCCTCATCACCACCACCAGCACCAGAAGATACCTTGGTTGAATGCCTGAACTGGCTGCTTCTCCCTCGGTCGCCAGACCTTGATACAGACCCATGCCTGGAGCCTGAACTAGGTCGAGATCCTGAACTGCCACTGCTGCTGAGATCCCAATCTTCCTGGAAACAACAAACAGCTCACTTTAGTCAAGGACAACTTCCCAAAGCTATTAAACGCCTTTGATGGGTGACGGGAGGGTCCAGAAAGAAATGCCCTATGTTGAGCATCCACAATGCTCACTACAGTGTTTAGTCACTTCCTTCTAAATCAGAGGTGATCAAGGATGGAAAATGGACAGTCTCCTTCATGGTTTCTCCACTGGCCGCAAAGGAAGAGAAGCCCATCCCTTACCTGTGTCCTACTGGGGGGAAAGAGAACAAAATTAGGACATTGGCCTCCAAATAAGAGTTCTCCCCCTTCGATGAAATTTTCCTTCAGTCCTGACATTTCGAGCATTGCAGAGAGTGAGTGGCAAAACACACTGCAGAAATAATCCAGCTTCACACCGTTTTAACTGCCCTAGCTCAATGCTAGGGAATTCTGGGGAGTGTAGTTTTGTGAGGCCTTTAGCCATCTCTGTCAGAGAGCTCTGGTGCCACAACAAACTACAATTCCCAAGATTCCCTAGCACTGAGCCAGGGCAGTTAAAGCAGTGTGAAACTGGATTATTTCTGTAGGGTGCTTCGGACCTGAGACACTGAGAATCGTTCAAACCTGGTAATCTTTGGTTTGCTAGTTTGCATTCCCTGTCATCACTTTGTCTGCCTCTTTGCTTTGAGTGCCTTAACTGTATTCCTAAAGGTTCAAATGAAATTTTAAGTGACTAGTACTCAAAGACATCTTATAGCAATAGCAAGTACATTTCTATATCGCTTAAGTGCACTTAAGCACTCCCTAAGCAATTTACAATGTGTAACCCACAATCTGGGAACTCGTGTTAGCGACCTATGGAATGATGCAAGGCTGAGTGGACCCTGGAGTCCCTGGGATTGAACTCACAACCTTGTGGCTGTGAATGGTTGCAGTACTGGCATTTAACCACTGTGCCACCAGAGATCCTGCATATCTTGCAGCTCCTTTTAAATTAACTGAGCAAAAGAAGTTGTAGCATAAGCTTTCATAGATTTGGTCTATTTCCTCAGAAGCAGGGACTGAATTGGTGCCCAGGAAAGACACTCCATGCATCTGAGGAAATGTACATCTTTGCACCTGTATATATAAACAGCCTGGTGCTATTGCAGGGCTGCAGCAAAGCAAAAAATATATATGTATGAAAGTGCGACAACTCCAGTGGATCTAATAGCAATGTACACAAACCAGACAGTCCAATGGGGTGGGCTGGTGGTCACAGGGTTAAGGGGGGTGAAGGGAATATGTATGAGGTGCCCCAATGTTTGTGCTTTGCCAATGTATTATTTGCACACCAATGCACTGTGCAAGCAGAGCATCACATGTGTGACAGTGTGGGCAATCAAAGGAGTGGCCATCCAATGGAATGGCATCTTGGCAGGACATGGGAGGAACTTGGAGGTCACAGGTTTGTGTGATATTGCACACGCATGGTGTGGAGGCAACAAAAAAAATTACCCAGCAGCATGGCCTGGCATCACCCTGTGCGGTCTGCCCGTGGGTGTTTGGTCCTCCTTGGAAGTGGGCTGTGCAGATTACAGGGTTTCAATCCGCTTTCAGAAAAAGCAGGATCAAGCTGCTTTTTCTGGCTTTCTGCTCCAACCCTTAGTCTCAAATGTGCTACAAGATCCCTTTCATGCTAATATTCCAGACCAATACAGCTGCGTCTCTGAATTTTAAGTCACTGCAATGTTAGAAATTTGGGGACTGAAGGGAAATTTTATTGGGGAGGTAGAATTCTTATTTGGGGGACAATGCCTTAATTTTTATCCCTCCCAAGAGCTGCATCCCTGGCTCTGTCCTCTTTTTACCAACCTGCTGGGCAGAATGCAGTTTCATTGATCTGCAAGTCTTTGCAGTTGTTACTGTGTGCTTTCAAGTCTTTTTTGCCATACGGAGACCCTAAAGCAAACCTATCACATTAACATTTGTTCAAAGGTTTGCCATTGTCTTTGTCTGAGACTGAGAAAGTGTGACTTGCCCAAAATCATCAGGTGAGCTTCCATTACTTAGTGGAGATTTGAACTCGTCTCCTGGAATCCTAGTCCGACACTCAAACCACTATCTCATACCACCTCTCCATTTACAAGCCTATTAGAAAGCCAGTGTTCTGCATTTCCATGCTGGCTACAGCACAGATGGCATTTAGAAGGCTAGCTTTTATTTTTCATGGGGTTATTTATAAGGCTGAAATTGTTCATGTGTCCTGAATTAAGAAGTATGACTTACAAGGATCACATTCCCTCTAGGTTGCATTCTCTAGAAAACACCTCTGAACAATTCTGATCACAAACTGAATTTTAATATGTTTCTCCCTTGCTTGCGTATAGTCAATGTTTTAAAAAGAAGAAAAAGATGAAAAAAATCTGCACCTAGAGGAGCTGAACTCGCAGAATTCTTTACGGTTGATCCATGCTGGCAGAGTGTTGTTTTTTTTAAAATAATTTTTATTTACATTTCCCCCATAACTAATATTCCTTAACTTACAGCAATATTATAACATGCAATTTCCTCTTCCCCCTCCTCCTCTTCCCTCAATCCTAGTTAGTAAGCCAAATAAGTATCACTGGGTGCATCTGCACTATAGAAATAATGTAGTTTGACACCACTTTAAGTGCTGTTGCTTCGTCCTATGGATTTTTCGTTTTGCAAGGTCTTTAGCTTTATGTGCCAAAGAGTACTGGTGCCACACAAAACTACAAATCCCAGGATTCTGTAAGATGGAGCCATGGCAGTTAAAGAGATGTCAAACTGCATTATGTCTACAGTATAGAGGCATCTACTATCTATCACTGTAAATCTAATTCATCTTCATAGTATTGACAAATAGGTTGTACATTGTCCTTAACTTTCAAAATATAGTTTTTCATTTAAAAAAAGTCTGATCAGATTGGTGGGTTAAGACCAGAGTTAATTTGAGTAATCTAAGTAATAAAGGGCTTACAAATTTCTTCAAACTCGTCCTCTTTGATTTTTCACTTGCTAATCTATTATGTTAGCTTTTCTGACAGTGTAACAGACAACTACAGTATTTATCAGTTTTCGTATTGGGCCTCTAGGAGGAGAAATCCAATAACATCCAGAGACTAAAGATTGGGAATATAAGTGGTTTTGGGCGCTGTTCATGTGCTTGAACCTTGTGCATGGAGGCATTGCATCTGTTCTTCCACACAAATGATAAGCAATTGCCTTCATATCAAGTCTGTATGGCTTCCATCAACTGCCCCAAAACAAAAACAAAACAAAAGCCAACTAGAACATCCAAAGATAAATTACTATTTAGATTTTTTGGACATATTTCCAGGACTGCCCTAAGAAGGCAGCAGTTGTATAAGCCACCACAAAAAGTGCTACAAGACACATAACCACAAATAAAATACAGACTGACTCTCCCTTATCTCGAATTCTGAAATATTCCAAAATTATCCACATGGGTAGCTGAGATTGTGACACCTTTGTTTTCTGATGGCACAATGTACACAAACTTTGTTTCATGTAAAAAAAATATTTTTAAAAACATTATAAATTACCTTCAGGCTATGTGTATAAGGTGCATAAAAAACATCAATGAATTTTGTATTTAGACTTGGGTCCCATCTCCAAGATATCTCTTTATGTACATATATGCCAATACAGGTCTTCCAAAATAAATAATTTTTAAAAAATACCTCTGGTCCCAAGCATTTCGGATAGGGGAGACTCAACCTGAATGAAGTGTGGGGACAGGGTAAAGGAAGCAATACTGCACAATTCCAAATGGCTAAGAACGTATATATTCTGTTGGTAAGAATGTCATGATGGAATAGACCAGGGGTAGGCAACCTTTCCCCTTTAAGGGCCAAGGGACTTCAGCTCCCAGAATCCCAGGAGCTAATGGCCAACATGGAACTATTGGCCAACATGGCTGAGGCTTCTGGGAGCTGAAGTCCCTCGGCCCTTAAAGGGGAAAGGTTGCCTACCCCTGGAATAGACTACTTGACAATGGAGCAGATTCCTGTCAAGAATGACTACCTGTCAAGGATGCTTTGGCTGTAGATTTCTACACTAGCATGATGTTTGGGATTCCATCCAGCTCTATGATTCTATGAAACTGCAGTCTCCTAATTAATGACAATCTAAGAACATACACAAAAGGTGAACCCACATTGTAGGACAGGGGTAGGCAACCTTTCCCCTTTAAGGGCCGAGGGACTTCAGCTCCCAGAATCCCAGGAGCTATTGGCCAACATGGGACTATTGGCCAACATGGCTGAGGCTTCTGGGAGCTGAAGTCCCTTGGCCCTTAAACTGCAGGATATTACACACAGGAAATTGTAAATAAAGAAGACCAGAAATCTATGCTCAGTTGTATGCCTTGTAGCAGTTTTTGGGGTGGAACATTCCCAGCTTGATTCTGTTATATGTGTGCTACTCAAAATGGTGGTCTGTGAGTGCCAGTCCCCAAGCTATCGGCTGCCAGTTGTCATCAGTGGGCACAAATATGCTATTGGTTCTTGGCAAATTGGGGAGAGAGGAACTGTCAGCCCCCTACATCAAATAGCCTGAGAAGTTTTGTGTTACAACACATAAAGAATGAGAAAGGGAAAAAAAGGTGTGCTATCATACAATTACAAATGGAGCTATCTATCAGCATTAATATGAATTGTAGACCCAAAGTCTTCCTACATCAATCCTTCAGCATTACTGCCACTATATGAACTCAGCAACTGTGCAACTTCTTTACTCCAAGCTCAAACCTTGTAGCAAGAATAAAATGATACAGAAAAGAAGGGAATGCTCAAGGAAGTGGTGTGATAAAAAATAAACCTTAAGGCACAATCCCTTCCTAACTTGAAAGAAAGAAAGAAAGAAAGAAAGAAAGAAAGAAAGAAAGAAAAAGAGAAAAAGAATGGTTACAATCCTATGCATGTTTACATGGGTGTAAGGCCTATTGAGCATGCAGAAGCTAGGTCTGAATAAACATACCAAGAATTTACAGCTGAATCCAATGTTCATTGCACAGCATAACTAGAACCTATACATAAACATATATAGATGGGGAAATTTAGGAGGAGAAATGCCACATAATGCACTTGTGACTTCTCAAGATATTTTCAAGCCGTTGGAAAAGTTATGCCGGCCAGGCAATTCTGGGAGTTGTGTAGTCTAAAAAGAGTTAACTTTTCCAAGGTCTTAATCATTAACAGGGGCAGGGGAATTGCTACCAAGAATTCTCTATCCTTTCTTCATAGTTCAAAGCTGGTGCACTCCCAGGAATTCACTCTTGCCTTACAGCTGAGACACAGGAAAGCAGGCTGCCTCTGAAGTACGCAAGGAGTCCTAAATTTACACCAATAGAGTTTCACAAAAATTACTAGTATTCAAAACCCTTTCATGTATGGGATTCACAGCCACATATAGCTGCATTACTCCAAGGGGGTGAAACACATCAAAGACGATCCTACTAGAAATGCCACCTGGCAGAAGAATACAAATGTATGGTTTGTGTAAAGGCCCTCACTTCCATCCCAACTACCACTGTTCTGGCCTTGGAGGAGAGAAGGGGCTCGTCTACACTAACCAGATTATTCTGGGTTGCTCCTGGAGTATTCTGGTTCTGGAGCTGCCCCGGCTCCCCCCATTACCTCTGCATACCATAGTATCTGTTCTTGTTGTTGTCAACTGCCCTTGAGTTGACTTCTCTCCTCCAAGCCCCTTCTCTCCTCCAAGGCCAAAACAGTGGTAGTTGGGGTGGAGGTGAGGGCCTTTACACAAAATATACATGTGCATTCTTCTACCAGGCAGCATTCCTAGTAGGGTTCCTAGTAGGACTCATGGCAACCCTGTGGATATAAACTCTCCAAGATCCCCTATCTTCAATGGTCTGCTTAAGTCTTGCAGATTCATGTCCCCAACTTCCCTAATTAAGGGCTCCTACAGACGGGCCCTTTGGGCCGACCTGGAGGCAGGGATGAGGAGGGACAGCCACATGCCGGCTGCCTGAACCCCTCCTCAAAGACATCCTGATGCCATGCACTGTTATGCATGGTGTGTGGCATTAGGATGTCCTTCCGGCGCAGCCTTTCAACATGCTATGCCGGAAGGGGCACAAAAGAGCCGCGCGCTGGCTCTTAGGGCACCCTTTTTGCTGGCTCTGAAAGGAGCAGCATTTTGCTGCTCTTTTCCGGGCCAGCAAAAGGGAGGATCAGGGCCGAGGCGTCTGACTGCCTTGGCCTCAATCCTCCACTTCCCAGGGCCGCCCGTCTGCATCCCCCCTAAGTCTAGCCATCTGGTGTGCTGTCTTCCTCTCATTCTACTACCTTCTATCTTCCCTAGCATTGTCTTTTCCAATGACTCGTGCCTTCTCATGATGGGGCCAAAGTATGATAGCCTTAATTTGATCATCTTGGCTTCTAGGGGGTATTTCAAACTTGATCTGTTCAAGGACCCATTTGTTTGTCTTTTTGGCTGTCCATGGTGTCCTCAGCACTCTTCTCTAGCCCTACATCTCAAATGAATTGGCTTTCTTCTGACTTGCTTTCTTCACTGTCCAGCTCTCATATCCATATCTGCCCTTAAACCAGCTTAAAGTAATTTACCTTTTATGCTGGAATTTTCAGGAAAATCCAGAGCACTCCATAGAGACACTAGGCGTCTGTCTACACATACATCCCATTATGTTGCTCAGCACTGCCATCACCAACCCAATTCACTCCCACAGAAATCAAAAATGAGGAGTCCTGCATCGAACACATGGTGAGGCGCCTTGTTGTGACCTCAGAGGGAGATACTTGTGCTACCACTGCCACTGACAGGCAATACAGCAGGGACATGTGTGTAAACAGCTGCCCGTCACTGCTACAGAGTGCTCTGGATTTTCCTGTAAAGTTACTTGATCCAGTTTAAAAGCAGATATGGTGCAGAATTGGCTTTATGTTGTGAATATACATTACATTCAAATCGGGGATTTGGCCATGTGTTGTGAAGACAGGTCACTGTGAGGATGTGGGGAACCTGATTAATCCGGCCCGTGTAGACATATCCAAGACAAAACTGGCACAGCTCCATCATGCCTAGGCCCAGAACCAGATGAAAGGCTCTCCCTCACTCCCAACTTCCACTGCTGCAGCCTCAGCGGGAGGGAACAAATCACAGCATCTGCTGGATTTAGTCCCCTTCCCATACTGCCATCCCCTTTTCCTTGTTTTTTTATGTTTTATTTTGATCGTAAACCTGAGGGTGGGAACTGTTTTGTTGTTCTTTTACTTGTAAAGTGCCATGCATGTACAGTGATGGTGGCATATGAATAAATGATAATAATAACCTCTCCGCCCAACACACC
>CM034703.1:13103210-13115565 GCA_020142125.1 Phrynosoma platyrhinos | reverse complement strand
AAAACCACAAAAAACTATGGATGCCGGCCATGAAAACCTACGACTTCAGTAAGCATAATGGTACATATTGTTGTTCAGATCAGGGGGTCGGAACTGTGTTGTCCTTTATATGTTGTTGGATTATATCTTCCAGCATTCCTCAGCATTGGTTATGCTGAATAGGGCTCCTGCAGATGCATTTCCGCAGCATCTGGGGGGCTGCACAATTCCCACCCTTGGTTTAGATCAGTGGTACTCAACCTTTGGTCTTCTAGATGTTGTAGACTTTACCTTACAGAAGCTGCAGCCAGCGTGGCCAAAGGATAAGAATTAAGGGTGTTAAAAGTCCAGAACATCTGGCAACCAAAAATTGAGAACCACTGGTTTCTGTTTGGTTCTGTTTGCTGTGTTGTTACCAAAGGTCCACGACTGATGTGGTCCAAGATACAACAAAATCCAAAATCCACAAAACCATGATACCTTTTTCAGGCCAAGTACATAATGTAAGTTTCTAAGGTTCACTGGCTTCTCCATCAAAGATGTTAAAAATCATACAGGACAAGAAAAGTGATGATGTTAGAGTCACAAGGTATTTTTTGTGCCTAGAACCTTCCAACTGTATGTATACTTCCAATTATAACTATCATAACCTATCTTTACATTACAGCTGGCCCTCCATTTTTGCAGGGGATCCATTCTGGACACCCCCGTGAAAACAGAGACTTGCCAATATTCAAGCCCCATAGGCTTGAATGGAGCGCATCTCCACAGACACCCGCAGGAGCATGTTCCATTGATCTTAATGGAGATCACCCCTCCGTGAATATTCAAAACACTGAACCTCAAGTCCGCAAGAACGGAGGGGTGACTGTACTTCTCATATATGTAACCATGTGCATAAAAGTCCATGGTGGTGCAATCCAGTTTTATAACAGTAAGGACATTGTACTCGCATGGGTCACAAACTGAAAGATAGATCTAGAGTGTGGAAAAGTTAGTTTTTTTGGACTGCAAGTACTAAAATCTGCCAGGCGGCGTGACTATGCTACGTTCAAAACATGCTTAGATTGTTGTTGTTACTTATCTGTTTGGCCAGCCCTGCTCAGATACTGCAAACTCAGGGCTGTGGCTTCCTTTATTGAGTCAATCCATTTTTAATGCAGTCTTGCTGTTTTCCTACTGCCTTCCACTTTATCAAGCATTGTCATCTTTTACAGTATATCATGTTGTCTCCTGATACATCCACAATACAATTGCTTCAGTTTAGTCATTTTGGCTTCTAGGGAGAGGGTTCAGGCTTGATTTGTTTTCAGGCCCATTGATTTGTCTGTTAGGTAGTCCATGGTCATCCAACACATTTCAAATGAGATGATATTCTGACTGTCAGCTTCCTTCATTGTCCGGCTTTCATAGCTGCACACTAAAACTGGAAATACTATGGCATAGATCAGGGGTCGGCAACCTTTGTTGCCGGGGGGCCGGGAGGGAAGGGATATGGTGCGGGGGGCTGGGAGGGAGCATGCCCGTGCGCACTTGCTCCATGCGTTGCGTGCATGCGGACGATGACGGCATCATGCGTGTGCGACGCAGGTTCCATTTTGAAAGCTCCCCCACGTGGGGGGGGGGCTTCCCTGGGCCTTTCCCTGGGCTTTGGAAAGCCCCCCCCCCCCCACGGCTGCGGCAGGTGAATTTGCGGCAGCCAAAATGGTGCTCGCGGGGTGGTGGCACTGGCGCCGGCAGGCCGCAGGTTGCTGACCCCTGGCATAGATGATTTTAACTTAAATATTCTATGATATTATCTTTGATGCTCTTATCTATTTCACTCATAGCTAAGTCTTCCAAGTTTGGTAAATTGATAGCCTGTGAGTTTTTATGGAAAAGGATATGTACAGGAAGTTAGTTGATTAATTTTTTTTTAAAAAGTTCTTCATCCAGTCCTACTAGTGTGCTTCCTTTCCATGTCTCACCTTCCCAAATTCCTTCACCAGTACTTCCTTCCTTTTTTCCTTCTATTGCCAGCATTTCCGCTTCCAATTCCATGTGGCTTCTTGGATCATAGGTGGGCAAAGTTCTAAAAAACCCAAACAAACCCAAACTTCCCCAATTTTTAAGTACCCCCAACATGACTAGAACAATTTAGAAAGCTCTTCCAAATACATGGAAACATACAAAAATATTCCCACTCTATTCCTTCAAGCACTTCAGAATTGACTCCCAAATCTCAATTTTTTTCTGTAGTCCTTCTCAAAATGGTGACATCACTTCTTGTTGCCATTTTGAGAAGGATTCCAGAGAAAAATGGAAGGTATTTTGGCTTGCTGGGGGAAGTTGGGTGGATGAAGTCCTTGTCCCCTATGCATTTGTTCATCCCTTTCCTAAAGCTTCCTTGACCAAGGACCATGTGGGACTTGGGACCCCTAAATGTAACCTTCAAAGCCCCTCCAAAGCTTTCAGCTTTGGAGACTTCAGCTCCCAGAATCCCAGGAGCTATTGGCCAACATGGGACTATTGGCCAACATGGCTGAGGCTTCTGGGAGCTGAAGTCCCTCGGCCCTTAAAGGGGAAAGGTTGCCTACCCCTGCCCTCTGTCAGTTTTTTAAAAATCCATGCTGATTTTCTGGAAACCATTTGCACAAATACCTGCTAAAAGGTCCCCAAAACACTTGTAAATGAACATGTTTGCTTTCCCCAACCATCACAGTCCCCAAGCCACCCTCAAAGGAAAAAACACACACCCAGAAATGGCCAAAATAACAGCCAGATGTGACATTACATCATTTATTTTTTCTGAAATACACTGGTGTAGCCTGCTGGGTGGTCATGGGGGGAATGGCTCCCACCCTCTCTGCAGTTGCACGATCATGCCCTGGGGTCTTCCAGAGATGAAATTTTCTGGTTTTCTGCAAATATTTTCCCCCTTAGGGCTTAGGGAACTGTCTGTGAGGGGTGACAGTGGAATTTTTGCAGGAGTCACAGGAATGATCTCGGTGGACCAGATACGGCACGCAGGCTGCACTGTTTCCCACCTAGAAGAGAGAATGGATTTTCTCAGCAGCAGTGTATTGTTGTGAACATATCCCTGCTGCTATGTACAGTTTTATTCCAGTGGGAATAAAAACTGCTAGCTGTTGTTGATATGGATCAACACAGCTTTCTGCATTCTTCTAGGCTTTCCCAGGGGGAGGGGGGAGGTTGTCATAATGAGCATCTGTGCCTTGAAATTTACCACTGCATCACTGCTGGCATCTGCTTGAGGATACTGGCTCCTGATTCTAGCCTTGGACATTGGATTCGGAAGGCAGACATGCTTCATGACCAAGTTGGTAAAAGATGTGGAAACCAAGCTTTATGTGGAACAGCTTAGGGAGCTGAGCATGTCTAACATGAAGAAGAGGAGATGGAGAAGTAATATGCTAACCATACAGATGAAGTGTAACACTAGTTGGAAAGGAACTGCACTGGTTGTTAATTCACTTCTGTCTAAGTACAAGGCACTGGTGATTTTGTTCAAGAAGCCAAATGGCTTGGGAGCTTGGTAGTTAAAGGGGTGACTTGCCCTATATATGCTTCCCCAAAGACTAAAAACTGTCAGAGGTGCAATATAATAGGGAGAACATGAGAGAGGGTCTTCTTAGCTGTGGTACTCTACTTGAGGAATGTTTGACTGGTGCCAACATTGGTTTTGGCTTCAGGTCAAGTCATGGCTTTTTATTAAAGCCTTTGAAGTCTAATTTACCTCTAAGCATCAGTGGCATCGCTAAGGTTTGTGTCACCTGTGCAGAATCCTTAGTAATGTTTTTTGTGCTAATGTGCCCCATAAATCGTAATTCCTGTATATCACTGAATGTAATGGCAATTGTTGTGACATAAACAACTAGCAAAATTAAAATTATACCTGTAAATTACAATATCATAAGCACAGCCTAAATATATTTACATGTACATAGTTTCATGTGGTTAAAGTGAAAGTTTGTGATGTTTTAAAAGAAAATTTAAAAAGAATAAATTTCAGTTTTTTAATTTCTTTAAAAAACCGGGGCATCTCCTTTCTTCTCCCACTAAGCCTCATCTCACTCACACAATCTCTAGCATTTTAAAGGAATATAGGCGAACACCACAGCCCATTTTTGCCAACAGGCAGATGTTTGGGGAGCAGTGGTGTCACCCCCACCATAGGATGTCACCTGGTGTGACCTGCACTCCCAGCACCTCCCTAGTAATGCTCATGCTAAACCTTTGCATTTTTAAAAAATGTTTAATTTGGAATTGTCCAAATTGTTTAGATAGTTTTGTCTGTCTGTCACTCTAAGACAGGGGTAGGCAAACTGTCCCCTTTAAGGGCTGAGGGACTTCAGCTCCCAGAAGCCTCAGCCATGTTGGCCAATAGTCTGGGATGTTGGCCAGTAGTCTGGGATTCTGGGAGCTGAAGTCCCTCGGCCCTTAAAGGAGACAGTTTGCCTACCTCTGTCCAAGATATCATGATAAAAGAATGAGATCAAAAAGTTTTAATGAATAAATAAAACAAATATTCATCTTGAAGGGATGTCATGTAGAAGATGGAGCAAGCTTGTTTGCTTCTTAAAAGACTAGGATATGAACCAATAGATTCAAACAACAAGAAAAGAGATAAACGTTAAGAAGAGGTAAGAGTTGTTCAAAGAGCCAGTGTGATGTAGTGGTTTGAGCGTAGGACTAGGACTCTGGAAATCAGGGTTCGAATCCCCCTCAGCCATGGTGGCCTTGGGCAAGTCACATGCACTCAGCCCTAATGATAGGTTTGTGCTAGGGTCACCATAAATCAGAAATGACTTGAAGGAAAACAACAATAGCAAGAGCTGTTCAGAAGTGTAATAGGCTGCCTTGCATGGTGGACTCTTCCAGTTTCGAAGTCTTTAAACAGAAGCTGGATGACCATCTTTTTGGAGTGGTCTTTGTGGTCTCTTCTTACTCTATGATCCTATGATTCTGTGAATCTTTACTAGGAAAAATGGGATCTAAGTATAATGAATAAATAACAAAACCAAGGAAAGAGGGACAGAACAACTCTTACCATAAAGATATAATTAACTTAAGGCCTAAGCAGACTGCCAGAAATAGTGCACATTAAATTGAGGCACTGCCCTGGCTCAGTGCTAGGGAGTCATGGGAATTGTATTTTTTTCTGGGACATTGAGCCTTCTCTGTCAGAGAGCTCTGGAGCCACAATAAATTACAGTTCCCATGATTCCCTAGCACTGAGCCAGGGCAGTGCCTCAATTTAATGTGCACTATTTCTGGCAATCTGTTTAGGCCCTTAGTTAAGGTTACCCCAGGTCTTTGCTATCTAGAGGTAAAAAATAAATATGTACGACTCTTGTTTTATTCTTGAAATAACCTCTCATTTTTTAGTGTTCACATGAATATTCAGTAACCCACAAATAAATGGGGAATGTGCACAGACTTAGGGCCTTTGCAGACTGCCAGAAATAGTGCAAATTGAGTCCACTTTAACTACCCTGGCTCAGTGCTAGGGAATCATGGGAATTGTAGTTTTTTCTGAGACATTGAGCCTTCACTGTCAGGGAGCTCTGGTGCCACAATAAACTACAGTTCCCATGATTCCCTAGCACTGAGCCAGGGCAGTTAAAGTGGTCTCAATTTGCACTATTTCTGGCAGTCTGCAAAGGCCTTTATTTTCTCTGTCTTGCTCAATCCAACTCCAAAAATAATAATACAATATATCACACCATGTATTAATTTGGACAGGTAGGCTGAAGAAGTGGGTATTGTGTTTGGATTTTAAAAAACTTGTTTTTTGGTTTTTGGGGTTTTTTTTAGTTTTTTGGATTTTGAGGTCCCTGAATAGGAAACAACCAGGTTACTAGTTGTCATACAGACCAATCATAATTTGGATCTCATTTTCTGGCTTTTGTTAAAGCTGGATAATCTTCTCATGTAATGTATACAGGCTTATCCAACTTGCATTTTGAGTTGTTGTATTATAACTTTTCTCTAACGTCTCTTGTTTTACAAATGTGTTTTTAAACATTTGGGAAACAGCTTAAATCAAATACAGAATACAGAATATTCTGAAAATATATATAACAGGAGAGCTGGGGAAGGAAATGTTCACCTAACCTAGGTAAACTGAGATTAATGTATCAATGCTGTTAGGTTAAAATTGCTTGCTGAATAATTTAACTGCAAAGTTGTCTTTACTCTGCAACCAAAATCAACAGTTAAGTGGTTAATGGCTTTGTTCAAACATGATACCAAAGTTGCTTTGGCAATAAATGAATAAGGCTTGGGTTTGTGGATATTTTCGGTAATGTCTACACTGATGGAAAAATCAGATTGTTTTGCATTTTTCTGGTTTGAAGTGACCCCACAGTGACTCCATTAACACCATACACAGAGACACAGCAAGTTGACATCTACATAACCAGCCACACATTTCCCCCCAACTTGCTTCCCCACCCCACCCCACTCCTTTGCAGCATGCATCAACCTATCAGCCAATAGCCTTTATTGTTTTGTCAATGTATTGGATCCCCTCTGATTGGATCCCCTTTCCCCCTGTGCTGCCCCAGTGAATGAGTGAGGAAATTGTAAAGGTATATACACACACACACACACACACACACACACACACACATTATGGAGAAAGGAAAAAATGAAATTGTATTTTATTTATGAAAATGTTCAGCCATGAGATCAGTGGTGAGAGGGGTTAGATTGGGACACTTCGGGCCTTTACAGACTGACAGAAATAATGCAGCTTGAGACCACTTTAACTGCCCTGGCTCAGTGCTAGGGAATCATGGGAACTGTAGTTTATTGTGGCACCAGAGCTCTCTGACAGAGAAGGCTCAATGTCCTATAAAAAAATACAATTCCCATGATTCCCTAGCATTGAGCCAAGGCAGTTAAAATGGACTCAATTTGCATTATTTCTGGCAGTCTGTAAAGGCCCTTTCTCTCCCTGCCTTGCCTGTGTTGTGTTTGTTTTTACTTTTCTCCCCTGCAGTCCTGCCCATCATCCAATCAGTGTTGTGTCATCTTTGTTTTTACTAAAGTGAATCTTCCCCATATCTCCCCCGATCATTCACTTGCTCAGTCATTCAGGGATCTCATGCACTAGCCCCTTTCCCCCCATATATATATTGTAGATCTCTGGCAGGGGTGAAGAAGAGGGAAGGGTGGTCTGATCTAACCCATCACTGCTGAACATACACTGAAGTAGAAAAACATGGTGGCACACATTAGGCTTGCTGGACCCAACCAGTCCTGCCCACAAAAAAACTCCTGCCCGACATAGTTATGTAGTGCAGATCACACGCACATAGATGAATATATGGATTTTCTGCTCAGATCTGGAGTAAATCCCTACGGTACTTTTCTCCTTCTGGATTACAGCTCATTGCCTCAATTAAAGGTCCAGATTTGGCCCAAATCTTCCCATACATTGTGTGGACAGGTCAAAATGTGAAGATAAGATGAGACCATTTTATTTGGCCAATGTAGACAAAACCTTCCTCTCCTTGTAGCAAACCATATTTTTTCATTGTATCCAAACAGGTAAGCTACAGTTTTTGCTTTCTGTATAAAACCAGCATTGTCGACAGGGTGTGAACACAATTTCCAGGGCAAGGGCAAAACATAGTTTGTCAGTATGAATGTCATGGAGAAATATGATTGAATGCAAACTCAGAATGTAACTCATCATCTAGAGCAGGGGTAGGCAACCTAAGGCCCGGGGGCCGGATGCGGCCCCCCGAGGCCTTTGGACTGGCCCCAGGCCGGTCCTGCCGCCGCCGCTGCCCGCCATGATGATATTGATTATTGTTGTCATTACTTGTTCTTAAGGTTTTCTTGGCAAAATCTCCACAGGGGTTTTGCCATGGCTTTTCTGGGGCTGAGAGAGTGTGCATGCATATTTTTTAATTTTTTTCAAATTTTAAATTTTATTTATTTATTTATTTTTGGTGCTTCGGCCCCCCATTTGTCTGAGGGACAGCAACCTGGCCCCCGGCTCAAAAAGGTTGCCTACCCCTGATCTAGAGCACTGGAAGAGGGAAATTATTTAAGTATTTTGGAATGTTTATTTTATATTGGAGACCCAGTATGTGTAGTGGTTTTTAGTGTTAGTCTGCGACTCTGGGTTCAGATCCCACTTTAACTATGGAAACTCACTCTGTGGCCCTGAGCAAGTCACACTCCCTCATCCTCAGAGTAAGGCAAAAGCAACCCCCCTCTGAACACATCTTGCCAATAAAACCCTGTGAAAGCTTTGCCATCAGAAATAATTTGAAGGCACGCAACAACAACAAAATGTATATTGATCTCTAATGTAACCTGATTGGGGATCTTGCAATATCAAATGATATACAAATAGAAATAGATGGAGAGACAGGCAGACAGATCTACACAGACCAGTGGTTTGATTCAGTGAAAGTCAGCTTCCTGTGTTCCACATCAAGAGTCTTCAAGTCTTATGTTAACACCCCTCTTCTGCCATACACAGGATTACAGTTCCTATCCCTCTGGAATAAAAAACAACCAAGAAGGCTTGGTCAGTGCCATGTTGTCCATCCCAGTACAAGGCTAAGCAAAATCCCTTCCTCCCTTGGAAGTAACACCTTTGAGGCTGCTTTGCAAATTACTGTATTTGTTCCTGCAGCTGCTGATTTGCATGCCTTCTAGGCATTTGAGTGTGACATTTGTGAAGCTGCTGCACATCTTTCTGCAGCGATTCTCAGTGGTGTGTCGCTGACCATGTTCTCTGTTAATTAAAACCCCAAAGATAAGTAAGCAACTTCTATCACTGATACTGAGTGAGGCAATGGGAGGAGGAGGAAGGTGAAGGTCACACACCAGTTGCTGCTCATCTCAAATGGGAAATAATCAGGTGTTGTTTCTCTTGGCTGTTGCTTCCTGATAGCTGTATAGATTAATGCAAAGATGCTGGCAGTTCTCTGCCCCTGCTCTGGAGGGGGTTGTTGCTACCTCTAAACATACCACAAGATTATTTCTCTTTTGCAACAGTGCTTCTTGTGCTGTCTGATGTGGGGGACTGGCAAGGTTTCCCCATGTGTGCCAGGGACTGTCACAATATATGTGCCTATTGACCACAATGATCATTCCTGGAAACTTGCTATGGACTGGAAGCCAGTAGCTCATGGACCAGGACTGATCTATGGATCACCACTTCAGGTAGCATTGCTTTAGAGCAACCCTCCATCTTATGCTCACACCACAAGGATGCTGCTAGAAATTGTATTCCCATGACAAGTTCTGCCCCATAATGTGTGGTGCGTAGTTGCATGGTCTGCTACCCTGCACCTGTGCAGATGAATTAGGAGAGAGGAGAATCCAGATAAGGAAAAAGCCACTCAGAATTATACTGATCAGAGAAGGGAAGAAATCGTTTCCTTATTTTTTTCAATTGCACAATAGTAAAGCAAATGCAAATTTGTTAGTAATCCAATTACTTTCTGGACTGCAGAAATTGTACCAAACAATGACCTGTTGGATGATGAGAAACATTATTAGCTCCTTTCAAAAACCACAATATTCCAAGATTTGTATTGAAGTAATGCATATATGGTTGTGTAAATAAAATTACTTCACCCCAGCTGTAAGACCTTTTAGTCTGGGGGTTGAACATTGCCTAGCTCAACAATTGGGTGAAGATGGGGAAATTGCTCATTATGATGGTATTACAACCACAGGGTCAATGATCCAGTGCGTTACAGGAGGAGATAGATGTAGCCACAAAGATGCCATTTTCAGTGTCTCATCACTATGCCATTCGTGTAAGACAGCTCCTTTAAATCTACAAATCCCAGTGATCTCATCTGAGAACTCATCTGCATCTGAGGAAGTAGACCAAGTCTGTGAAAGTTAATACTATAACTTCTTTTGCTCATTTAGTCTCAAAGGTGCTACAAGATCCTTTTATATACTGATATCCCAGACTAACACAGTTATGTCTCCATTTCAGTAAGTGAGTAAGTCCATTTCAGCTGGACTTACTCACAAGTAAACATGGCTAGGTTTGGGCTCCCCAAAACTGAAGGAATGGATCTTCCCTAGGAGTGGAGATTCTTTTCTGAGGGCATGAGCAAGACCTGATCATTTTATAAAGGGATCTTGTGACATCTTTGAGACTAACTGTGCAAAAGAAGCTGTAGCATAACTTTTGTGACTTAGGTCTGTTTCCTCTGGTACCCGGAGTAAACTTGACCCTGATCAGTTTATGATTAAATATATTTTAAAATAATATTTGCACCTGTTCCCCGATATATCATTTTTACTTGAATACCTGAATCTTTTGATATGGGGGGTTTGTTGGAAAAGCACATAAATATCCAAAAAGCTAACTCAGTACCTCCATCCCAGGATGTGGTGTGTGTGGTGTCATTGCCCTGTGTTATGATTCCAGTGTATAAAAAGTCATCCTACCTTTCTCAGCTAAGCATTATGTTAATTCCACTCTGCATCTCAGAAATTACAATGCCATCTTGCCTTTTATAGTGTGTGTGTGTGTATGTGTATCTTTGCTTATTGGTGGCAGTTCGCCAGTGGAAGTACTTCCATTTGGAGACAAGGTTATTGCCTTGTAAATCAGCATGAGGTTATTGCTAATGCCTTTTAATTAAAAACTTAATAATCAGCTGCCTTTGTTTTAATTCTTAAGGAAAGCAAGAGTCTTAACAGCATGGGTAGGGGGCATGCTGGCACAGCTGGCATCAAGTATCCTTATTGTTGCAAGTAGGAAAGGAAATATTTTCATATTTTCCCCCATTCTTTAATACAGTGATATATTATACTTCCTATAAACACATGCCCATAAGTTAAATGTAGCTCTCCTAAGCTTCAGTCCTGTAAAGAGCTACCTGAAAGTAAGGTCTGTGGAATTCAGTGGGACTTCTAAGGAGATGTGCTTAGGACTGGGACCCATCTTCCATATCAGCTTATTTTTCTTTTCCCTTTTGCAGCTGTAGCCAGTTTCATTCAAGATAGATATAATGTATATTTTTAAAGAGTAGAGTTGCATATAAAACTGTACACTAAAGTTAGAATTGTCCAATCCATTGTATTTTCTCATGAATGGAGGTGAGAACTGGACAGTGAAGAGAGAGGATAGAAACAAAATCAACTCATTTGAGATGTGGTGCTGGGGAAGACTGCTGAGGTATACTGTAGATCAGGGGTAGGCAACATTTCTCCTTTAAGGGCCGAGGGACTTCAGCTCCCAGAAGCCTTAGCCATGTTGGCCAATAGTCCCATGTTGGCCAATAGATCCTGGGATTCTGGGAGCTGAAGTCCCTCGGCCCTTAAAGGGGAAAGGTTGCCTACCCCTGCTGTAGATGGCCAGAAAAACAAATGGGTACTAGAATGGATCAGGCCTGGATTCTCCATGGAAGCCAGGATGGTTAAATTGAGGCTGTCATTCTTTGGGCATATCATTAGAAGACATGATTCACTGGACAAGGCAATAAAGCTAGGAAAGGTGTGGAGGACAGCAGAAAGAGCATGGGTACTTGCTAGATGTGGTTAGACTCAATCAGGGAGGACACAGGCCAGGACCTGAGTAGAGAGATTGAAATCAAGGGGACTTTGATTTGTTTCATTCACAGGGTTGCCATGAGTTGAAGTTGACTCAGGGGCAGTTAACAACAACAACAAGTATTCAAAGATATAGCTATGTTAGTCTGTAGAATCAGTATGTAGAGAGATCTTGTAGCATCTTTGAGACTAACTGAAAGAAAGAAGTTGGCAGCATGAGCTTTTGTGGACTTAAGTCTACTTCCTCAGACCAAATGCATTTGAGGAAGTAGACTTACCGGTAGGTCTAAGAAAGCTCATGCTGCCAACTTCTTTCTTTCAGTTAGTCTCAAAGATACTACAAAATCTCTCTAACAACAAGAGTTTCATTAATCTGTCCAGCTAAATTTCCCCCTCAGGTTCTCTTTTTTCCACTCTTTTTGTTTTGTTTTCTTAAATTGATTCTTTTTTTAAAATTAAATTTTATTTAAATTTTACATACATTTAAACAACAAATCACACCTCCTCTCTGAACAATTAGTTAAATTAATGCAATCAATTGTCACCCTCTTACACATTTTCCACCTAGCATGTTAACATCAAGTCCAGACACTGTGTGTGGGTCTCTTATCCCACTGTAAATAATGTTAAAAAGTAATATTTAAAAACTCTGGTTATTTTTTGGAGGTTGAAGTCAGATTGGTATTGTAGAGGACAAATGGTGTTCAGATACAGCCACGTTACTTTTTCTCACTGTTACCAATTGTAGATAGTAAGTACATGTTTTAGATAGGGCAATAGACCAAACTACACATTGTGTTGCCTACTGCTTTTTTATTATTATTTG
>CM034703.1:13082473-13103110 GCA_020142125.1 Phrynosoma platyrhinos | reverse complement strand
AGGTTACCAGAGCATGTATAACAGTTTCGAGATCCTTATTTTCTAGGAAAGGGCACAGCTGGCGTATCAGCCGAAGCTGATAACAGACACTCCTGACCGTCACATTCACCTGATTTGTCATGTGAAGCGACAACTCTAGGATTACCCCCAGGCTGCGAACACAGTCCTTGGAGGAGAGTGTGACTCCATCCAGGACTGGAAGTTGTATTCCCAAGCCTGGTTTCGGGCCCATAACTGTTAGTACCTCCATTTTGTCTGGATTCAGTCTCAATCTGTTTTTCCTCATCCAGTCCATTACTGCTTTAAGACAATCATTGAGAGGAGAGATGCCATCTGAAGTCAAAGCTGAAGACCGAGACATGGAGAAATATATCTGGGTGTCATCAGTATTTTCCCCAATACTGCATTCAATACTTTCCCCAATCTGCATTCATTTTTTGCTGTATATTTTCAGCTTTCTTTGGAGCGACTACAGTGGCTGCCTTCATTTGTGGTTCCTGTGAGCTGCCTGGTGCTGTCATAAGTTGCTCTGAGGTCAGAACAAGGCACCCAGAGTTGCTATCATGGCTGGACATTTCATTGTGACCTCAGCAGTGGCATTTCCTTGCTATTCCTCATTGATTAAATTGTGTAGTTTCCAGTTGTATGCATTTTACCATTCATTTAAAACTGTATGCCCAATTTTCTCCATACCTTGCAAAAGGGCACACATGGTGAACAGTGTGCTGTGTCACACAGCTAGTCTCAGGATATGCAAAATGGGTAATTTTGGTGAGAAATTCAAATCAATTGTACTCACTGGTAAAATGCTACAGGTTACTGGGTTATTGATGGAAAGTAGGAGGAGTGTGTTAACTCAATGCACTTCTGGAGGTTCTGGAGGTTCTGATCAGCCATGGTGATCATTAATCTAGCAATTTTATGTTATTGTATTAGTACACTTGGTGGCAGATGTAATTGGTTTCTTGAAACATAGGGTAAATGGGTATGAACAGAAGTGTTATGGCTTCTACACTCATTGGCAACAATTTGAATTGCAAACTATTTCCTTCAGAGAGAATCTTCATTTCCTTCCAATTTGAATTTGGTTTTCCCTAAAAATTAAACATTCTGAATTTTGCATTTTCTTCTAAATGGATTTAGGATGCTAGATGACTGGTTTGAGTCATTCAGTGCAATGTATTCCTATAATTTTCTACGCAGAACCAAGCTTCTCTTTGTATGTTTGCTTTTATTTATATCCCACCTTTCTCCCATTATGGGAACCAAGGCAGTTTACAATGTACGTAAGTTAAAATAGTTAAAACAAGGAATAATATGAAGTTGCTTTTTTTAAAGAAATAACCCTTACTTTAAAAACTTTAATTTGCAACAATTTAGAAAGTAGTTAAAATGTAATAATGACAGTAACAGACTACAGCACACCTCTGTTAAAAGTCCTTCTGCAATGGCTAGTTACCTATCAAAGGCTTGGGTAAACAAAATGTCTTTGCCTTCTGGGAGATAGACAGTAGGGTTAGAGCTAACTTATCCTCACAAGGGAAGCAATTCCTCAGTCAGGAGCAGCCACTCAGAAGTCTCTATCCTTTTGTTCAATGTGCCTTGCTCCTCAGCAAGTACAAGTATGCAGCGTTTTCCAACCCAGTGCACTACATTTCTCATCATCCCAAGCAAGCACAGCCATTTGAGGATAGCAGCTTTTGGAAAAGCAAATGTGTAGCACTGCAGCCTAAATTCATACATCAGTTTAGACTGTAGAGGGGAGTAGAGCTTCTTTCTCATTACAATTTGCGAATCAGGTTGATTGAGGAATATGAAATGGCTTATCTGTTTTCACTGTCTTAATTAACCTTCACCTCGTCCCCTTTCTGGAAATACTCAGTTGTTATATGCAGTTCTCCTATGTTGTTATTTAATTTAAAAATGTACATTTTGATTTTTTTTTTAAAAAACTATTCAAATGTATGTCACAATTGCTGTTGTAACTCAAATCATATTCACCACAGGGGTGGGGGGGGCAATGAGTATTTATAAGCCACAACAACATGGGTGCAAAAAAGATCCCTTAAAGGTTAAGTCCTCTAGGCAAATGTCATGCCCTGAAGCTCAATTAGGGTTGATATTTCTGTGATTGCTTCCCCCGCCCCACATCTGAAGAGGTGACTATTGCTTTTTAAGAATTGATTAAGGAGGATCCACAGAAATGGATGTGGGGTGGAGTGTGAGTGGAATCATGTGGTATATATTCTCTCTTTTTTGGAGAGATTTCAGTGTCTTATCCTTGCCCTTTGAACACAGATGGTTTCCACTATGTCTTGCATTACAGCTGTTACAACAATGTTTTTGGAATGAAAAGAACATGGAACATTTGAGGAAGTAAACTTGGCTTTATTTTGGGATCTAGGGAGTAAAAGTATAGTCTGATATTCACACAAAACTACTGATTGCTCTTATATGTGCTTATAATGTATACTCCAATATTTGATTCATTATTTACATGCTAATATTTTTGGATATGGATGCAAAATGTAGCCTGCTTCTTATTAGGTTGTGTGTGAGTCTCTCTCTCTGTGTTATTAAGTTCTAAAACTCCATACAGGCGTTCCTTAGTCAACAAAGCCTCTGACAAAGAAGTTCCTTTTCCAAGTCTTTTTTATGCTCACCCAGCCTGCCTATTCCTTCTCATTCTCTGATTATATGAAAGGTTTTTAAAACATCACTTGCATTGGGAGGATGGTAAGGGAGGACTGGAAAAACACTGACCTTTGGTGTCAGGTTGCAGCAGTGCGTATGCAATAAACAATGCAATTAAAGCTAGGAAAGAATGGGATTTCACTGTATCCACATGTGCCTTCCTATAACAGGCAAGGAAAACAGCAGCTGCCTCTAGAATCCCTTATTGAGCAGGCAAACCAGAGAGAAAAGTGGAAAATAGATTACCCTGCCTTACCTGCTACTCCCAGCATGGTTTTTAAAACCATAGGTCTACAAATTTGGAAATCATAAGAAAAGTGGAGACAGTTGAAAGAAAAGTCATCCCTGGATGCATTTTGGTAGAAGATTTGTAGGTTTGTTTACTTATGCAAGGCTTACCTGACCTGGTTGTTCCATTTCACATGTGTGTGCTGCCAGTTTTTAATTTAAAAGTTTGCTAAAATGTGTTGAACTGCATTTCTTTTTGTGATGTAGAAACTTATCCCTGTTCTTTCCATGTTATTTCTGCCCCTGGTACCAAATTTTCTGTTAAAGAAGTAGGAATGCCCAGGAATAAATCTACTTCATTAACTGACTATGCTTATATCCACATATATGGAATTATTGTAAATTAATTTGATGTTAGTGATGACCATATTCCTATAAAGTTGCCTAGAAATCAGTCTTGCCATGACACCAAATCTTTCTCTGTTGCACACCTTTGCCAAAAAAACATGTATCCAGAAAGACATAAAATAACATAAGCTACATGCCAGTTTACTATGCCTAAGATCTAGTCTACCCCCCCCTTGCCAGACCTTTTGCCCATCACATAAATTTTCATCCAAATTTTTTGGGGCCCAGGAATTTATAACAACCTTTCCAAATCCATGTGGGTTTCCTCCTCCCCCCCCCCAGCATGTGCAAAGGTCAAAAATAACAAATGCGTAGGAGATTGTTTGAAATAGATCCCTCAAATAAGAAAGAGGCAGCTGTAAAAATCTCTGCAAATTGTTATTATGACCTTTGAGTAAGTGCGTTTATGGCTTTCCTCCCCTCACTTTTCTAGCTAGGAAACATGATTATAGTTTGGGTGGGAAGCATGAAATGGGAATGAGTAACAGGATTACATGCCACAGCCAGTTTCCAAATTTACTAAGTCATGAAATTTTAAAGGAGTTCAGTTTGGCTTGGAACTTGAGAGGAAATCTTCATTCAGATACGCTCCAAATGTCCCAATTTGACAGGGACAGTACCAATTAATCCTCTGTCATCCCACTTTATCAGTTGCTTTGAAAATGTCCCAGTTTTTCTCTCCTCTCTCTTTCTCCCTTTGTCTGCGTCTTACTTCAGTTACACAGATTGAGTTTAGAGTGTAAAAGTAGTTTGTACTCAATTGATTCAGTGAATGGAGAGGACAGGAGGGGACATGATGTTATCCTTCCCTGTAGAGTCAGACAAAAACAAGCTGCTGCAGCCTCTCCTAGTTTGTTCTTCCTCAATACTTGGATTGCAGCCTTGAACTGATTTAATCATAAACCATTTACTCTTCATAGGGGACTTTGGGAATGGTAGTTTTATGAGAGAAGCAAGATAACTCTTACAAATTTCAGTGTCCTTATCAAATCACAACTATTTTTTGGTGGTGATGGAAAATCCCCTCTGCCCTACTCATTAACTGATCTGTTGACAACTTGACAAGGATGTATCTAGCTGCTAGCTTGTCTTGGAGAATGATCTGCACCCAATGAAGGCTGTAGCTAATGATGGGGAAAACTTTCAGATTCTTAGGACTTGATTACAGGACTTTTTCCTTTCCTGCTTCTGCCTGTCTTCAATTATAATTTTATAATTATTACTTCTTACCCAGTTCTCCCCATGAATTGAGGTGGGGAACAACAGCAGATTAATATACAACATACAACATCAGTTAAATTAGGCTGTGATCCTCATTAAGTTGACTTAGATGTACTGTCGTTTTAGTTAAAGTTTTTTTGTCCAGTCACAGTGAAAATCAGAAAATTATGATTCTGAAGTTATGCCCAGTAAACAGCAGAGTTGCCCCATGACCCCAGAATAAACCCTCTATTGCTTCTCACTTCTTATGTCCTGCTGTCATTCATTACTGCATTAGTCACTGTGCTCCAGTAGCTGGGGAAACATGTTCTGCCATGCTTCTTTTCTGTTGAAGGAGAGCAGACTTGCTTGCTCTATTTTATAATACAATGAGGATGTGATCCTTGTTATGTTGACTTTAGATTTTGTTTCAGTTGAAAAACTGTATTGGTTTGGTTTGTGTGATGTTGGTCATGTGCAGCTGCTGTCATGTGCAGGATTAAGTATTAGCTATTAGATGGCAGAGGTGAGCAGTGGGCATGCAGATATGTAATCTTCCAGATATTTCAGCTGTAATAATAATAATAATAATAATAATAATAATAATAATAGCTGAAATATCTGGAAGATTACATATCTGCATGTACATATCTCTGTACATATCTGGAAGATTACATATCTGCATGTACATATCTGCATATATTTTATAGAGAGGCGGGATATAAATAATAATAACAATTATTATTATTATTATTATTATTATTATTATTAATAATAATAATATCCTGCCTCTCTGTAAAATACAACTGAGGCGGCTTACACAATAATGTAAATATGATGATGAAACCTTTGTCATAAGGAAGAAGCAGAGTTCTGATCTAGTCCCTGGATAGCCTTTAAAGAGAACAGGATACAGAAATCTGTATAAAGCCAAACAGTAGAAATCTTCCCAATGTATTCATTCTGGGGCCTGTTCACACTACACACTCTAGTGCTATAATTCCACTTTAACTGCTATGAGTGCATCTTATGGAATACTGGGATTTGCAGTTTAATGAAGGGTATTTAGCATTTCTGTTGCGGAGGTAGGGGATGGCAGTGTTAGGACTTCTTAGGGGTTACATGAGCCCCTGCAGTAAGACATGGTGGCTGTGCTCAGAAGAAAGGACACAACCAGTGGACTGATACATGCAAGAATTTCCAGGGGTTACCTTTCATCCTATAGATAAGGATGCTCACCTGCTTACAGGAAATTATTCCACTCAGAGGAAGCTGATAAAACTTAAGCATGAAGTTGTGTAATAACAATTCAAAACTCATAGTTACTGTGGATATATGACAGGAAAATGATGAAACACTAACAGGAGGTTGGTTCAGAATCCTAGCTAGATTTTGTCTATATAAGGAAGAATGTTCCAAGCGCTAGAAATTAGGTGGATGCCAGTTGGTGGAGGAGCATTGTGTCGGATGGTGTAAATATTACTGTATCATTCTTATAAATATTTGCTGCAACTAAGATTAAAAAACCTCTTCGGAAGAACCTCAGCAGTAGTGAATAAAACTCTGTTCAGCAGAAGGAGTTTTTTCTCTTCAACTACTTCCAGACTCTCCAGTGGCGTTTATTTCTTGGCTGGCTATCTTCTACGTGTGGACTAAGTTTCCCTTGCACTAACAGGTCTGGGGGAGTGGGGCTTCTTCTGAATCTCTGACTTTGTTGGGGTTGAAACTAACAGCCACTAACATTATATAGCTGCTGCTTCTATCTCTGGAGCGTGGCAAATAGGAAGAGATAAGTTAGTAATTTTTGTGGGCATTTTGTGGGAGACGTTGAGGAGGGGGGTCTGGAGTGCTCTGCTGTATATGATGACAAACATGGTTGGTGGAAGAACTGTTGCAGTGACCTGCGGCATCTGTGCTATGTTTATTTTCTTCCCAGAGCTTCTGTAGGGCTGTATCTGCAGCAGTGCAAATTGGTAGCCCTGTTGGAGGAGAAGGTACAGCAACCTGAGGCCCATGTATCTACACTTCAAATTACTAGGAAGGATGAAGCACTTTTTTGAAAAGAGTGGAGCAGACTCTCCTGGAAGGGCATGAGATGAGGGGTGCCTCTAAAGAGGGGGACAGTTATTTGGAAGAATGTGACACACAGAAGAAATACATCAAGTTTGGAGCTACAGAGTCAATTCCAAGCTTTCCCTCTTAATTGGCAATTATGAAGCACAGGAACAAAATAATATGGAGATAACCTGGGATGGTTCTTTGGGTGGAAAGGCTCCTGTCAGTTCTCAGAGGAAGAACAGGTAGGATGGTAGGACATGATTTCCTGTTGAGAGAAACAGAAGCAGAAGTGTGTGAGCCTGGTAAGGTGTCTCAAGAGATGTTCTTTCTCCTGGTACAATGGTTATATTTAGCTGATGGTGACATAAGCAGAGTTGTGCATTTGGGGCTATTGAATATTCAAGTGCACAAAGGGTACTGCCAGATATAGACATCACCATATTGCAAGGGACTATGAGGTTCTAGGGAAGAAGCCAAGGGATCTTCAGGCACAGGTTGTTGTTTCATTGCTTCTTCCAGTTGAAGGACATGGCCCAGGAAGAAGGAGAAGAATACTAGAAATAAAGAACTGGCTCTGCAGATGGTGCCATAAAGAAAGATTTGGCTTCTTGAACTTTCTGCACTTTCATGAAGAAGGACATCTGGCAAGAAATGAGTTGCATTTCACAGCAGTTGGAAAGAATCTATTCATGAGGAGTCTTACAAATCTAATCAAGAAGGGCTTTAAACTGAGTGACATGAAGGAGGGATGCAGCATTCCAGAGGACAAGGGTCATTAGGTACTAGAGACAGTAGCTTCAAAGATACAAGAGGAATTAGGCCAATAGTACAAGAATCAAAGAGTGGGCAGAAAACAACAACAAGGAATCAGGTGGAGAGAATGAGCCAAGTTCTCAGATGTCTCTACAGTGGTTTACAGAATATGTGAAACAGACAAAATGAACATGAACGTTTAACATAGGATGGCAAATATAATTGAATAGGCATCAATAAAATCTGGTGAGATGAGTCTCATGATTAGAATGTAATAATGGAAGGGTATATAATCCACAAATAGGAAAGCAAGAGGAGTAGCATTATATGTCAGGAATGTATACATCTTCAAGGACGGCCATGATTTATAGTATGGAAATCAAGTTGAGTTCATTTGGGTAAAAATTAAAGACAAAAGAAACAAAAGACATCATTGCGGTGGTCTACTATAGGTCTCTGTGGATGATGCCTTCAAATGACTAAATATTCAAAATATTCAAAAGGGAGAGATAGTTGCAACATGTTGCAGCAGCAGATCATTAAGCCTTGGAGACTGTAGCTGCTGTATTAGCTGAATTGGAGAGTTGCCCACAGATCCTTTCCTCTTTCCTGGAGCTAAGCCACCAAAACTGGTGATTTGGACCCTTGATTCCACTTTGAGATGACCCACAAAAACTGAAGACTCAGGCTAAGCCCTGAGATTTGGCATTCCTAATCCCAACTATAGTAGTCTAATTGCATTAATGAGAAATTGATAAATCAGTAGTCATAATATCAATGGATTCAATGATGTGGGGTGGAATTTTCCCCCAGTGTTATACATTTCTGTGCCAGTGTGATGCAGTGGTTTGAGCACTTGACTAAGGGGCTATACAGACCAGCATAAAGAGCCGGCATGGGGGCAGAGTGGGGACATGGCAACCGCACGCCAACCGCCCTGACTCTGCCTGCAGGCCAGCATCATGCCGCCCAAGTAACTGCATGGTGGGCGGCAAAAGGGCATGTCTTCGGCGCAGTGTTTGCATGCACTGAGCCAAAGAAGCAGAGAAAAGCTGCTACCGCTGCAGCTAGAACACGCTTTCTGCAGCTCAAAAAGGAGCCACTTTTTGCAGCTTCTTTTTGTGCCGCAGAAAGCCTAGATTGGAGCCTCAGCATGTGGTTGTCGCAGCCCCGATCCAGCAAGGAAAGGGGCGGGGCGGCGCCCCTAAGACTCTGGAGACCAAGGTTTAAATTCTACTTGCCCTTTGGTAAGTCACACACACTCTCCCAGCATCAGAGGAAGGCAAAGGAAAAACCCCTCTGAACAAATCTTGCCAAGAAAACCCTCATGGTTGGTTGCCTTAGGATTGCCATAAGTTGGAAATGATTTGAAGACACACAACAACTATACTTTTCTGTGAAAGTTTCTCCACACCATGTGTGTGTTTATATGTAGGTGTATGGGCTGGGCTTTTTTACTGTAATAAAATATGTTATATGGGCTAAAGATATGATATGAACTTCAATAAGTAATTATTTTAAGGAGACCACCATTGGCAAATCCTTGCCCATATGGGAACTGAAAAATAACAGATGACAACCTCTTCCTGTACACAGTGCAGTTGGCTTCTGGCTGGGTCTGAACTAGACCCGCATCCATCCTTAGTGGGGAAAATATATTCTGCTAGTTGTACAGAATCAGATTTTTCTTAAGTTGAAATGAAGCTGATAAATAGTGCGGAGAGTGAGTGAGTGAGTGAAGCTGAAGGTATAGTTATATGTCAGCAAAAGAAAGTTAAACTGTTGAGGTAAGATATATCAGGTACAGCTCTCTGTAATTATATGACCTAAAAAAAGTATCCTTCAGGTATAGTATTTTTTTTGGTTAAATATAAAGGAAGTGTATGCTTTTCTTATTTGCAAATATTCCAATGAAATAATTCCGACATAAACCTTTGTATAACACTGAAACATTGAAACAAAATATGCAAAATTGGATGATGTTATTTGGGGCACTGAAATATTTTCAAGTTCTTCTTTTTCCAGATGGATCTGCTCTGATTTGATTGTTACAGCTAGGTCTGTCCCCCAATAACTGCACTTGCATATAATTTTCAAAGGAAGGTAATCAAACAAAACAACCCCACACAAAAAAAAAGCTTCTTCTGATTTTTGCATCAAGTTCATAGATCCCCTGAAGCACATTCATAGGCCACCTCTCACCCTAAGTCCATAGACCACAGGTTAAGAAATCTTCTACAATTACCCAACTAGGCTGTCATAATCAGAGGGCTTGCTAGTCTAAGTACTTACCTGTGCAACAGTCTCCGTCAGCCTGTTAAACAATTGATGGATGAACCAAGTACAGTTCTACCTCACTACACCTAAATGGCCAATGATTTTTTTGGGGGGAGGGTCTTGCACTAGAAGAGCTCTATTGTGCAGTTGCCAGCCTAATAGCTATTGCCCTCCCAGACCTCTGCATTAAATCCACTGGGGGAGCTTTATGTGGGGCATTGTTGTTGTTGTTGTTGTTGTTGTGTGCCTTCAAGTAGTTTCTGACATGGCGACCCTATTATGGTGTTTTTTTTGGCAAGATTTGTTCAGAGGAGGTTTGCCATTGCCTTCCCCCTGAGGCTGAGAGTATGTGGCTTGCCCAAGGTCAGCCAGTGGGCTTTATGGCTGAGCGGGAATTGTACCCTGGTCTCCAGAGTCGTTGTACAACACTCAAGCTACTACGCCATACATGCTATAACAGTGTTAAATAAAATCTGAGCCAATATTATCATTTCTTTATCTGTTAGAAGAAGAAGAAATGGCAAGAACTATTCTCTGTTGACAACCCCAGAGGAATGAGCAGGAGAAGTGGTATCAATTGTGCTTTCAGCGGATGGTATTGACTGCTATCATACATTGTCTACTTCTGTTGTTAACCACTCTTGAGTCGATCTTGACCCTTGGCGACCCTGTGAATGAAATATCTCCAAGACTCCCTGGCCTAGACTGCTCTGCTTATAGTTCCTGTAATGATCTCATTAATGGAGACTGTCTATCTAACATGTGGCCTTCCTCTCTTTCTACTTCCCTCCATCTTTCCTTGCATTATTGTTTCTCCCAAATGAGTCGTGCCTTCTCATAATGTGACCAAAGTACGACAGCCTTGGTTTAATCATATTGGCTACTAGGAAGTTTTCTGGCTTGATCTGTTCTATAACCCATTTATTTGTCTTTTTGACTGTCCACGGTTTCCTCAGCACTCTTATCCAGCACCACATCTCAAATGAATTAATTTTCTTCTGTTTTGCTTTCTTAACTATGTAGCTCTCACATCCATACATGGTAATAGGGCTTGTACGATTCTAACTTTCATGCTCAGTTGTATATCTTTACATTTTCTGATCTTTTCTAGCTCTTTCATAGCTGCCTTCCCCATTCTTAGCCTTTTTATGATTTCTTGACTGAGGTCTCAGCTCTGATCAATGTTTGATCCCAGGTATGAGAACTGTTTCACTATTACTGGAGCATGTCCAGAGGAGGGCGACCAAAATGGTGAAGGGTCTGGAAACCATGCCCTATGAGGAGAGGCTTAGGGAGCTGGGTATGTTTAGCCTAGAGAAGAGAAGGTTGAGAGGTGATATGATTGTCCTGTTTAAATATTTGAAGGGATGCCATATTGAGGAGAGAACAAGCTTGTTTTCTGCTGCTCCAGAGACTAGGACCCGAAACAATGGATGTAAGCTCCAGGAAAAGAGATTCCACCTCAACATTAGGAAAAGCTTCCTGACAATAAGAGCTGTTCAACAGTAAAATATGCTGCCTTGGAGTGTGGTGGAGTCTCCTCCTTTGGAGGTTTTTAAGCAGAAGCTGGATGGCCATTTGTAAGGAGTGCTTTGATTGTGTCTTCCTGCTTGGCAGGGGGTTGAACTGGATGGCCCTTGGGGTCTCTTTCAACTCTGTGATATTATCTGACCTCTTGCAGGATGCCTCTAAAAAGTGATTATTTTTTTTTGTTTTTAAAAATTCTGTGTATCTTGAATAAAAGATGGACACACACAAAAAATTATATACCCAGAAGCACACATTTTATTGTTTCTTTTCTGCTTTTCATTCTTCCAGTGTGAAAAGAAAATGTTTAGAGATCAGTGAACAATCAGTCAAGCCTATAAATAAATGACAAACTGTGCTAATAGTGCACTGGCAGCAGAAGTTTTAATTCTCTCTCTCCCCCCACCAAACTATGATGATATTTCAATCCAGCATAAATGGGGCCATTACTCATTAGCTTTCCCCTCAAGCCACTTTTAAATATAGGAATACTATTTGACCCTTTAGGCCATATTTAAGGAGGGGAAAACCCCCTCTATCTCCATTTGCCTGTGTTCTTCTTTTTTGTCTTTTGGCCTGTCTTCCTGTGCTCTGGTGTGTCAGGTGGAGATGAGCTGACAGTCCTGATTCTCTTCAGCCAGGGCATGGAGCACTCTTAGCTGCATGAGCAGAAGGTGAAGTCTTGATGAGTGCTGTGGCAAACCCAGGGGAGATCGGGCCTGTTTTATTAATGAGATCAGCAGCTGCCGGCTTCCTCCTGTCAAGGCGTTAGGGAAGGGAGGTCAGGCAGGTGAGCATGCCACTCCACACCTGATTCACCCGCAAAGTTCTGCACTTAAAAACCCAATGTCCTTCCTCAGTTTCCCACTTAAGCCATCCAGCCTGTGGGTCTGGGAGCAAGCGAGCAGAGGTCAGCCAGGCAGCAAGATGGACAAGAGTACATTTATCTTTCTCACTCAGTGCAGAGATCTTTAACATCTGCATTACTACCACAGTCCTTTCACAGGAGCGTCTGGTTTTGTTTTGCCCCAAAGATGGATAATGAAATCATTCAGGTTTTTTTTTATTAGGCTCCTTTATGTTGTTATAGTGAGCCAGCGTGGTGTAGTGATTTGAGTGCTAGACTATAACTCTGGAGACCAGGGTTTGATTCCCATTCGGCCATGAAACCCACTAGGTAGCAATAGCAATAACATTTACATTTCTATACCACTTATCAGTGAATTCAGCACTCTCTAAGCCATTTACAGTGTGTAAGCCAATTGCCCTCAACAAGCTGGATACTCATTTTATCAACTTCCGAAAGGATGGAAGGCTGAGCCAACCTTGGAGCCCTGGGATCAAACTCACAACCTTGTGGCTGCAGTACTGGTATTTAACCATTGCACCACCAAGGCTCCTTGGTGACCTTGGACAAATCAAACATTCTCAGCCTCAGAGGAAAGTAATGGCAAACCTCCTCTGACAAATCTTGCCAAGAAAACTCCATAATAGGGTCGCCTTAGGGTTGCCATAAGTCAGAAACTACTTGAATGCACACAACACACACATGTTACAGTAAGTCTGTCATATGATAGATAACCTTGATTTTGCCATTTTATATAAGGAAGACCATTTTACTCTGCCATCTTATATAATGGGGCTTGGGCAGCCATAGATTTTTCTATCCACAGGTGGTCCTGGAACCAAACCACAAGAGATACCAGGGCCACTGAAATTCAAAATGGGCAAAGGGACAGCATCCTCTACCACACTGATTCTCCACCATTTGTCCTTCAGATGCTTTGAACTTCAACTTGCTAGGCTAGTGATCTTGCTAGTGATCAGGGGTTCTGGGAACTGAATTCACAACATCTGGAAGACTACAGTTTGAGAACCAAACTGATCTGCCTGACATCTCACTCTCAGGAATCAGAGGGATCTGACTTAGAGAAATTGGATTGTGAGGACTTTGCTTCAAAGGACTCCCTCCCCAAATCTGAGAAACTAATGGCTTAGGCAGATGAGCCACTTCCTCCTCAGCAAAACTTGGCAGATGCTGAAAAAACACCCTCTTCCCTTTGACTCCTGGCATAGGGGCAAGGAAAAACTGCATAGGTACTGTCACTTAAAAGGAAGGCATGGATTAATCAACCACCTGTTATCCAGAGGCAGCCACCTATGGACTTTATCACACAGGAGGAAAGTGTTCTCCTCCCGTGATTAAATCATTATTAAATCCTGTTAATCGTACTTCTCCCGTTCTTGTCCCATCTGCAAACAGTAATGGACAGTAATTTGGTATTAATGGAAACTCCGATTAATACCAAATGATGGGTCCATTACTGTTTGCAGACAGAACAAGAACAGGAGAAGCATGTGTGTGTGTGTGTGTGTGTGTGATAATCTTCCCTCTGGTCACATAATTAAGAGGATTTAATGATAATTTAATGATGGGAGGAGGACGCTTGCCTCTTCCACGTGATAATCTCATACGAATCTCCCAGCAGTTGCAGGGAATCCTTGTTGTTTGCAGCCATTTACCTCTGTGGCTGGCTTTGCTGTTTGTGTTCCTGTGTTTACTGACCATTGGACTGGCTACATTTAACAACTCCTCATCTCATCCCTTTTTGGTTTTGGATATCTGGACTACTGGTTTGTATAATGACCTCTGGACTGGCTGAGGCCTTGCCCCTGTCCCTTTATCTGCTGAGATCACCTGTGTTTGACCAGGACTGGATCTCTCCCTTTAGACACTATCACACCTGAAGCAGCGAACTAGTTGAGCAGGACCAGGGCACATTGTGAAACATAAGATTTTTGTCTTCCAACAGAATGGAACAGGTGAGGAGTTTGGGAGGAATGGCAAGGAAGCTGTCATCACTGCTTCTCTTCATCTCTTGCCTGAGGGAGTTGCCTGATTCTCTCTAATTCAGTCTAATGATTATTCACAGTAGCACAATGATACAAGAGAAACATTACTACCCAACCAGGACCTTCTTGGTGGCTGCTTCCAGGCTCTGGAATTCCCTTCCATGGGATGTTAGGCTAGCTCCTTTTTTATTTAAATAGGCTTTTGGAAGTTAAATGGTTGCTGCAGAAGGGTTTTTCATGGTAGGTGATGTATTTTTCCTCTCCTCTTTTTTTGTTAACATTTTTACATGCTTTTAAATAGTTTTAATTCCATGTTTCTTCTGACCACTTACTCCCTTTAAAAAAAACCTACAATGTTTTATAGTGATTGGATGTATCGTTCTTGTTGTGTGCCTTCAAGTCATGTTGGACTTAATGGTGACTGTAATGCAAACCTATCACAGTGTTTTCTTGACAAGATTTATTCAGAGTGGGTTTGTCATTGCCTTCCTGTGAATCTGAGAGTGTGTGGCTTCCCCAAAGTCACCCAGTGGGTTTCCATGGCCAAGAGGGTATTCAGACCCTGGTCTCCAGTCCAGAGATCTCTAGCCGCTCCGATTGCTTGACAGAGGGGCAGGATATAAATAAATTTTATTATTATTATTATTAGTATAACTCTCAAACTATTAGACCACGCTGGTTCTCTGGATTGGTTGTAGCTGTATTCTAATTCCTGTAATAAGCTGCCTTGGGACCTGTGTTTGTGGAAGAGGAAGGATAATAAACAAAGAAACAAACACCAGCAAATAAATAAATATTCTGTTTATCATCATGGCTGGCCATATGCTTGCAGTAAAGTGGTTGTAAACTGTATGTTAATGGCCAAATACAAATATTACAAAATGCTGCCAAATGATCTCCTTCCAGTGTAAATCAAACCTGGGTAAACTCTATGCCCCAGAACATTTTTTTCTCCCATATTTCATAAAAATGGTGTACGCAGAATAGTACTGTCGTTATTTTATCCTTCCTTTCTTTGCTGTCACTGGCAGCACAAATAACGCCAGGATGGGATTTCTTCCGAGTGCCTGGCCTTTTTCCCTTAGCTGCAGCCAAACCGCCAGGGATCTTGCATGCCCACCGGCAAATTCCTAGCTGTCGGCAGCCTGGCATGTGAGACAGGGGTCAGGAACCTGTTGGATGAACCGTTTTCACAGCTTGAGTCTGCAGCTGTCTCATTCTGCAGTGTTGTTTGGGGAATTGGAGCCTGAATTCTCATGGCATCCAATCATCTTTTGCTTTTGCTTTTGTTTGTGTTTTGTTTTTGCTTTTTAAAAATCTCCCAAGGACTGGAAAGATCATGTCATTTAGTCTGATGTCTACAAAATAGTAAAGGTGAAGATTGCTCTTCTTCAAAACAAACAAAGCCCAAGCCCCAACTTGAACTGCTCAAAGGACATGAGGCTTTCACCTTGCATCATACCCTTCAATGGGCCTGAAGGGAAGTTTGCTAAATTGTTTACTGGACTTTCATTCAGCAAGATGTTTAGTATTGTTTAAAACTTTTGTAGGCCTCACCAACAGAAGAGGCAATAAACCTGTTTGGGTTTTGTTGTGGATTGTCCTTCCCTGTTGCAGGTTGTGAGTTAGAGTTGGAAAAATAAATCTTCATTAACCATTTCTTGGACACCATTTTGTCCAATTCCTGATCTGCGGAACTGTAAGCAAAAATATGCAAACCTCATCTGGTTTGCTAGGCAGATTCTTCCCTTCTTCCTTTTCTTTGCAAATTATGTATCAATAGGTATGCACAACTCAAAATTTGTACATACATATAATAAATACATACAAGCACTCTACAGTTAGTGGAGAAAATGTGTACAAATTGTAGATAAGTGTGTAAAAAAGTGTACATGAGGACAAATGTGAACAAATGTCATTTCCACTTGGGGGGAGCCCTCAGAAGTCTTGCCACCTGACAGAAGGGAAGAACAAGAAGAAAAGGTCACCAAGGGCCATCCCTCAGTTTCAGGTTTTGACCCAGAAATTTCAGGGCTTGAGATTGGCCTGAAATGATAGTCATAGGTGCCCATAAATGTAGTAATTTATTTATTCCTAAATGCATCAGTGAATTGCAGCAGACACTTTACCATCATTGGAATGTGTTAAGCTAAACTTTTCTTCTAGATGAATATGTAGAGGTTAAACAAAAATTGCATGAACCAGCAATCAGTTGTGTGAGCAGCAGAATTACAGAGAATTATACCTTTATGATCCCACTTTAACCTCCATGGCTACATCCTATCTGAGGTTTGTGGTTTCATGAAGCACTTGAGTTCTCTGGTTGAGAATGCTAGCTACTCCTCCCTAAATTGTAAATCGCAGGGTTTTGTTTGGAACCATGGCAGTTAGGGTGGAATCATAGCCTTATATTTCTGTAGTGTGAAAGGGCCCTAGGTGCCGTTTGGCCTTGGGATGGTAGTGGATCTCTCAGGGTAAGAGGGAGGAATCACAAAGTGAGAGCACTATCTTGAAAAGTGTGTGTGTACAGTTGTCCTTCCACATTTGCGGTTTTGACTTTTGCAGATTTAATTGTTTGTGGATTCGATTAATATATTCTCTCTAGAAATCTCTAGGCTCCCTAGTTCAATTTGCCAGATATTGACCCGAGTTGCATGGGAGGACCTAGGATTTACTAGAGAAAACATTACTGTAGGCATTTGTAGGTCCTCCAGCATGAATCTATGGTTAACCTCTGGCAGATGTTGAAAACAGAGTTGCACTGGAGGACCTAGATATTCCTAGAGAGGTGTTTGCTGCTGTAAAAAAAAAAAAGATAGTAGTTTTATATTTGCAGTTTTTTCACTTTCCCGGGAATCCTGTGCCCCTAACCCCAGAGAATATGGAGAGCCCACTGAATTTTCATTTGTTAGCCTTGCTTTTTATTTAAATGGCATTCTCTGTGCAACTGTGCTTGATGTTTATGGTATCAGTATGCTTCCTGACATCAGCAGGGTGGCCCGTTGTAGCATCATCCTTGTAACACTACCATTGCAGAGCCCCCAGGATTCAGGCTCAGATAGTGGGACGGACAGAGGGTCCAGATCTGGCAGAGAGTCAAGATAGTGAGACAGAGTGCCAAGCATTTAACAACTGTAACACCAGGGCTCTTATATATTAAACAATTTAACAAGTTAAAAAAGACATACTAAAACCAATTTAAATAGTTTAAAATGATTTAAAAGTATGCACATGTATATAAAGAGAGCCAGCATGGTGGAGTGGTTGAATGTTGAACTACGACTTTAGAGATCAGGGTTTGATTCCCTGCTCAGCCATGGAAAACCACTTGGTGACCTTTGGTGAGTGACACACTCTCAGCCCCAGAAAACCCCATGATAGATTTGTCTTAGGGTCACCATAAGTGGAGAAAAACTTGAAGGCACACAACAACAATAACAGGTATATTAACCCTTAAAGGTTTTACTAAGGAATGATGTTTTTTCTTGGTACAGAAACATAGGTGCCATTCAGGCTACAAAGCAGAGGCTGTTCCAGTACTGGGCTCCCACAGCAAAGAAGACCCCCTCCTGTAGCATATTGCCCTGACCAAAGGGACAGACCACTGTTTATCAACACAAGAAGTTTTCAAGTTCACAGTGATCCTGTATAAGTTACATGGAAGAAGTATCTGACTTCTCAGAGTAATTCCTTTGGAACCTGAGCTAACCTCAGTGGAGCCACTTGGTGCTTGCAGAGATAAATGCTGCTGCTCAAGCAAGCCCAAAATGACATGCCACCTTATGTCATCAAAGCAATTTCAGAATCCATTTGGTGTCTGAAAAAGGAATAAGCCAGGATCCCTCAGGAACAGAATGATGACCTGGAGTCTTTTTGATCGCTTTCAGGATTCTCATGCATCATGGATCATTTCACAAATCATGTTATTTTGATTGGCATAGGCCATAACAATAAAGATGCTACATAGAAAAAAAAACTCCTTGATAAAGTCCTTGATTAAGGACTTCATCACATGAGGCAGTAAGCAAGATATTAGAGTATTTGACTGGTACTTATTACATGACATATCTATTAAGTTGGTACTTTTGATTTCCTTTGAGGGAAAACCTGTCAATAGGCTCCTAATATTGCTCCTGTTCCATTAGTCACTTAGTGTGATAGGTCCCTCTTGCAGCAATAATGGTTGATGGCAGTCATGTGGCATAAGGTGGTGATTCTCATCCTCTTCCCACTTTCCCTCACTATTCCCAAGTAGACTGAGGATGTTTTTACTGTGTGCCTTTTGGTTTTTATTGTGATTCTCATCCTCTTCCCACTTTCCCTCACTATTCCCAAGTAGACTGAGGATGTTTTTACTGTGTGCCTTTTGGTTTTTATTGTCATCTTTGCTGTGATTGCGCAATTACAGCAAAATAATAATAATAAAAAACCGGAAAGGAAAGGAGTAAAAACAACCTTGGCAATGGCATGTATGCGCTGAAAGGCATGAAATATGGGGTAGCGAAGTCAATGAGCAGGGGACCATGGATTGCTCAATTAGCACACTCAAGTAATTGCAGAGAAGTGTGGTACTGAACATTTTCACACTAATATGTTCCTGTTACTTCACTAACGTGATTGTTGCAAGAAAAAAAGCTGGTGTGATAAAGTCCTAAGTAAGTGGCATTCTTACAACACTAAGGTAGAAACTTAATTAAACTCAGAGGAAGTTATTTCTGAGCAAATGTCCCTAATGCCTTAGTGGGCACTGGGAAAACAAAAATCAAATTGTATTTGATGCTTCATAGACAGTCAGGTTAAATGTTTTAAAAATTGTTAAAACTTCATCTGTGTGAAGCATGTTTTTTAAAATAAACAACCAGGCATTTTCAGTGTGAAATTATACATAGAAATAACATTTAAAACTAAGTTCTTCACCCTGCCGTTCTGCGTAACCTCCATGATTGCAAGTGTAATGGAGTGGACATGCCTGTGAATATCTTTTCCCCCAGGTTTGCTCCAAGACTAATTTGTACCTTCTTGGGTGCACTTGAGTTTAATTTTAGCTCTTCCCTGACCCACCATCACCAGCTAATGTTCCAGATGTCATTTGTTTGGTGCACAAAGTTCATAATGTGTAATTGTGTTCCTAGCCAAATGTAGACCTTCGGAGGGTTTGGGAGACACTGTGTTCCTGCCACACAACAAAGCCCATAGAAAGCATGTGCTCTCTTTTTTTCTCCTGGCATTCCTTTCTGTAACATCATGAGCTGGTTTAACGGTAACAGAGTGACTCTCCCAACCTAGGGTTACCATACTTCCAGGTTTTCCAGGACAGGTCCTCTTTTTCAGAGCTAAAATTTATGTCTGGATAGGCTTTTATATATGTGGGTTTGTTTGTTTTTTTTACAAGGTCTGGACTGGAGGAAGCAGGTGATCGGGTAGTAGAGCTCTGAGAGGAAGAGAGACATGCTAGGTTAAACCAGGGTGAGGAGGGAAGCCCCCAAATAAATCAAGTCCTGACTCGATTTATTTGGTGAGGCCTTATAATTAAAGGCTACTCAGTCGAATATATTTATTTAGCATTTTCCTTTCCTGGTTTAACAAAGAAAGCATCAGTGATCCAACAGATGGTTGTTATCTCTTGCTTGACTGCACTGCACTCCTGTCTTCTGCTTAGTTTGCTCTACAGCTTGATTATTTTGGCCAAATTCTCTCTGTTTACGAATTCTTCCAAAATGCAGATTAGGAGATACTTAGAGATATGATCCTAGAAAGTATCCTGGAGGAATGTGTACAGATCGCCATGTAGGTAGACATTAAATGGGAATTTGATTTACATAAATGATTCCCAGGAAACATTTTTGATAGAGAGCTATTCTGCCTCAAAGCTTAGTGTCTAGAGCTCATGCATGAGGCAGACGTGTTATTTTTGCATAGTCAGAAGAACTGTCAATTTAATCAAAGTGAATAGGAGAAGTCTGGATGGATGATGGAGCTCCAAATTTGGAATGTATTTGGAGCCCAGCTCCCAGGAGAATACTACATAGGGATTAGGACAGCTCTGCACTGAGCAGAATTTGGTAGCCACCTTCCAAGCATCCCATTTAAGAAATAATTTATATACCATTTTAGCACATTAAAAAACATGATCTGCAGTGCTTACAACAGTAGAGTGTCAGAGAAGGTAGTAATAGGAGAAACTTTGTGAAAGTAAGAGCTATTGATCAATGATGGAATAAGGCTGCACTGGAAAATGGTAATTATCTTTCACTGGAAGTTTTTAAACAGAGGTTGGATAACCACCTGGCCATGGGATGACCACTTAGTTGTGGATTCCTGCCCTGGCAGAGGTTAAGACTGGAGGACATTTAGGGTCACTTTCAGCTTCATGGTTCTGTTATTATTATAACCAGTTTGTAGATGAAGTCACAGATTGAAAGAGGGTAGCCCAAGGCTATGTTGTGAGTTCATAACGGAGTTCAGATTTGAACTGGTCACTTCTTGTAGCTTGCTTTCTTACACACTGTGCTGTAGCATTAAATAGTAGGCCTGCAGTGATGAAGATACATTAATTGATTTAAGATTATAATCCTGTACCTTATTACCTGGGAATAAATTCCAATAAAATCAGAGGCACTTGTATCTGAGTAAACATGT
>CM034703.1:13061638-13075798 GCA_020142125.1 Phrynosoma platyrhinos | reverse complement strand
TGGACTGACAGGAATCTTTGCAGTTCAGCACTTATTCTGCACAAAACATATATAGGCGATTTGTGCAAAAAACAGCATTTCCTGTGAAGAAAATGACGTTTCTGTACAGAAAGATTACTTTATGTGCAGAAAAAGCTATTTCCTTAGCCTTGGTGGTGCAGTGGTTAAATGTCTGCACTTCAGCCACTCACTCACAAACCACAAGGTTGTGAGTTCAATACCAGCCAAGGGCTCCAGGGTTGACTCAGCCTGGCATCCTTCCGAGGTCACTAAAATGAGTATCCATTGGGGGCAATTAGCTTGCACACTATAAACCACTTAGGGAGTGCTTAAGTGTACTGATAAGCAGTATAGAAATGTACTTGCTATTGCTATTGCCTAGCAGAAAATGCTGTATTTGGGGAATTATTCTGTGCAAAATTTGCATGTGGATTAATTGCATAGAAAAAGCATTTTCTGTGCAGGAAATAACTTTTTCTGCACAGGAATTAATATTTCTATTCAGAAAAAAGTATTTTCTGCAAACAAAATGCAATTCCCTGTGCAGAAAATGCAAAACAATCCTGCGCAACGACTGAACAAAATCCCAAATAGTTTTCAAAAACTATGTGGTTTTTGAAGAGTTTCTCACAGTGGAAAGAAAATTGTTAAAATTACTTGTTGCTTCCTTCAAGAAGAATTATGTCCTTAATGTCTCTTGATTTTGCTTTTGCTTTTCTCCTTTGTGCCCTCTCTGCTTCTCACTGTGTCTTTCTTCTCGCTTGTTTCCCTCTTTGCTTCCACTCCTCTGTCTCTCAACTCATCACTGTGCATCCACCTTTCCCCCATTTCATTTTCTTCCTCTCCTTCTCTTGTGTGTATCTGTAGTGCAAGGCAATGCATTGCAGACATCCCTTTCCTACCTCCACCCTTCTTCTGTCCTCCTTTTTGCTACATCCACAGCTACCACCTGCAACAGAATGGGAATGGGGAACATAGCAAATGAAATCATCTTTTCCTGGAACAAATTTTCACTAGGAGATCTTCAAAGTTGCAGTAAGATTTGTTAAGACAAAAGATACCTTACCTCTCCCCCTCTAACGTATATTAACATGATTTATAGTAAACATATTGGTTGATCTCAGTAAGTCAATCTTATGCCTCTGCTTGCTACAAATTTCCTCAGTCAATTATGCTACCTTGAGCGAAGTTCTTATGCACAATATATACAATGTGGTAAACCAATGTCTGTGGTTTGATTTGAATGTGCAGAATGTTATTGGGTTTATGTTCACTCTTACACGATTGGAGTGGTGGACTAGGATTTAGCACTTTCTGTTATTTGTGTTCTCTTCCCCCTACTTTTTAAAAATCACTTCACCCAAAAAACTTTGTGTTTTCTGTATCTCTCTTGTTTCTATGAGATTTATCACATGAGAAAACAAAGGGGAAATGGAGTAAGAGAGTAGCGGCTTTCTCCGTGCTTTACCACATGATGTTACAGTGCTTCAGTTCTCTTCCCATTGGAGATGATTGTAAAAGCATGTCTTTTTTCTGGCTGGAAAAATCTGTTTGACAAAAGATAGGCTTTTATGACTGTCTCCCTCAGGAAGAGAACTGAAGTGCTGCAATGCCATAAAAATGGAGAAAGGCACTACTTTCTTGCTCTGTTTCTGTTTTGTTTTCTTATGTGATAAGGGTCTATGACATGTATCTTATTTTTAACCTCACTCATTCCCTTTCAGTGGTTTTGCAGATGTTACCCTTTCTCCCAAGGTCAAAACAGGGGGGGGGGAGTGGGGAAATAAAATCATGAATGGCATTTTTCACCTTCATTTTGGAAAGGTTTTTATGGTAGTAATGTAATGTAAATTTAAACACCAATTTATAATTAACATAACATAGAATAAACATTCCCTGTTTAATGTAAATGTAATTAACATATTTTTAATGCAAATGGAATAGAATGGCTCATTTCCATTGACTTTCTTATCTCTGGAGCCAGATTTTAATGACTTACCCTCATGACCCATAATATTTTTGGAGCATATCCTTTTGCTTATGAAAGATGTTGGTGATGTAAAAATACATAAGAATAGTTTCTTAAAGAACTGTGGTTCTTTTGTGGGAATGGTGTAACTTTCTTGTTGTCTTGGATACATTTATTGGGAGACTTTGTTTGTTTGTTTATTATCTGCTGCTTTCCCTTAAGGCAACCAAAGGAACCTAAATCGGTGTGATTTGGTAGTTAGACTGAGATTTGGAAGATCCAGATTCATGTTCTTGCTGAGCCATTAACACACTGGGTGAAGTCTGTGCTTTTTTATGTGGCTTTAACTACCATGGCTACAGCTTATGGAATAAGATTTGTAGTTTATTTAGGCTAGGGGTAGGCAACCTAAGGCCCGGGGGCCGGATGCGGCCCACCGAGACCTTTGGACCGGCCCAAAGCCGGTCCTGCCGCCGCCGCCCACCACCGCCACCACCTGCCATGATGATATTGATTATTGTTGTTATTACTTGTTCTTGGGGTTTTCTTGGCAAAATATCCACACAGGGGTTTTGCCATGGCTTGTCTGGGGCTGAGAGAGTGTGCATGCATATTTTTAATTTTTTAAAAAAAAATTATTTTTATTTATTTATTTATTTATTTATTTTTGGTGCTTCGGCCCCCCAATTGTCTGAGGGACAGCAACCCGGCCCCCAGCTCAAAAAGGTTGCCTACCCCTGATTTAGGCACTAGAGCTGACTGGCAGAGAATTTTAAGAACATAATGAAACTACAAATCCCAGGATTGCATAGGATGGAACCATGACAATTAAAAGTGACATCAAACTGCTATAATTGTATATTTGAAAGAGGGATACGTGCAGCCACTTTCAAGTAGGTCAATTACAGATGTTTGTTATGTAGAACAAATGCGGGGATGAGAAGTGTGTAAATCCCATCGATCTCATTGGCAAAAATGTGGAATGTGGTACATACACACATATACACATGTCTCTAATCCTTCGGTTTATTTGTTTAAATGTACAGTATATCCTGTCTTTTCCCCAGTGTTGGCCTCAAGGCAGCATACAACAAGCTAAAACAAAGTACAGCTTAAAAAGCTACAATACAAAAGTTGAAAAAAACCCCACACAATTAAATGACAATTCTATAAAAACACAAAGTTAAATTAGTTTAAACACAATTAAAAATGTAGAAATACAACACATCCTATTAAAAGGTCCTTCTGTTCCAACAAACTAAAAACCAAATGTCTGCCTAAATAAAAAGATCTTTGCAGGCTGGTGGGAAGGGAGCAGAGAGAGGGCCAAATGGACCTTCTGTGGAAAGGACTTCCGCAACCTGGGAAGAACCAACAAAGTTTTGGACTTACTATTTCTTCCCCTTCTCAGATGAACCACCTAACCTGATGAAGAGTTCTGGATAAAAGCTTATCTACTTCCATGGTATTTTGGCTGGTCCTAATAAAGGTCCTATAGTTTAGCAGGCCTTCCAGAATGTTTTCTAACTGAAGACAGTGTAATAAGCCGTAAGCCGCCCCGATTGCGCTCAGAGGGGCGGGGTATAAATACATTATTATTATTATTATTATTTAGTCTTTATGACACTGTTGGATTGGAACTTTGAGAGATCAGACTTCAAATCCCTACCCAGCCACTTGGTGATGTTGGGCCCAGTCACTCTCTCTCAGCCTGATCTCTTGCCTTCCAGCATTTCACAGATGAAAATCAAGACACATGCAACCAAGAAACAACAGAGTGTAGTCAAGGTGGTAAGAGTTATTGCTGAGGAAGAACTAGAAGAGGAGTCCAGCAGTTTGCTTTTGCCTGAGCCTACAGGGAAAGGCAAAGTTCTGTCCCCTCCTGTAACCCCTTTGAAGTCATTTTACAGCAATTGAAGTAAGCTGAGCAGAAAGGGGGAAAGTGGGAGAAGGAGAGAGAAACTGGGACATTTTAAAAAGTGAAACCACAGGATTATTAAAGTTGGAATATTTGAAGGTTATGTGACCTACCTCATAGGGTTGCTGTGAAGATGAAGTGTCGAGGAAGAGAGCCATGTATGCTCCCTTGAGCTCATTGGAGGAAAGGTGGGATAGAAATGCAATAAATTAATAAGCAATAGATAAATAAAGAGGTTTACTCTTGAGCTCAAATTTGCTGGCCCTTGTTGCTCAAAAAATAGGATTTGAAAAATGTGTTCCTTGACTGTTAACACTTCTTGCCCTTAAAGATAACCTTTGTGTTTCTTGAGAAAAGGTAAAGAGAGGAGAGGAAGCCATGCAGCACATTGGGGAGTAAGGGAGAAGCCATTTCATATTCCTCATGCCATCCCCTCCTCATCCTCACATTCCAACTGAGCTTAGTGGTTTCTCCCACCTGCCAAGAATGATCCTATTAAAGAGCATCTCAGGACTGGCTTTTCAGCATTTTAATCCCCACCTGCCACCCAAACTTCCATCTCTTAGAAGTCCAAGAGAGATTTTTTTGCCCCCTCTTCTCCCAGGTACCCATTATCTGTGTTTACAAGTCACATAGGAGGTCATCTTGGTTTCCCAATGGTTGTCAAAAGGAGCTGCAGCAGCAAACCTCATTCTGTTTTTGCTTCCTCGTGAACACCCAGCCTTTGTGACCCTGAATTTGCTTCACATATGTACAAAAAAACCAAAAACAAAACCCCTTTATTAAGGCTTAACTGAAAAGGCAAAGTGAACTCTGGCCACCTGCCTTTGTTCAGCAAGCAAAAAGCAAGGGGGGGGGGGGCTCTTCAGATGCTTGGTTTGCAAAGGTGGAGGTGGGAGGAAGAGGTACATGGAGGTACTGGTGTGTCTTGTTTAATTGTACACAATAACCAAGAGAGATGGGCTCAGATAAGGTCATGTGCAATATGAAATGTTGGGTAGGGGGAGGAAGGAAAGAAGGAAGGGGGATGATTCAGAATGGGAAGAGAACATTTCCCGAGAGAATGACCTTCAGCGGCAGCATGATTTCCAACTAGCTCCCACTGAAGCCATTCTCAGGCTGCTCACAGCTTCATGTCTCACAGGCAAAATGTTGGTGGCATGATGAAGTGCTCCAGGCAGCCAGCCCCTGTCCAGGATACTTCATTCTGCTCTAGTCCCTATTTTATCTCCTCTGCTAACAGACATGGCTGTTGAGCTTGCCTGACTGTTCCAGAGCTCTTCTTTGTTTCACCTTTCTTTCCCTTATTTTTATTTTAAAAACCTTTTGGGTTCCCCTGGTTGTTTTAATAGTAACTGCTACCATAGGAAAGTTTGGGGGGGAAGGGGGTCCCTACCAGCTATCAACATTAGTTCAAATGTTGGGAAGATTAGCTTTGCAAGAGACTGGGTAACCTTTAGGACTGTTTGCACTTGTATATACCAGTAATAACTGGAGAGTACTCCAGGTTTAGGTGAATTAAGAGGGTTTTATTCAGAAAAATTCAGAGTACAATCACATACACATGACAGCAATTCATACAGACACAGCATTCAGAGCTAACTGAAAATGAGATTTGAAAAGGGAATAGCAGAGTTTTGAAGAGTTTAAGGAGGGTGATATGTACCTGTCCAAAGAGTAGACTATGGAAAGTGGGAGTGGATCAGGTCTGAGGGTGATACAGAACATACACGGAGCACAGTTTCAGACAACTATATATGTATTGCGTGTGCAGGGCTGTATGCTGGCAGTGTGCAAAGAGGTTAAGTTTTGATAACAATATTTATACCTGAAAACTAGCCTTTGGGGATGGGGCTATCTGGACAGTCATGAAGCTTCTCCTAGGAATTGACAATGGGATTTTGGACTGGTTGATGATTTTAATTTTAAGGTGACAAAAACAGTGATTGGATCAGGATAGTCCCAGGGTGAATGGATAGATGAGATGGCTGGGAACATGGCAGGGGTCAGGCAGAGATGTTGGCTTACTCCTGTGGGTGCAAAGATCCTTTGTCTCAAGGTACAAAAGGAAATGCAGATGACTTGGGAGAACGAAGGAGTAATTAGTACACTCATTTAGCTTTGATTGTGTTATTACCTGGATCATCTACATGTTTCAGGTCTCGCTCCTTTTCCTCTGGGAACCTAAACTAGTGTTCCTAAAGATCATCGTGGCCTCTCAAGAACATGCTGACATATGAAATATGGTGACCCCAAGTTCAGTGTGGGGTATGCAGGGTATGCTATCAGCTCCCGTGTGTGGATGGTACCATTTTGATTAGACCTGAATCATTACTTGGTCTGTACTCAGAATGTCTTGTTTGGGGTGACATAAGCTTCATGGACTGCAGCGCTCTCAAGGTTTATTAATCATTATAGTGCCACAGAACATATTGTTGTTTTTGCTGTAACAGACCAGCAAGCAGTCCTAACTCAAAATATCTGCTGGCTTTAAGGGACTAGCATTAGCTCACTTCTGATAGTTTATATCAAAGGATGGCCAGCAGAGAAATTTGCTGGCTAAAATCTGGTGGTAGAAAAGAGAGAGAAGGGGTGCACCAAATGGAATCTTCTCCAGCTAGGGACACAGCCACGATGCTAGGACAAAGTTAGAGCAGGGTGAGGGTAGTCAAAAACAATTTTCAACTTCCCTAGGCTGGGAAGAGTTTGGATTCAGCACAGCAGCACAGCTTCAGTTGGCCTAGTGTCAACTAAAATTGCATTCTAACGTGGCTGGCCCATTCCTAGGGATGTCTATGATACTGTGTTAACATCTGTTGTTTAGCTTTGACAGTAGGATTGTATCAAATGCTTTTGTTGCTTTGCCTGCTAATCATATTCCATTACTGAATCCAAATGGCCTTCCATGGTATCTTCTTGTCAGGAGCTTTAATTCCCTCATCAGGTCTTGCCACACTTTCCAGAGGAACTAGCCAGACTGTTCATGGCAGTAGAGTCTGGAGGGGAGATAGCATTTCAGGCCTTCTTCACCCAGTCTGGGGGCTAGCTCTGAAGGTGGGCTGTGATTACAGTGGACCCTTTGTATTGGCAGGCTAGCAATCCACAGATTTGACCACCTACAAATTTCGATATGACATTATTGTACAATAGCAGCATGTGCATGCTGATGTATCTGTGCACTCATCACCACCGTTGAATAATATGGGGCATGACCACCCACAGTTTTTGCCTTTAGTGGGGAGCCAGGAATCAAACCCTTATGGATAGAAAGAGTCCACTGTACAAAGGATTTATGCATACAGAGCAGTTACAGATCCACAATTCTAGGTTACAAATTCATAACTCTTAATACTGAACACCATTCGTTATTTCTAAATTTGCATGTAAATAAATACATACAGTTTTTAATGAACATCACTGTTTTCTTTTGTTCCTCCATTTTGGGTGATACCCTTGGCTGCCTGTAAGTTGCCACCCTAATAACCAGTCCCCATGGGGCTGTTTTTACCCATGTAGGGTCATTTTCCTTCTTTAAAGATTTCTAGTATTTCTTCAAAACCCATCTATTGATGCCTCCTTTTTGACATGTGAGATGCCATTTTCACTACCTAATGATCTACACTCTGATCCTCAGTTTGCTATTGGTATATAAGGATGTACTATCCATGTTATAATATTGCCAGTTTGAATAAGAGGCAGGGTTCCTGTGTCTTTGGTTGTTAAATCCTGGAGCAGAATGGAGCAGTAGAAAATACTGCCAAGCAGAAGTACATAATATCTCCTTCCTCCCTCTCTTTACCCCTTTTAGCTGCTGCAAGCACCCCACAACTGGTGGAGAACATGGTTGAGGTAAAGAGGCCTGGACAAGTTGGAGAGCTGTGCCAAAATGAACAAAATTAATTTCAACAGAGATAAATGTAGGAAAAATTAAATGTGCAAATATAGGAAGGTGGCATCTGACTTGAAAGCAGTACCTGTGGAAAGAATCTAGGAGTCTTAGTAGACCACAAGCTAAACATGAGTTAACAATGAGATGTAGCAGCCAAAAAGCCAGTGCAATTCTTGATGAATAGAAATATAGTGTTCATATGGAGGTAAATAGCAGTGTCACTTTATTCCGCTTTGGTTAGATCTCACCTAGAATACTGGGTCCAGTTCTAGGCATCCAAGTCAAAAAGGATGTTGATGAAATGGAACATGTCCAGAGAAATGTGATGAAGGTAGTAAAAGATCTGGAAATGAAATCGTGTAAGGAATGACTTAGGGAGCTGGGTATGCATAACTTAGAGAAGAGAAGACAGGTGACATGATAGCTATCTTTAAATTCCTAAATGGCTGTCATGTAGAAGATGGTGTGAGCTTGTTTTCTTGCTGCTCCAGAGAATAGAACCCAATCAAGTGGATTCAGATTACAATATAAGAAATTCCACCTAAACTTTACTGTAAGAGCTGTTTGACAGTGGAAGGGGTCCTTGATCTTTGGAGGTCTTTAGAAGTTGGATGACCTTCTTCTGGGGGTGCTTTAGCAGCATATTCCTGCATGGCAGGAGGAATAGCCCTTGTAGTTCCTTGCAACTCAGCCCTGGTGGCGCAGTGGTTAAATGCCTGTACTGCAGCCACTCACTCATAGACCATAAGGTTGCGAGTTCAATACTAGCCAGGGCTCAGGCTAGACTCAGGCCTGCATCCTTCCGAGGTCGCTAAAATGAGTACCCAGATTGTTGAGGGGCAATCAGCTCACAGTTGTAAACCGCTTAGACATCCCATGCGCGATATGAAGCGGTATATAAATGAAACTGCTTTGCTTTTTGCTTTGCAACTCTGTAATTTTATGAGAAGCATGCAGCTATTTTCCTGTAACTGGATACACAGCAGTGATGCTATCCTTCAGAGTTGTGTGTCCAGCTGTAGGAATATTTGAACACTTCTGCACCATTTCCCTTTCTCTCCACCAGCCAAAAAATGGTGATGGTGGTGGTGGTGGTACAGCAGCTAAAAGGTAGGATAAGGTTTGGGAGGTGAGGGAGAGGATATTGCATAGTTCTGTTCTGCAGAAACTTATGCTGTGTCTTCTGGCTCCAACTATTAAAGATCTAGGAGCACTGTTGTGTTCAGCTTGACAAACTTATTTGAGCCTGTTTTCATTATCTCAAAGCAAATTGTGTGGTTTGTATGTGTGTGTGACTTTTTAAAAAAGTATCAGTCTTTGTTATTACTATTATTATTATTATTATTACAGTTTATTTATATAGCGCTGTAGATATACACAGCGCTGTACATACAGTCAATAAAATAGATAAAAACAGATTAAAAAGCCTGCCGATGGCGTTCATTGTACAAAATAATAAAATACATATTAATACAAAGAAGGCAACAGATTAGAAATATCAAATATGAAACATTAAATGCCAACTCCTACCAGATGAGGGCACAACTTCTCTATAAGGAATAGATTCAGTAAAATCTCTGGTGGTGACTCTGGGTTATCTAAGAGTCATATGTGAATTCTACCTCTGTTTCATCCACCCTCAAAGTCAACATGTTCAATTCCTTCACTGTAGCATGTCTCTCAATGTAGTCTTAGCAGAGGAAGACATTATGGAGTAAGACTTAACATGCCTTATATGGGAGGGGGGACTATACTTGTTTTTATTTTAAAGTTGTACTGGCCTATTAGAGAAGGGGGGGGACCCTGAAAATTTGCAACAGGGCATTACTTTTACTAGGAACACAAAGGCAAACTCCCTCTGAACATATCTTGCCAGGAAAACCCCGTGATAGATTCACCTTAGGGTTGCCATAAATTGGAAATGACTTGAAGGCACACAAGAACAACAAATAAAAGGGCTGATGATTTGGATGATAATAGATAAAGTAGTTAGTTGTAGTGGATAAAATAATCCTAAACACAGATCTACAAACTGTGAGGTGGAGCTAGGATGGTGTGGAGGGAAGCCTTGGATTATGAATGGTGCAGCTGGAACAAGACTTTCAGGGTCTTCAGGAGGCTAGGGATTTGTGCTGTCACTGTTGGTACACACACACACACACAGTGCTGTGAGGCTGACACAAAAGAAGTGCTCCCAGGGAAAGGGTGGGCTGTAGATGTCATTCCCTGTTTCCTCTTCAAGGCTAGGTAGCATCTATTGGCCTTGCCAGCACCATTTCCTCCTTTAAATATAAGTAAAAGGTGGGGACTATGTTGTTGCTGCCTCTGGCCTGAAACAAAAGTAAGCCAGGCATCTGAATTACAGCCTCCCGCAGTCTTGAATCTTGGCTCTTGCCATGGGGAGGACTCCTTTTGGTATCACTGCACCAGCAAACCTGATCTGCCACGTCAAATCTAGTCCTCCAGTGGGAAAAGCAGCCAAAGACCTTAGGATTTAGACCAGGGGTAGGCAACCTTTCGCCTTTAAGGGCCAAGGGACTTCAGCTCCCAAAATCCCAGGAGCTATTGGTCAACATGGGACTATTGGCCAACTTGGCTGAGGCTTCTGGGAGCTGAAGTCCCTCGGCCCTTAAAGGGGAAAGGTTGCCTACCCCTGATTTAGACAATCGCTGGCTGTTAACTGTTTGTTGCAGGGGCTTTTAGTGGTGTGTCTGATGTACTATACTGTTCTTCTATCCCTATGTCTATGATTTAAACATTTCAGACTGTTTTAAAATGAAAGTCTTTAACAATTATTTCAATTGTTTTTATTAAATTATGCATCGTCATCATCACCACCATCACCATCATCATCATCATCATCACCAACTTTATTTACATCCCGCCTTTTCCACCCAAGACTGGGATGCAAAGTGGCTTACACATTAAAAATATTAGTCTTAAAATCACACAAAACCCAAATTGAACTACCAATCTTATTAAAAACATACGTATTAAAATACTAGCTGTCCATGCAGTCTTGTGTGTATATTTGCCTTCAAGTCACCTGTCGATTTATGGTGACCCCATTAATTTCATAAGGTTTACTTAGAGGTGGTTTACCATTGCCATCCTTTACAATGAGTAGGCAACCTTTCCCCTTTAAGGGCCGAGGGACTTCAGCTCCCAAAATCCCAGGAGCTATTGGTCAACATGGGACTATTGGCCAACATGGCTGAGGCTTCTGGGAGCTGAAGTCCCTCAGCCCTTAAAGGGGAAAGGTTGCCTACCCCTGCAAATATAGCCTACAGCACCTGGTATTTGTTAGTAGTTTCCCATCTAATTACTAACCAGGTCAGACCCTGCTTCATTTTCAAAGTCAGATAGGATCTGGTGCCAATATTGTCTGTAGGCAACATCAATTGAGTAGTTACTATCTAAGCAATATTGATATCTAAGCAGCACAATTAATTAATTTTGTATTATAGGTTTAGCAGTATTTTTGTTTTAACCTGCACTGAAAGGAGAGTTCTCCAGGTACCATAGTATTGTCTAAAGAAAAAATAAATAGCTCTGTGGGCACATCAAGCCTGAACTCTCCCTAGAAGCCAAAATGACTAAATTGAAGCTATCGTCTTTTGGACATATCATGAGATGGCATGAACTGGATAAAGCAATAATGCTTGTTAAAGTAGAAGAGAGTAGGAAAAGAGGAAGACTTTATTACAGGTGGATAAATAAATAAATGAATAAATGAATCTTTTGGCAATACCCTTCTTTTCTTCTCAATTGGGTTTATTTTAAATTGTACATTTATTTACCAATTGGATTCATCTTCAGTTGTTATAATAAATGCCAACTTTTTAAAAAATTCAGGCCATATCCAGGTCTTGGATCACTATCATGTTTGGCTGGTATGATGTGATATTGAACAATGTGAACTATAAACCATAAATGTCTGTTTTCTAAACCCCAAAATGAACTCACTCAGTGGCTGAGGGAAATCTTAAAAGCCTGTAGGCAAACATTATTATCCCTGGGGCAATATTTGGCCTAAATCCACCCAACAAGTTCATGACTGAAGTAAAAGTTCAAGCTTAACACTTATACTCTTAAACCATTGCACTAGCTGTTGTTATAAAATGGGATTTATAGGCTTCACTGCCTCAGTATTGTGTTTCCTAAACCTTGTTTGTGATGATAATCCTGTTGTTACAGTCCTTTACAAGGCAAGGTGTCTTTCAACACACTTCCTGACTGCAAGTAACAGGAGAACTGGGATGACAGATCTTATTTCCAGCTTCTTAAGAAAGTTCCCAGTGGCATACTTGAGCTCTAGGCTTCTGACATTTGTTTTCCATTTTTGGATTAGAAACATTCTGCAGGATCTTTATATTCTGCCTATAAAGCTGGAGAGAAAACATTCTCTCCAAGAAGAACCAGTTGAGAAACTGCTGCAAAGCAGGCTCTGTTTCTTCCTATTGTGTGTCATACAGGATATATGCTCTCTGTTCTGTTTGGTCAGGTTGCTCCCAATGGAACATGATGGGTTCCATGGCAGTGAGGTGGTGAATCTATTCCAGGTTTTACTCCAAACTTTAAAATAGGGAACTGTTGGGTTGGGGGGCCACATTGGGCCCCAGGGGACTTTAGATAGCCCCCTGTTGCCCTCCTGCCCCCAAAGATTTTAGAATTTCTTTCGACCGCAAATGCCCACCAACACTCCTTAGTTATCCTGAGAGCAAAGTTTACTGTATTTTCAGTCTCCATGGGGCCAAACAATAACAGGAACAACAAAACTTGAACAACAAAAATTATTCTTACTACTACTACTACTACTACTACTACTATTATTTAATTAATTAATTTCATACTTGCTTCTCCCTTTGGATCAAAGTGGGGAACAACAACAACAACAACAACATATAAAACCATACGTCGTTGTTGTTCTTGTTGTGTGTTTTCATGTCATTCCCGACTTCATGGGGTTTTCTTGGCAAGTTTCTTCTGAGGGGTTTGCTACTACCATCCTCTGAGGCTGAGAGGGTGTGACTTGCCCAAGGTTACCCAGTGGGTTTCATGTCCAAGTCAGGATTCGAACCATGGTCTTCAGAGTTACAGTCCAATGCTCAAAATACTAGGCCACACTGGCTCTCTATAAAAACCAATAGACATTAATAGTCATCAATAAATACTTTGAAACTGTAATTTAAAAATAATCTGGATAGGCATACCAGAAGAGACTGATCTTTACTGATGATTTAGACCTGGACAGCATCTTGAGGTGATGAGTCTCTTCCAGCAGTTCTTTCCACAGTCTGAGGATGGCTGAGGAAAATGTCCTCTGGATAATAGCCTAGTTTTGGTTAAAATGACTCCCAGAGCACCTGAGTGTATGGGGCTAGAAGATGATCCTGTAGGTAACTTGGACCCAAACCATGGAAGGTTTTAAAGGTGGTAACCAACACTCTGTATCTGCCTGGAAACTAATAGGCAGCCAGTGGGTTGATTGAAATATTTGTGTAATATGCTCACTCCTAGATGTACCAGTAACTAATCTGGCTACCAAGTTTTGAACTAATTTGAGTTTCCAAACTTGGGACATAAGTAGCCAAATGCACAGTGCACCCTTGAGGGTATATCCTCTCTCGCATATACTTTAGGTCTCCCAATTCTAGGAAGGGGGCACAGCTATTACAAAAGCTGAAGCTGATAATAAGCACTCCTGACCATCCTGTCACATCTATCTGGGCTGTCATCAGGAGTGTCCTTTATATAGAAAGGAAGTGACAGGATCCCATTCTGTTTTTCAGAAGGCCTCTCTTGGGCCTGAACTAGTTGGAAAAAGGGGGCTGAAAATGTGGGGAAATTGCCCCATGGGTCCATTTGGAGGCCACCCTAACCTCCCTAGAGAGGGAGTTCCAAATCTGGAAGCAACCACCAAAAAGGCCCTCTCCCTTATTCCCACCAGATGATCTTGAGAAGGTAGTAGGACAGAGAGAAGGGCTTTCCTCAAAGATCTTAGAGATCTAATGGGTTCATAAAGTGCGGAATGATCCTCCAGACAACCTGGACCCAAGCTGTATAGGGTTTTATAGATAATCACCAAATCCTTGGAGCCAACAATAGGATTTAGGCAACATTATTTATCCAATTAGTGTCATTACCTCCTTGTTGCCTCAAACAGTGACACAAGTAATATCTTTACTTCCACAATATTATTTTTAAGCTCTGATTGATATTGGGTCAAAGAAGCATTTGATGATTGCTATCAGAAAATATAAATACCGGCAGTTGTTTAGATCTCTGCTTAATATTAGCTAGAATACTTGGATCCTGTGTAAGGGAGAAAGCAGACGGGGAAAATACCGTATTTTTCGGCATATAAGACGCTCCGGCATATAA
>CM034703.1:13045305-13057063 GCA_020142125.1 Phrynosoma platyrhinos | reverse complement strand
GAAGCCAAGATGATAAGACTTAGACTGTTGTACTTTGGACACATCATGCAGAGGCATGAATCGGTGGAAAAGACAATAATGTTAGGAAAGGTGGAGAGAAGTGGAAAGAGAGGAAGGGCACATGCTAGATAGATGGACTTTATTAAAGAGACCATGAATATGAGTTTGCAGAAGCTGGACAGAGCAGTAGAGGGCAGGGGGGCCTGAAGATGTCTCATCCATAGGGTCGCCATGGGTCGAGACTGACGTGAAGGCAGTTAACAACAACAACAAACTGAAGTTTGTAGTGGCCTCCTAGCTCCAGGGGTTCCTGGATTAGATAGCTGTCTAAGATAGCTGTCTAGATCTAATTGCTTTTAATTCTTTAAATTTAAACTATGGTAAATTAAATTATTTTTTTAAATAATCCTTTATAGTTTAATTATATTTTTATGTCTTAATGATGTGGAATTTTATCTGTAGTTGTTTTAACTATATCTAAAGGAAACTTATAGCACCTTTGAGAGTGAGTGAAAGAGGTTGTAGCATTAACTTTCATAGACATGGTCTCCTTCCTCAGATGCATCTACAGTCCAGTACTTGGTATCTCCAGCTGAAAGGATTAGGTAGTTCTGATGGTGAAGCTGCTTCTTCCTTTAAGTCTATGCTGTCCTCTTCCAGGGTCAGGGGAGGCAGATTCCTCTGACAGAAAGGATAATTTATCTGCATTTCTTTTGACTTGTCAAAATATCTGTCTTCTCTAAGCTATCAGCATAGGAAAGGATGATCAGACAGGATCTATAAATGCTGCTAATGCTGTTAGAATTATTATTTTATATTATAAACTTAATAAAATAAAATGTCTTCCAGTAGCAACAGCATCAGCTATTCATCTTCAGCAATCAAACACCCATAATATGCTTTGATATACCTTTTTCTCCTGATATTTAAATAGCAAGATCCAATGACTTCTGTTGGTTGACCAACATTACCTGTCTCTCCAACCTGGTGCTGTCCAGATGTCTGGGGATCATGGAAGCTGTTATATCAGACAACCAGAGAATGCCAGCATGGGAAAGGCTTGACTATAATGGAGTAACATCTCTGCTTCTGAGTGTCAGGGACATTTTTAAACATTCTGTCCAATCTTCTCTTTTACAAACTTCCTATCCCCATTGGAATGAATCTCCTCCTCCTCCTCTTTCTTCCATAGTGTCCCTGATGCTTATTGTGCCTCTGCTCTTTCTGTTCAGGTCTTTATTGCTCCTAGTAATCATGTTAAGTACTTCAATGATCTTTATTTTAAGGTACTTTCTGGTCCTAATTAACCACCCCAGGAACATGTGCTGGTTAAGTGGTACTGAGCTTTCCCTGACAGGCTTTCCCCATTGGTTTTGCTCTACATGCAACCACTTTGTAGGACAATGGAGCAATCAGCACTTCTTCACCAGAGTGCTCCTATATGCCTGGCTTTTGAAGTGGGAGAGAAATGATTTGTGAGAAATAGAAGGTCAGCCATTTCAGTTAATTGATCCCAGCAAAAGGTTTTGAGAGGTCAGGACTGCAGGAGATGGATGCCTGCAGAGCAGGTGTGGTCTACAAGAATGCAATAAATTGGACACTGCAAATTGCCACCAATGTGTGTGCATGTTTGCATTGACATACCCAGAATTTCAGATGAAACTGAGGGTGGTGTACTGGACAGGCATTTAACAAAGCCTTCAGACAGCGAAGTTCCTTTTCACAAAGCATTTTATGCTGTCCCACCCCGACTTTTCCTCCTTGTCCTCTGTCTAGCTAGAAGGACTTTAGCAGCATCAGCACTGGGAAAATGATGAAAGTGGCCTGGAGGAACACAGAATTTAGGTGTCAGGTTGCAGTAGCCTGGTGCAGCAAACAGTACAATAAAGCTTGAACTGAGAGAAAAAATGGGGTTCTACTCTAGCAAACCCTACTATAGCTGTGTGTGCTTGTCTACAACAGGCATGGCAAACTGTCAAATACTCTCAGCCTCAAGGGAAGGCAATGGCAAACCTCCTCTGAACAGATCATGCCAAGAAAACCCTGTGATAGTCACCATGAGTTGAAAATGTCTTGAAGGCATACAGCAACAACAACCAAAGGCTCTGGAGACAAAGAAACAATTATGGTTGATCCCCCATTTTATTGAAAATATCAAATTTGTCTGTAGCCCTAAGAGAAATACACAGAATCTCTTGTGAGGCAGGCACTGGAAGTAAAGAGTAACATGACAGCAGGTATAATAGATTCTCACAAGAAAAATTAGGAACGGAAACTGTTGGCTTTATGTGGAAGCTGGCTTGTTATCATCGTTACTAAACAACACTTTAAGTGAAGGAAATTGCATGTCTGATTGAGAAAGAAAAATAAGGGCTTGTAGTTACATGACCATGACTAGGACCTGGACTAGAATCCTATTGTTAGTCCTAACTGGATAAACTCATTGAATCATTGGCCTTTGTCCAGAGGAGGGCAACCAAAATGATGAAGGGTCTGGAAACCATGCCCTATGAGAAGAGACTTAGGGAGCTGGGTAGGTTTAGCTTGGAGAAGAGAAGGTTAAGAGATGATATGATAGCCCTGTTTAAATATTTGAAGGGATGTCATATTGAGGCTGGAGCAAGTGTTTTTCTGCCACTCTAGAGAATAGGACAGAGAACAATGGATGCAAACTACAGGAAAAGAGATTCCACTGAAGCATTAGGAGGAACTTCTTGACAGTAATAGTTGTTTGACAGTGAAACTCTCTCCCTTGGAGAGTAGCGGATTCTACTTTTTGTAGGCTTTTAAACAGAGACTGGATGACCATCTCTCGAGGGTGCTTTGATTCTGTGTTTATGTGTGGCAGGAGGTTGGACTAGACTTGGGGTCTCTTCCAACTCTATGATTCTATGATTTACTTATGTGTTGACTCACCATTCAGTAACTGGTTTAATGAATCTACTCTAGTTGGGTATGTTTACCATGAAAAAGAGAAAACTGGGTGCTGATATGATAGTGTAACCCCTATGAACAATTAACTTGGCCCAAATGGGCCAATGTCATGATGCTTAGCCAGTCCATGAGATGTATAAGAGGAGGTAGTCTGATGGAATGGCAGGATGTCAGATACTGGCATATTCTGTCATAAGCTGGGTGTTGTGGTGATGTATACACATGTTTAACTGGTTATTGTAATGTTTTAGTTAGGTAGAGGAATGATGGGAGTTGTAGTGTTAATGAGATAATTGGTGGTGTTCCAAAGGGATGCTTGGTGCCAGGCGCAGGAATGTGCAGAGGTATGAGGGAGGAATTTTCTCAGAGTTGAATAGTGGGAAACAGTGTGGTGTTGTGGTTTGAGTATTGGGACTACGACTCTGGAGACGAGAGTTCAGTTCCCAGCTCAGCCATATAAATCCACTGGACAACCTTGGGCAAGTCACACACTCTCGTCCTCAGAGAATGGCAATGGCAAAACCCCTCTGAAGAAACTTGTTGAGAAAACCCTATGATAGGTTTTCACTTTAGGGTCACCATAAATCAGAAATGACCTGAAGGCACACAACAACAACAACAATGTTAATGTTAGGCCAGTGTTTGAGGATGAAAGCACTTCTATCTTCAGATGTCTTCCTTTTAACACATAAGGTTTCTGGAATAAAGTTTTGCTGCTTGCAGTATGGAAGACGTTCACTTGAAGATGTTCACTTCTGGGGGAAAGAGCAGTTTTTGACAAAATTGTAATTGTGTTTGAACTAGTCACATAGAACCCAGAAACTAGTAGGCCACATAGAACCCAGAAAAAAGTATTTTTAATATCTGAGCAGTTACCACATAGAAACTGGAGCAATCTCATATTCTGTTGCTTTATTTTTCTTTTGACTATATTTTATTTTATTAACAATCATATATAATCATAAAAATCTCAAAGAAATGTGTCTGGTTATTAAGTAATCATCATAATAATGTTATTAATGGATATACAATCCTATAATAACCTTGTCCTAATGATGCTAACGTTCTTGCTAAACATATGTTGAATAAAATTATGTTAAATAAACGTAATAACCATAAAGTGACCTAAATATGAAAATTATTATCTGATTTTTGGCCACAAGAATGGTATATGCAAATAAAATAAAATAAAATAAAAATAAAAATGAAAAAAATGAAAAAAAAAATGAAAAAAAAAATGAAAAAAAAATGGAAAATTCCAGAAACACCATCTGAAGAAGACTGGCTTTTTAAATTATATGAGATGGCTGAAATAGACAAATTAACAATAATGTTAGATAATAAATTGTTGGAAAAAGTACAGAGGAGTCTCAAACTATGTAGTACTGTTATGGGAGAACAAATGAGGGAATGTAACAATGACATCTTTCCAAAACTTAATTGGAACGCTGCAAAACATACTAAACAGAATGAGGATTAAGTAGTATTACAATATTTCAGCAATAGGATGGATAGAGAAGGGATACTGAAGAAGCAAAGGGATAAGAAAGACCTTAATCTGAACAGATTTGAAACTGGGTTTTTAAAACTATTGTCTATTGCATTGGTTCCCAAATGATGGGACAGGACCCCCAGGGAGTGCATGGGAGTTTCACGGTGGGGTGTGTGTGTGCAGGCCTTGCCCCCTCATTCTCCTCCTCTTCCCAAACTTTTTAATGTGTAAAGTTTACACATACATTAAGTTAAATATTGAATTTACTTAAATAAAACTGGTCTAATTTAACTGATGTTATTTTCTTAAAGGTAAAGGTAAAGGTATTCCCTATTGACAAGGTTGTCAAGTCGTGTCTGATCATAGCGGGCGGTGCTCATCTCCGTTACTAAACTGAAGAGCCAGCATTGTCAGAGACTGCTCTGTGATTACGGGGCCAGCATGACTGCACAGAACGCTGTTTACCTTCCCACCGAAGTGGTACCTATTTATCTACTTGCATTCGCATGCTTTCCAACTGCTAGGTTGGCAGAAGCTGGGACTAGTGACAGGAGCTCACCCCATCATGCAGCACCCAGGCCGATGTTGCAATCAACAGAGTCAGCATCTTAACATTAACAACTTGAGCCACTACGTCCCTTACAAAGTGTTATTTCCTTACAAAATGTAAAATATGAATATACACCATTGTGTGAGTTAAAAAAATTCACACCAAATTAAAAAAAAAAATATCCATATACTGTGTCAGGGGCCCACAATGTCTGCATGTAGATGTAAAGGGGAGGTTTCCAAGGTTAAAAAGGTTGAGTATCACTGATCTATTGTTTTAGCTAATTAATCTCTTTCAATATTTAAGTGATATTCTGCTGCTGTAGAGAATAGAACAATACCCAATGAACTTTGCTGTTTGATTAGACTGCCTTGAGAGGGATGCATTCAACTTCATTGGGTTTTTACACATAGGTCAGATAGCCACCAGTCAGGAATGCTACAGTTTTAGATTTATGCAGTGATAGAGGGTTGCACTGGATGACCTTTGGGATACCTTATACACTGCTTTTCTGAAAGAAAATTGTACAGGGCAATTTACAAATCAGAAATATGAATAAAACAAAACAAAACAAAATGGTCACAAAACTATGCTGACAGTAAAACAAAACCCAAAAGTACGTATTGTGGGGTTATCTATATTGGGTCAACCAAAAAAGGCACATAATTTATCATACTAGCTTTTGGAGCCCGCTGGCTTCTTCATTTGGTAGAGATGGTAAAAAAAAAAAAACATGCAAAGGAAGAAAATGGATGGTTTTAGGATCATCTTGCTTGAGCTGTTATTGCCAGAGGGTCTGTTTAGGTAGAAAGGTTAGGCCAGGGGTAGGGAAAGAATATCCTGTGTTTTTTGTGTGGGCCCCAGAGCCACATAAGGTCCAAATTTTTGAAGAATAATTGCCACCCAATGCCATCTAATGGGCATGGGGCAATATTGCTAAGTTACAGCCTCTTCTGGGCCCATATCCTCCAAATGTTTGATTTTGCAGGGACGTCCCTGGTTAATCTGCTGCTGACCCCCGTTCCAATTGCTTTTAAAATATCAAAGTTTCTCTCCTTCCAACCACTTCCCCCCTTTGTCCTCAGTTTACTTCAGTTGCTGCAAACTGAGTTCAGAGTACAAAAATATATTGAATTGAATAAGCTAAGCAGCAGGGAGAGGAAAGGAAGGGATAGAAAAATCATAGTGCTGCAGCCTCTCCTAGGTTGTGTGTTTTTCCTCATTAATAACTTTTGCCATCCTTATCCTCTATGTGGTGGCTTCATTTCTGGTCTACTGTATATTGTTTAGTAACATTGCCATAGTTGGTCCTTAAAATACAAGGTCTTTTTGTACTTTCTGTTCCAAATGTTGGCTGTTTCTCCCTCTGTTTTTATATTCAGCTTGATGAAGCTCTGTACATTTTGTAAAGTTCAGTGCTTCTGTTCTATACCCCTCCTGATAAGTTACTCTTCCCCCCCCCCGATATGTATCTATCCACTTCCAGTTATATTCACCTATAGGCCAGTGACAGCTAAGCCTGGCCCAGAGCTATTCAAGCGGTATTGTGTGACTCTGCCTTGGCAGTCTCTGCTGTTTGTTAAAGCCATAAAGCTTTTGCGATTTAGGTCAAGGAGGGAAGCTAAAATTCTGTTTGCTTGAGTGGAAAAGCAGAGGACTCTCTAGCCCATAAAGGCAGGAAGATTTGCTGCGAAACATGCAAAGTAATCCCTGGTTTCTCTTTCTCCATATAAAGTTTACAATAGCAGAACTGTGGCATAACTTACCTCTCACAAGACCTACTGGAATGAGTGGGTGCTGGAAACATTTCAGTGGATTGTACCTTTGCATTCCAAAGAGATTTGATTGCAAATGAAAAAAAAAAAGGGTGTTGAGATGTATAAAAATGGCAAGTACATGGCCTGGTGTAACAGAAAAAAGTAACTGGATTCCGTATTTCAGTAAGAATATACTTTGTTTTCAAAAGTTAACTGAATGCTTTCTTCAAGTGCTAGTAGGTGGGAAGCCAAAAGGAGACCGTAGTCTGCTTGTGATTCTCCATCATAGGAAAACTAATTGTTGCAATCTGAAGTCTAGGAGGAATTTATTCCCTTTCACATGCACTTAAAAGGAAAAAGTCCTTTCTTAACAAATTCAAAGCAAGCAGCCCAGTTAGCCAAGTACTCTCTGATTTGTACTGCACTAACGGCTCTATGTTGGAGGTAGCTCACAATAGATCAAAATATCCAAAGTTTCCATCTTAATTAGGTCAATAACATTGTGTGTGAGTGCCAGCTGTGCTTGCCAGTTCATGGAAAAACAGGCCAGAGGTGCAAATCAGCACAGATAACTGTTTTTCCTTATAATTATTTTTATTGCAATAACATTTGTTTCTTGTTGGTTTACTGTGGTGATTATAGTTGTCACTGTTGAAGCAAATGAGAGGGCAAATTTTGGTAGTGTTTTCATCAGATATAGGGGGAAAAAGCACTTCTCCCTTTGGTTGACATGGTGTGGGGGGCAATTTCAAAACAGAATGAAAATGTGGCTGGCATCCATAGGTTTTTGTGGGTTTTTCGGGTTGTGTGGCCATGTTCTAGAAGAGTTTCGTTCTGACATTTCGCCAGCATCTGTGGCTGGCATCTGCCAGCCACAGATGCTGGCGAAACGTCAGAAAGAAATTATTCTAGAACATGGCCACACAGCCCGAAAAACCCACCAAAACCTAAGAATGAAAATGGTTCACACTGTAATCTTTCTCCCCTTTCTGATCAGTTCTGAAATAGTAAAAAAGAGAGGGAGAATTTCTGATGAAGATAATGCTATAAACCATATCCCTTCAACTGAAAATGCACATGTAAATTGGTGTCTTAAATGAATACAATTCTTTAGGATGGAGAATCTTTGGTCCTTTGTCCCAGTTCAGACCACCTGGCATCCTAATCTATTCAGACAGCAATATCCCCCCTACTGTATCACATTTACAAAGAATTGGATTTTTGCCCCCAAATGCCCTCTGGGCATGTGGATAACATTTTTTAGATAGCCTGGGCCATATTTGGTACAAGAGAGGCCTTATTTAACAACAGGAATTGGCTGGGAGTCATTTCCTGTATACTTCTGCTTTTAAAAAAGGTTTCTTCTGAGCTTAAAATGGCCTACTCCCTGCTGAAAAAAATCAATAAAATAAATGGTGGAAATGCCTCTTACAGGTATTAGGGACCAAAATATTGACCAAAATGCCCCTGAGGACTGCAGATGGCCTGCAGGCCAGACTTTGCCCAACCTGGAAAAGACAGTTCTTTTGGTCTTGTTCCCCCATTCCCACGAAACTGCTACCCTTATAAAACCTGGGCATACATTCCAGGGCATACATTCATTGCCTGAAATGTGGTAGTTATCTCCATTTGACAGTTCCTCATAGGTAACAGAACCGAGACTGCAGCCAAGAAACCAGAAGACTAGAATTGGGCAGAGCAGCTATGAAAGAACTAGACAAGATCCTAAAGTGCAAAGATATACTAAAGTTAGTATCGTCCAAAGCATAGTATTTCCATCACCATATACCAGTGTGAGAGATGAACAGGGAACAAAGGTGATAAAAGGAGAATCAACTAATTTGAGATGTGGTGAAAAGCGTGCTGAAGCATAGACCACCAAAAAGACAAACATGAGCCCTAAAACAGATCAAGCCAGAACTCTCCCTGGAAGCCAAGATGATGATGATGATGATGATGATTTATATCCCGCCCCTCTGCAAAACAATCGAGGCGATGACTAAATTGAGTCTGTTGTATTTCATTCACATCATGAGAAGGCAGGATTCACTAAAAAAGAGAATACAGTGGGCCCTTGTTATCCGCTAGGATTTGGTTCCAGGATCCCCCATGGATAACAAAATATGTGGATGCTCAAGTCCCATTAAATACAGTGGCACAGCAAAATGGTGTCCCTTATATGAAATGGCAAAATCAAGGTTTGCTATTTGGAATTTATACTTTTTTTTAATGTTTTCAAGCCATGAAGAGCCGACTGTAATACTTGGAAAGATGGAGGGTGATTGAAAGAGTGGAAGACCACATACCAGATGGATAGACTCAATCAAGGAGGCTACAACCCTGAGATTGAAGGATCTGAGCAGAGCAGCTGAGGTTAGGGGGACTTGGAGATATTCTTATTAACAGGGTTGCCATGAGTTGGAGTTGACTCGAAGGCAGTTAACAGCAACTAGGCACCTTCCTCAGGTTCCCACAAGACCTGCAGGGTGGGTGAGAGTCAAACAGACCATTAAAGCATGTTGTGTATTCTCTCTCTAGTGAAGAAATCCACTCTGTATGCCAACTCACTCTTTCAGTAGCATAACAAGCTGTAGCTTGATCTGGAAAGAATAGAGCCTAGGAGATGATGTGCTTTTCCCTTGCTTGCCTGCCTATGTGGGTTATCCTAATATTTGTCAGAACTTGCAGCTAGTCCTTGCCCTAAGGCAGAGGTGGGAAGGGGAAAGGATTGGGGGAACCAGCCCTTTCTGCATTACATTTTGTAAAAGGATATTGTAAGACAATCCCAGATGATTTCTTCATCACATAAAGAAGCATCAGGGAAGGGATATGAACTAAACTTTTATTTAGCAAACTATATAATAAAAAAAATGGATTGGAATACATAATGGAGGTGATGAGGGTTTGATCAGTTGTTTGCTTCAAGGTTTTGTGGGAAGTGCCATCTTCAAGATCTTTTGGGTTTTGTTTTGTTTTGGGTTTTTTGCATGGCTGTCAACTTTCTGTTTGATCAAAGGTGTTCTGGAGGAAGAAGTTTCTGCTGTTATTTCTCAGGGTAGAGTTTTATGTTATTCCCTTCAATAAACCGATATTCTCACTTAGCATGGGATTTCGTCAGAAATATGTGCTTCAGCAATTAGACTTGCAAATCAAGCTTGACTTTACCATCATGCAATTAATCACAAAATGAAGCACCCTGAATGTGAGATATATAGGTCAGGAAATTCACATGCTATGACAAACAGATGTCTTTCACCACTTGAGGGAGCAGTTTTTCTTTTTTTTAAAAAAGACTATCTAAATTATCTTCTAGTAACAGTTTGATTACCAGATAAAGCTCCTGAAAGGGCTGGACAATGGGCAGCTGTCAGAGATGAACCAGCAGATGTGAGATAAACTAGGAGGCAGTTACATTTCCAAAGGTAAAATAATGAGTGAGAACACTACTGATGCAAAATCAGTACCCACTCACCCTCTTTTCTCCTGCTGGAAGGTTTTGTGTCTCTGGCATTGTATTTTGGCTTCTTATTGGGAATGTCTTGTGGTTAAGTGTTTTGTCAATTGCTTTGTCACAACTGTGGAAGGGCAGGCGGCATGGGTCCTGAATCAGGGACATCATTCACCAGTGTATATCTGGCATTGACACAGGAGTCCCCTTATGGGACTGGGATGTATGGGGTGAAAGTGGTGTTACCCATGTGGGGCAGACACCTTTCTGGTACACACACACCCCAGTGACATGGGACCATGTGGGGTGCCAGCCAAATAAGAGCCTCTCCTGTCATCCTATTGGTCTGATACCTGGCTGGAGTTTCAGTCTCATTGATCAAGAGGAGGGTTGGTCAATGCCTACATCCATACCCATGTGTTTGTCAACCCTACTCTCAGCTGTAATCAATAAAGTTGTGGCTGATGTTTCTCCAACCATGTTGTTTGTGTGGTGATTATAGTGGAGAACCACCATCGCCCATGGACAAGCAATACAGTAAAGACTGCCTGGCTAAAAAAACAAACACAAATGCAACCACTTGTGTGGAATACACCAAAAAGTTGCCAGCCTGTGTGTTTCCCTTCTGTTTCTCCATGCCATTAGCTGGTGGTTGGGAAAATGTGCAATGGTATTGGGAGAGCATGGGTTAAGTAGAATGAGAGGTTAACATGGGTTAGAACAGGGGAGAGAAACCTGACACAAGGCGGCCATTTTTTATTAGCAACCCTCTGTTCTCTGCCATGTTCTTCAGCCCAAGGAAACTGAATCTCTCTCTTGATTTATGTGCTTTAATATTCTTTTGCATTGGCTTTGGACCTTTTGACTCCCTTTAAGCCTCGAGAGAGCAAAACTATTCCCAAGTTTGTATTTTTTTAATTTTCTGCTTTACAGTGTGAATGTCTCTCTTTTCATCTCTGGTTTAGAATGAATGTGCCACTTGCAGAGACTGGAAGACCTTGTACATGAACTCTACAGCACAGGCAAATCTAGGGAAGCTTTTATTAAATATTAACTCTTCTTCAAAGTCTGAGCCTCTAGACCCCAAAGATTTCTTTCCTCCACATACTTTTCCTTGCTTGGTTTTTTTTTCCTGCCTGGCTTGCAGTCCTGATGCCTCACTTGGGCTGACTTGTATAATAGGAATACTTTGGAAAAGCTCCAGGAATACTTTGGAAAAGTTACTTTTTTGGGCTGCAAAAATCATAGAATCCCAGCATTCAGCATAAGTCGCATGAAATATTCTAAGCTATAGTCCAGAAAACTAACATTGTATCCCACTTTGGGAGGGTGGCAGGATATAAATCTAATAAAATGAATAAATAAATTTTCTAAGGTCTGATTCCAGAAGCCCTAGTTTCAGTAATAATTTTAAGGAAAGTCTGCTTTAGGATTACATTTTTGCAGGCAGACCTGGTTAACTAAAGTAGACCTGTTTGCGTTGGCTAGATTGACAAGATCATAGAGATCACATCAGCAGCTGGGATTCAAGCTATGGACGTTATCACACGGGGCAAATCTGCTGGTTAATCCACACA
>CM034703.1:13032593-13042668 GCA_020142125.1 Phrynosoma platyrhinos | reverse complement strand
TTCGCTTACTTTTCGCTTTGTGGCCAGCGTTTGATAAGGTCCTATGGGTGAAACAAAAGAGAATGCCACCCAGCCTCACCCTTTGGTTCTTACTTGCTACACCAAAGGCATATCATAGTGTCTTGAAAGTGAAGTGAGGAGGCCTCTCAAGGTATATAGATGCCTGACCTATCCAGACCTTAACAGTAATTTTAACAATACTGAAGGTTGCGTCTGTTTTTACTGGAAATTCAGCCCAGATGATCTCTCCCTCCTGTGCCTTCTCCTGTATGGAGAGAAGGGAATGAGAAAACATCATCTGCTAAATTCCCTATACTGTATCCCTGTACAAACAATGTGGTGAGGAGCATAAAAAGAAGCTTGGGCTGAGTAAAGCTGAAGGCTTTGCTGGTTTGAATATTATGTAAGTTTCTTTCTGTGCCCAAAGTGGCACAGTTTTCAGTTTCCTGCACTCTTGGGCGTTAGTTGAGACATGCATCCTTTTCAGCTGCATCATTTCTGTAAAACCCCACAGTTTTCTGAAGAAGTTGTACAACTTTTGTAGAGAAACTGTTTAATTTCTCATCCTGGGGGGGGGGGGGGGGGGGAAGACCTAAGTGCCCCGAAAGCTACAGCATGGAAATGGTTTAATTGTTCTTGACATCCATTGGGAATCAGAAAAAATCAAAATTTACCATTCCTAGAAAGTAGACTCAAGTCCACGGAAGCTCATGCTGCAACTTCTCTCTTTCAGTTAGTCTCAAAGGTGCTACAAGATCCCTTAGCATACTGGTGTTGTTCTCTTGGTAAAGAGTTGTCTTTCAGGACCAGCACAGTAGTTGACTGCATTATTAAGGTGAAAACCCATGGAACATCTGTTCATAATTTGCCAGACAGTTCATAGGATGAACAAGGGAGTTAGTTTTGAATGTGAAGAGAATTACTTTGTTGAAAAATTGAGGTACATTCCAATGGCACATTGGATGAGGTGAAATATCATTTGTTGGTGTTTTGTTGACACCTGACAAAACTGTTGAGTCAATAGGGCTTAGCCTTTGATCTACCAGAGATTACCCCTTCACTAAATAGATAACAGAATGGAAAGTTCTATTGACCAGTCAACAACATCTCTTCCCTTGGAAGGATTTCAAGGAAAGTGTTTCCAGTTTCCTATGGCTGTTACAAAGGATTATTCTTAGCAGTCAGAGCCTGGACTGATTATTTTAGACTTGCTGTGAAGGCAATACATAACCAATCTATGCAGCAAAACCTTCCTTCAGTGCAAAAAATGTTTATAGTTTACCCCACCCATTAGATCTGGCTACACTATCTGCTCCTTCTCCTGCACTCTTGGGCGTTAGTTGAGACGTGCATCCTGCCATTGGCAAACAAATGACGTCCATCTTTTCACTGCTGTTGGCCTGCTCCCAAAAGAAGTGATGAGCCAGACCCAAAGTGAAGTTAGCAGTATGAAATAGTAGCCACAAAATATAGACCTGGCAAATGGTTTCCCAACACTTCCTGAAGGACTAGCACCTCCTGGGATAAACATATCCTCTTCCCACCGAGGTACACCTATATGGGGTGGGCATAGTGAGGGTGTTGCCCCTCCAAATAAGAATTCTGACCCCCTCAATGACATTTTCCTTCAATCCTCAGATTTCTTACATTGCAAAGTGAGATACTGGAAATTGTTCATGGTTAGAACTCTTACATTTGCTGTGTGCACATTCCCTTGGTACCTTTGCCTGCCCATTTTCTTTGCACACCTAAACACTATTTCCAAATGCCCAACTGAAGTTTTAAGTTAGTGCAATTCTAGAAATTTGGGAAGTTAGGAAAAATTTCATGAGGGCAGAATTTTTCTTTGTGGCGGGGTGTGTGTGTGTGTCAGTGCCCTCTTCTTGTCTCCTCCCGGTAGCTTTACCCTTGTCCCACAACAAATGATACTGAAAGGGATGGGAGAGAGGGGAAGGAAAGGAAACCTCAGTGGAAATTTCTTATCAGTGGATACACACCCTACAACTGTCTTGATTTGGCAAGGACAGTTGGGATTAATCTGCCACCCCACTTTTCCAGCTATTTTTTAAATGTCCCAGTTTCTCCCTCCTGCTCCCACTTTCCCCCGTTGTCCTTAGCTTGCTTCACTTGCTGCAGACTGAGTTCAAAGTGCAAAAGTAGTTTGCACTCAGGTAACTCATTGGAGTTGCAGACAAGACAGGAGCGGACAGAATCTTCCCCTTTCATGTAGGATCAGGCAAAAGCAAACTGCTGCAGGATTTCCTAGCTTGTGTGTTTTTTCTCATTAATAATTTTGCCATCTTGGCCACATCTTGCAACACTGATACTGCTTGCTGACATGTGCCCTGGTTTTCATCTGTGTAACGTTGGAGGGTAGGGTGGACACCAATGCTTTCTCTTCCCTTCCTTTCCAGTACTTTTTGCTTTCATCTTCTAATGGAACTCGCAGAGCCATCAAAGAGGCAGCGGTATTCAGAATTCTTCATGATTGCCTCTATCTCTTCAAGATTTCAACACCGCTGAATACTCCTCAATTTGTTATAACCTGAAAATAATGGCAGATAAAGAGAATTTGTAATGGGAAGCATGCCAGACTAAAGACATTAAATTATTGAGTGATCTGTATCTGGATAATGGATTTATGGCCTTTAACAACTTTTCAGGGAGAGAGAAAAAAATTCTAATGTTTTTGTGTGTCTACATTGGGAATTTCTATACAAATGTGACCCATTTTTTAATTGTGATAATTTAAAACCTGATGAAACTACATTGGGATGTTATCTGCTGATTTCTTTATATTGGAAATTAACAATAGGAAATAATCAGTCATTTTAAGACACTTTACAAGTCACTATATTGGAAAAGGAACAACCATCCATCAAGGCTGGGCCTGAGGACAAAATAATTAGAAAGCATACAAGCATAGCAAAAGGAAGATTAGGGCAAAATTAGAACCTATAAAGTTGACTTTATTTTAAGCTTATGATGAAGTCTGAGCAGGGTGTTTTCTTTTAGGGTGTTTTTCTTTGGAAATATTTCAAAAATACAGATTTTCTTTCTTTCTAGTATGCTCTAAAACCATTTTCTATGGAACAGTTAACAACATAGTTCTTCAAAGAGTCTTAAGAACAAAATAAGAACTCTGTTAGATGACACCAAAGTCCCATCTAGTTCAGCTTTCTAGTCACACAGTGGTCAAACACATGCTGCAAAGAGAAAGTAACAAGTAAGGACATATGGTTGCAAAAACACTTGCATGCTTATGCTCTATAACTGCGGGTGTTGATAGTTATGTTGTTTCTGATAGTGGCGGTAATATATAGTCACCATGACTAGTGGCCATTGTGGATATTGATTGCTGTCTGCCTTCAAATAATTTCTGACTTATGGTGACTCAGTCTAAGGCAACCCTATCATGGGTTTTTGTGGGGCAGAGAATGTGTGACTCACCCAAGGTCATCCAGTGCGTTTCCCTGGCTCAGCAGGGAACTGAACTCTGATCTCAAGAATCATAGTCCAAAGCTCAAACCATTACACCATGTGGCTCTTTGGATAGCTATATACTCCATGCATTTACCTTATCCTTTTTTAAGCCACCCCACGTGGTGGCCATCCCCGATCTTGGAGTGTCAGGTTCAATAGTTCAGTTGTGTGAAGTGTGAAGCAGTACTTTCTTATAGCTGAACTGAATCTCCCAACTTTTAGTTTGAGTGGCTAATGCCAGGTTCTGCTATTATGAGAGAGAGGTAAAATCCACTTACTCTACATTATGTTATGTTCTTTCATCACGTCCCCACCTCAGTTGTCTCCCCCCACTAGAGGTAAGGCTGATCTGGCTGTGACATAATAATAATAATAATAATAATAATAATAATAATAATAATAATAATAATAATAGTTTTATTTATATCCCACCCCTCTGTCACGCAATCGAGGCGGCTCACAGGAATTTAAAAACTTCATACAATATTAAAATACAATCCAAAATCCCACAACCCCCCCAGCCCTTAAAAGAGAATTAAACAATTTTTGTATTAAAACAATATAGTTAAAAACACATAATTAAAAACAAGCCATAGCCAAACAAACAAATAATAGGTGGGGCAGCAATTATAACCAAAAATAGGAGGGATAAAGGGACTCCTGAGGCCGGGGAAACTAATCAGGGAAGGCCTGCCGGAAGAGATCCATCTTAAACAGCCTTTTAAAAGCTGCTTAAAGTTGTGAACTGAGGGATCTCATCCGGCAGGCCATTCCATAATTAAAAACAATCGGGGCGGCTTACAACAATTAAAATACACCAATTAAGAGTTAAAACCCCCAAAACCCACCCTCCCCATTAAAAAAGTATCAAACCAATCATCAATAAAATCAACAGAAATCTTAAAAATCACGTTAAGTATTTTAAATCAGACAGCAGGCAGCCAAAAACTCAGTGAAAAACTCAGTGTTTCATGCAAGGTTTCAACCAAATGTGGCAAATCAGTGTTATATAGAACATAATCCTCTTTCCAGAAACTCCACATATTGTACACTAGGTGTGCAACAATTCCTTCTGCTTTTGCTTGGGCCAGGACAATAAAAGCTGGAAAATGCAGGCCTCTGCCCACCCCAAATTACCTGCCAAAAACCTCAATTAATTCTTCACTCTTAATTCTCCATTTGCGGAAATGGTTCCATCACCAACGTAATCATCTTCATTGTTGCAGTCCCCGCTGTTCGGATCACCCTCTTCTTCCATTTTGTCCAAATTCTTCTGGCGAGGGATGGCTATTCCTTTCAAGAGCTGATTGATATGTTTTAGCTTGTCAATGATCTGGCTAATCATAGGTTTGGGGCCTTTCACCTTGACTTCATGGTTGCCACCTTGGGGTCTAAATCCGTTCCTTGCAGCTTGGCGGCTGTACCTGTCAACCACTTCTTGGCCATTCCAGCAAACGGTGTTGTTCTGGATGGTGGAACTGTAGCTGCAGATATACTCTGGAAGACTGCTGTAGAAACTGCTGTGTACTCTCAGTTTGTGATGAGTTCTCTCCTCTGACTTGACAAAGTTTCCTCCTGTTCGATGTGGGCCACCCTCATGGTCTGTTTCTTAGCAATAAGATCTTCAAGATACCGAGCGGAGCCATACTGTCTCTGTCAGGAATGGCCACACAATTTGCTGATTGTTGCTGCCAGATTCCCAGAGTTCTTCTGCATGTATGTGATGGCGTCCCATATGGAGAAGAAGAGGCTGAGAAGCACATGCTCCATCCATGTCGTAGATTCCTCGCATGCCTTTCATCAGTCCTTCCAAGGAATGGAGATATTCCCTCCAGTAGCTATCAATCTCCACCACGCTGGCCAAATACCCCATTGATCAGGGTTGATTCAGCTGGCTAGATGAGTGTCCCCTTCCTCCTTCACAATTCAGTGTGCAACCCTCCCAAAGCTGCATGCTTGGTGAAGAGGATGGCCATCCCAGATAGGAGCAGTGCACCATTATTTGGTCAAGGATAGCTGATAGCTGAGCTCTCATTTGCAACTTGTAACCTTTCTTCATAGATGAGTTACTCTACCGCCTTGGTTTTGGTTACCCCGTTTAAAATCTTTTTCTAGATGTGACATCAAATCCACTCTGATTTATAACAACACTATCTTAAGCTTTTTTTGGGGGGGGGCACATTTTATTCACAGGGGATTTGCTATTTCCCTCTCCTTAGGATAAGAGACTGTGACTTGCCTAAGGTTACCCAGTGGTTTTCTCTGGCTAGGTGGAGATTTGAACCCTGATCTCCCAAAGTCCTAATCCAACACCCAGCTCACTAGACCAGGTGTAGGCAACCTTTCCCCTTTAAGGGCCGAGGGACTTCAACTCCCAGAAGCCTCAGCTATGTTGGCCAATAGTCCCATGTTGGCCAATAGCTCCTGGGATTCTGGGAGCTGAAGTCCCTCGGCTCTTAAAAGGGAAAGGTTGCCTACCCCTGCACTAGACCATACCATCCAATATTTTAGAGATGAAAAGTGGGAGGAGGAGAAACAAACTGGAAAATTTAAAATGCAGCTTAAAAAGGGGTGATTTACTGGATTAACTGGGACTGTCTGACAAATCAGGTCAGTTTGAGCATATACAACACCATGCTGGCTGCTCCGTACCCCACCCCAAGCTGTACAGTATCCTTTGGACATGTACAAATACTTTTAAGGAGAATGAATAAACTAACACACTGAAACCATCAACAAGTCAGCAGTGACAGGATGTTGCTTTAGATGTAAGAGCATCCTTACCACTATGGAGTTTATCACACAGGGGAAAATTGGAAGTATAAATGGTGATTAACCCATGATTAACCTGCAATTGTATGAATGGTTTTCACACACAAAGCGTTGTTATCTAATGGACCCTCATCTTTCCTCTTTTCTCCTGTCTTCGATCAGTGGGTACTTGGTGGGCTTGTACTGGGTATGGTGCACCAGATGGATCTTGCTATCCTTTTAATTTTCCAACATTGCATCAGAGCAATGCTAGGGAAAGGACAGTGTGGATAACTTAAGAGAATGGCTAGATCCAGCTGCTTGATATAGCCCAGTGGTCTGAGTCAGAAAACAAAAATTAAGGTTGCCCTGCCAGGATGCTAGGGCACTGGCATTTATCCAAGGATGCCAGGGGGTGATGTGAATAATATGCAAATATGTTTAAATTGGGAGAGAGTGTATCATGCATGTGCTCATGAAACAGGGCCAGTGCTTTAGAATGATTTTCCCAATGCCCAATTGCTCTCAATTACTGCTCCCTTCCACCATAGATCTCTCTCTCTCTTTCAAATTTCTGTATAAATGGCCACCATGAAGAGATAAACAGGCTCATGCTTGAGGGCAGGGAATAGCTTTCCAAGTTACTGACCACCCTTGAAGTTTGCCCTTCCCTCTCGGTTGTGCCCTAGCTGAAAATCCATTGGCTAGCATTCCTGTGGTTGATATCAGTTTGGAAATAATGTTGTTTTGTGTACACCAGAATACTGCTGACCATTTGGCAAACTAATAATAAACAATAAAAACACTGGTAGACGGCGCAAAAAGGATCTGTGAACCCCACTACCTGGAAGATGAACTGAAGCACCTAAACTCAGACATTAGAAGAGTGGCCAGACCCAGAAAAAACCACAGGAGTGAAGAAAAACAAACACCCAAAGGAAAGGTATTTTTACCATACATCAAAGGAGTCACAGACAGAATAAGGAAACTGGTGTGGAAACATAACCTCCAAATGATTTACAGACCAACCAAGAAAATCCAGAAAATGCTGAGCTCAGCGAAGGATAGGAGAGACCCTCTCATGGCCACAATTTACCGCATACTATGCAGCTGTGGACAAGTCTACATAGGGACCACAAAATGCAGTGTTCAAATACAAATCAAGGAACACAAGAGACACTGCAGACTGGGCCAGCATTAGCAGAACTCATTATAAACCAGCCAGTGCCCAAAATGCTGTTTGAAAACACTGAAATTCTGGACCATGCAAACAACTATCAGGTCAGAATGCACAGGGAAGCCATTGAAATCCACAAACACCTTGAAAATTTCAGCAGGAAAGAAGAAAGCCTGAAAATAAAAGTTTGGCTATTAGTCCTGAAAAACACCAAAATCAGGACTCAGCAAACGCAAATGAATTTCACACAGGGTCGGGGGGGGGGGGGGGGGGGGGGGGGGGGTTCCCAGCAGACAATGGACCATTAATTAAATAGACACTAACCCTCCTCACATATCCTCCCACCCTGAGGGCTTGCCTCAACAGAACAATACACAGATTTACATGCTAATAATCTCAACCAAGGGTCACACAGTATATATACCCCACACACCGTCATGCCACCATTCTCTGAAGATGCCAACCACAGATTCAGCTGAAACATTAGGAATACATTCTTCTACAACACAGCCTCACAGCCCCCAAACCCCACAAAAACCTATAAACTAATAATTCCTTTCAGGATTATAATGTAGCAGCCTCTTTCATTTGGGCTGAGGTTGAATGCATTGCAGTTTCTTCATTTAGCTCTCGTCCACCTGAATATGCACCCAAAACAGCTTTAAGTGACAGAAAAACTACTGGAAATTGACTATAGGACTTTGAAATGTCAATCGCAAAAAAAGAGGAGATCATACTGCCATGGTACTTTTACTAATTCTGTCTAATGGCTCTCTTAGGCATACTGAATTAGGGAGACAATTGCCTTCTAAAATACTGTCAAAAGATGCATGATAAAATGCACCTTATTGTATTATCAAATGGAGTGCAGTTTGGTCTTCCCGGGCACCTCTCATTTTAACGTTTATGTTTCAAAGCACTTTGGAAGGTAATGAGCTGAATACCGCCAGTGTAGCCAAGTGGAGGAGTCATTATGAGCTCAACAATAGCCTCTCTCACAGCCTCACTGTGCTGAGAGAAGAAATATTGTCTGGAGCATTGTGAGGAATCTGGTGGTTGTTTGATGAATTCCATCAGATCTTTTAAAGCTGACATTTGAGTGTCCAGAGGAGTCTTATTGTAAATTCATTCTTTAACCCCACAACTATATGCACACAGACCAACATATGCACACAAGAAGTCTGGAATGTGAAATTACATACACACACACATACACACACACACAGAGTTTTCTGAGTGTGGGCATTCAGGTGGACCAGTGAATTAATGAGTCTCCAGTGTTACAGTGGGCCTTTACTATCTGCTTGGCTTTGGTTCCAGGACCCTCCATGGATACCAAAATCCATGGATGTTCAGGTCCCATTAAATACAGTGGCATAGTGAAATGGTATTCCTTACATAAAATGGCAAACTCAAGGTTTGCTTTTTGGAATTTATATCTTTAAACATTTTAAAGCCATGGAGAGTTGAATCCATGGATAAGGAATTTGTGGATAGGGAGGGCAGACTGTATCATTCAGAGTAGGGTGGGGAGAAGCTTATTCCATGAAGGGACTTCTGATAGTGACTGTTGGTGTTCTAGATAATAATGACTTGGCCAATCACTGTCAGAAGCTGAGCAATTTTGATGTCTCTCTAGTTGAATCTTTCTATCTCCCATTTTGCCAAGTGGCATGTGCTTACATATGTTGGTTCCATATGGCTGTTAGAAAGTTACAAAGATATATTGGTCTTGTCTGGGTAGCAGAAGTTGGACAGTAGTCTGGGTCATACTACCTCTGTTTACTGAGTGATACCTTTTAAATTCATAATGACAGATTCAGTTGGAATATTCTGCTAGCTTCTGTTTGAAGCTTTATATTCTGATTTGGTCAGATCTCACCTGAAATACTCTGCCCAATTCCGGGCACCACAATTCAAGAAGGATATTGACAAGGTGGAACATGTCCAGAGGAGGATGACCAAATGGTGAAAGGTCTGGAAACCATGCTGATAGGGATGGCTTGGGGAGCTGCATATATTTAGCCTGGAAAAGAGACGGTTAGGTGACATGATAGCAATGTTTAAATATTTGATGGGATGTCATATTGAGGATGGAGCAAGCTTGTTTCCTGCTGCTCCAGAGACTAAGAAACAGAGCAATGGATGCAAATTACAGGAAAGGAGATTCTACCTCAACATTAGGTGGAATTTCCTGATACTAAGAGCTCTTTGACAGTGGAATATGCTGCCTTGGAGTATGGTGGAGTCTCCTTCTTTGGAGGTACTTAATAGGTATTGACTACTTTACTGCTTTCTTAAATAGGTAAGTCATTTATGGGATTATTAAGGGAATACTTTACAGTTTTTTAAAACCTTGTAGACAGTGGGGTATGGTAACAGAGTGAGTAACACATGCTGGGCTGAAGGCAAAGCACTTAGCACTGTAGGTTCTTTCCAAGAATGCAAGTGGGCCTATAATTATATTCTTTGTTTATATATTTTTAATTAAATCAAGTTCTCAAAAATACCTTAGGGATACAGTCCTAGGAAAGGAACCCTCATTGAACCTGTGAGATTCACATTTGAGTAAACAAATGCAGGATTGCAGGATCAATCCATGTAAGACTTATCTGGAGATCTGGCTGTGTTCCTGAACCACCTGAACAACATCCACCCCAACAT
>CM034703.1:13021586-13032493 GCA_020142125.1 Phrynosoma platyrhinos | reverse complement strand
GGTGAGGAAACACAACCTCCAAATGGTTTACAAATCCAACAAATGCTGCACTCAGCGAAGGACAGGGAGAGACTCTCTCACAGCTTCAGGAGTTTACCACATACCATGCAGCTGCGGACAAGTCTACATAGGGACCACCAAACGCAGTGTCCAAACACAAGTCAAGGAACATGAGAGACACTGCAGATTGGGCCAGCCAGAAAAATCAGCAGTAGCAGAACATATTATAAACCATCCTGGACATAAAATGCTGTTTGAAAACGCTGAAATTCTGGACTATGCCAACAACTATTAGGTCAGAATGCACAGGGAAGCCATTGAAATCCACAAACACTTGGATAACTTCAACAGGAAAGAAGAAACCCTAAAAGTAAACAAGATTTGGCTGCCAGTCCTGAAAAATAGGAAAATCAGCACTCAGCAAATGCAGATGGGAAACCAACCAGGGTCAGGGGCTTTCCCAGCAGACAATGAACACCAATTACCAGACAATAATCTGGCCCTGCCATCAACACAGAACACTACACGATCAACAACAGTAGAATATACAGTTTATATGGGAATCACTCCTCCCTACCCAGGGTCTCACAGGATATATAGACCCACTCTCTTCCATTCCGCATTCTCTGAAAATGCCAGCCACAGATGCTGGCGAAATGTCAGAAAGAAACTCTTCTAGAACATGGCCACACAGCCTGAAAAACCCACAAAAAACTATAGTGAAGGATGAATCAAGCATAATCTCCACAACATGTATTTCACCAGATCAGGTTCTCTTATCTGTTCTGTCATCTGCAGAATGCTCTTTCTGGACTCTTTCCTCATGTTAGTGGGCTTAGGATGGATTTAGAAGTGATTTTGCTGCTATCCCTAGTTTGCGTTCCTTTTGATCTATCCTCAAATAGAAAGTGTTTTCCTCTAGAATTCTTCTTTAGTGCACCTCTACACAGACAATATTTTCTGTTTTTTTCCTTAAAACTGATTCAGTAGGGAAGCTTCTGATGTCACAGCAAAAATCTATGCAGAATCCTATGACATTTTAAAAATTAGGATCTAAATGTAATAGCCGATCAGAACTAGTGCTCATCCACTGAATCAGTGCAATGTACATAACTCCCATTCAATGGATCTAGCGGTGAGGGACAATAGCTATACATTAAATGGCCACGCACATGCCATCGGCACTTACACAACATTGGTTTAAATGGGGCTCACATATTAGTGAGCTGCCGTTCCCCCACGAATTGGGAGGGGAACTGTACTATAGTTGGGGCTATCAATTGGACCTAGGACAGGCTAATTTATCATGGAGCTTGTGTAACTTAGTGGTTTGAGCATTGAATTGTGATTATGGAGACCATGGTCTGAATCCCTGCTTGGCCATGGACACCTTCTATGTGATGTTGGGAAAGTCACACACACTCAGCCTCAGAAAACTCCATAATAGGTTCTATTGGAAAAATTATGCATTGCATTCTCCTGACTTTTCTTAGTTAGATAGGGACTTCCTCCCACCCTCCTCTCTCATTCTGACTATCATATTACTTTGGTTACTGACTTTTTGATACAGTTTAACAGCTCTCTCTAAAGATTCTAAACTGCTTCAAGCAGTCAATTGTTGTCCTTTTTTCCTGCTATCTTAAAAAATTGTGAGATGTATTTTTCCTTATCTAAACCATCTCCAGTTAGATTAGGTTTTAGTTATTTTATGTATTTATTTATTAAAGTCATTATTGTTTGTTTTTAAACTACAAACTGTATGGTTCCCCCCCTCCCCTGAATTAGTCTTTATTCTTTTGGAAAATCAAAATATACTCTGACCCACACTTCTGCTGTACTGCTAGTGAAAGCTAGACTCTGACAGGTTTGACTTTCATATTTGTATACCGGTATTTAAGTTTCCTTTAAAAGGATTAAAACTCTGGGAAACTTAAATTACCCCACAGGTTCACCTTAGGGTCACCATGAATTGGAAAAAAATTGAAGGCACACAACCACCGCCACAACTCTATCATGGGTCTGTTGGGGTAAGAAAGCTGTTTGATAATGAGAATACACTGCTTCAGAGTGTGGTGGAATCTCCTTCTTTGGAAGTTTTTAAACAGACGCTGGATAGCCATCTATCAAGGCTTTGATGGCAGCGGGATGGACTGCATGGCCCTTGTGGTCTCTTCCAACTCTATGATTCTATGGTGTATGATTTTTCGTGGACCCATCTCAGCAGTTATATGAAGCTTTCTCATCAATTTGGAAGTTAGTCTATCATAATCTGATCTAATGTAGTCTAATCTATCCTCACGTGGTCATAGAGGGGGAAAGCGTGTATGGTGGTGGGTGGTGGGGATAAGTACTGAATTGCAAGTAGTACAGTTTCTGCACAGCCTTTGCCAAGGTTAAAGTAAGCACAGTGGCCATTCATCACAGCAGAAACCTGTGATAAAATTAATGGTACACTATGTTAATTGAGCTTCAAAGTGCAGGGACTGGAAGGTTTATGCAGCTTTCTTTCTTTATTAGTGAAACCCTGAAACCCATTAGCTTGAGGAAAAGATATACATTGAACCCAAAATTTTGTTTTCAGTGCCAGGATATAATGATAGCCACTGCCCTTATCCTCCAAATCCACCCTTAGTTACCTCAAGCGTTTTTCATTTTAAGCAGTTCAATTTTGGGTGGAGGAGAGTCATTTTGTTCTTTTTCTTGTTACATAATTAATTGTCAAAATCCAAGGTCCTGCTGAGCAAGGGATCCAAGCATGAGTCATTGGACAGTTCTGAGGATTGTGCAAGGAGGTGTCTAGGATCTCCTTGCATGGGTGGGACAGTGGTGGCAGCTGTGAAAAAGGGCAGCAGGTGACCCTGGCCACCTATTTCATGGTCACACTTGCTACACACCAGAGAAGGAGACAGCAACCTAACACATGTCTCCCATCGACTATTTCCTTCATGCCTGGCTTACAGGGGTCCTCAGAGGCAATATGCTGCATGAGAGATGGCCTGGAAAAATCACTTGTGCCAGGCAGTTTTCCAAGCCAAACTTCCCATGGTGCCTTGATTCTGTGGTCCCCTGGAAAGAAAGAATTGATGAACTTGATGGTGGGAAATGTGTGCTGGCTGTCCCTCTTTTCTCTGGTGGATAGTATGGTGACAGTAGTGTAGTAGCAGCTGCGTGGCAGCAGAGTTATTATGTCACTGGCATTTTTCACTTTGGCAGAAAAACTTGCTAATCTTCTGAAAGCTCTATTAGTAAATCTCAGTTTACTTTCTGCCCACCCTAATGTAGAGGGCAGAAGACCATAGTTTCCGTTCAAGGCTTAAATCAATATAGTTTGATTTAAGATCTAATCTAGTTACCTCAGGGTGGAAACTCTGTACAATTCCTCTGTAAACAGCAAGAGTGCCCAGGGAGAGAGTCAAAGGTTCTCCTCCTGTTTTCTGAATGCTGCTCTTTTGGCTGTCAGATTTGGACATGCAATTTCCCTGCTCCTTTTCCTTAGATTGAAACTTCCAAAACAGAGCTCAACCCACTGAAAGACACTCGTCATCTCCATTGCAAAGGCAGACATGGCTCTGCTCCTGACCCTGGCAAAAGGGGATGAATTCAGAGTTCCTTGCCGGAGAGGAAAAGCACCTACCCCACCCGAAGAAGGATCATACAAATCTGTCAGTCATGGCGGGTGGGGACAGACATCTGGGGCTCATTAAGGAAGTACTCTCTCTCACTCTTTTTAATGGGGAAGGGCTCGGGGCCTGGGCGAGGCCCTTGTTCTCAGGGTGGGGTGTTGGCTGGAGTGCGGCATTCTGGTGCCCTTCCCTGCATGCCAAGTGCCAAGCAGGGTGGAGGGAGAGAAGGGCCAGACTGAGAGAGGCTTGTGAACTTTTGACTGCAGACATCTTCTGGACTCTTCTAAAGATGCTTGTTGGGAATTCGGCTGAGTTAAGTATCAGCACAGCAAACCCAGTTTGGCAAATTCATTTTGCTGCTCTTGTACCTCTTTGGCATACCCACTCTGACCTCCCTGCTCCCAGACTATAACTGGCCCCGTATTTATGTCACCAGGTATGGGAAAATCTGACATGCCTCTTTGGGCATGTCTACATGGGCAAACCCAGTTTGGCAAATTCATTTTGCTGCTCTCGTACCTTTTTGGCATACCCACTCTGGCCTCCATGCTCCCAGACTATACCTGGCCCCCTATCTATGTCACTAGGTATAGGAAAATCTTGCACACCTCTTTCATTACTTTTGCATGAGTCAAATGAAGTGGTTTTGCCCATGCTCATGGCGACCTGTCTTCACAACACAAAGACAGATTAAATTGCAGACTGTCTTCATGACATACCAAATCCACTCTATCCCTCCCTTAAAATAGGTTAAAACCTTTTGCCCTGGATTTTGCAGGAGAATCTGGAGCACTTCATAGCAATGCCAGGTGGCTGTTTACACACACATCCCACTGTGTTGCCTGTAACTGGCGCTGGCACAATTTGCTCCCTCTGAGGTCGTACCAAGGCATCAGCCATGTGATCAATACTGGGTGCCTCGTTTTTGACCTCAGAGGGAGTAACTTGTGCCAGCACCAGATGGCCCAGTGTCGCTATGGAATATGGAGGTAATGGGGGGAATCTAGGGGAGTTCTGGGGTAAAAATACTTCAGGAGCATCCCATGGTATTCTGGCCAGTGTAGATGAGCCATTTTGCACTAAAAAATTAAAGCACTTTGATACCATTTTAACTGCTATGTCTCCATCCTATGGAATCCTGGAATTTTTAGCTTGGTGAAGCATTACAGCATTCTGTCAGAGATTTCTAAGGACCTCTCCCCCAAATGCAAATCCCAGGATTCCATAGAATGGAACCATGGGAGTTAAAGTGGGAACTAAAGTGCTAAAACCATGTAGTGTCTCAATTTTTTTTTTGTATTTTTCAAAATCCTACTTACTTTTCCCTGCTGTCTTTGTATCATATTGGGTGGAAAGACCTGTATTCTTCTTACTCATGAAAAGATATGTTTATTTTGGTGTGCTCCTTTCCCTAACGTATACACTTTTAAATACAGTTTTCTTAATGCATGGATTGTTCATACATTTTGACTACTGACAGAAGAATATTTGTACACATTTTTCAATGATGCACATTTCTGAGTGGTACACATTTATTATGCTATTTATGGAATGCACATTATGTCATAAGATGGAGACCGAACAGACTTTGCGACTTATGCACCAGGTTAGCCTTTTTTTAAAAAGGCTAATTTGAACAAGGCTGTCTTTTCCCATGACTTTTTCAAAAATTGATCATCTATATATTATTGTGGGATTTATTTTCGTAATTTAAATCTGTGCAACCTCTTCCAAAGATCTGACTTAAGAGTCCGACACTGAAAAAGATTCTGACCATGGAAGCCAGGGGCCCATTCACACTACAGAATTGTAACACTATAATTCCACTTCAGAATTATGGAATCCTGAGACTGGTAGTCTAATAAGCCATTGGAGTGCTTTGGCTGAGAATTCTGAATACCTCTCCATAAATTGACAATCCCATGATTCCTTAAATTGGAATAATAGTGCTATAATTCTGTAGTGTGGATGAAGCCCTGGTCACTTCATTGTCAAGTCAGACTGTTCCTCTTCATGCAGCCCAAAACCAATTTGTGTCAAACCCTGTGTGATGGAGAGATCAGAAAATCTGAAAAACATGCACACATTTCAATTTCAGTTTTTAAGTTATACATTGTCATTTTGAAGGGTGTTTTAAGAGATGATTTGAACAATGCTGACCTTTGTCTCCAAATTAAAAACACACACACACACACACACACATCCCATTCCATTTCCTCTTTATATTTTTATTGCATTTATTTTCCTTCTTGGAAAGCTGTACAACGGTCCCACCCTTACTCTTATCTCTGATTTACTTAAAGAGCCATCCTCCCAAAAAGGCCTGTCTCCCAAACAGATGAATTTCTCTCCCTGGTGGCGCAGTGGTTAAATGCCTGTACTGCAGCCACTCACTCATAGACCACAAGGTTGAGAGTTCAGTACTAGCCAGGGCTCAGGCTAGACTCAGGCCTGCATCCTTCCGAGGTCACTAAAATGAGTACCCAACTGTTGGGGGGCAATGAGCTTACAGTTGTAAACCACTTGGACATCCCATAGCACGATATGAAGTGGTATATAAAAAAAATGAAGCTGTTTTGCTCTTGCAAGCAAAGAGAGAGAAGGTCCTTTAAAAATGGCTTTCTCTGCAAGTCCCAAATTTACTGTACTTTCAGCTTGCAGACTTGAAACAGTTGCATGTGAGGACCAGTTACTATTTTGGGGGGCTCTCTGTAGTTGTCACTGACAAGTCTTGTCCTTGTTCTTTTTAAATTAAAGTTGGGAGGAACTTCCAAAATTATCAAGTCTGAGCCAGTACAGGAATCCACAGCTAAAGCACTCCTGAAAGATGCCCATCCAACATCTGTCTGAAAACCTCCAAAAAAGAAGAGCCCATCACCCTCTGAGACAGTCCCTCCCACAGTGAAACAGTTCTGATTTATCATCAGGACTTCTTCCTAATGTATAGTCATAATTTACTTTCTAGTTATTTGAATCCTTTGGCTTATGTCCTAGTCTATGGAGCATCAGAAAACAGTGGTTCCCAACCTTGAGCCTCCATTTGTTTTGGACTTCAGCTCCTAGTAGCCCCAGCCAGCTTCGCCAGCAGTCCAAAACATCTGGAGGACCAAAGACTGGGAACTAAATCTACATAATAACCCTTCAGATGTTTAAAGATGGCTACTATGTCTCCTCTCAGTTCTCTCTAGGCTTAAACATAAACTTTTTCCCCCAACTGTCCTTCATATGCTTAGGCTTCTAGACCTTTTACCATCTTGTGTCACCTTCCTCTAGACATGTTTAATCTTGTCAATGTTCTTTTTAAACTGTGGTGCCCAAACCTGGACACAGTATGATAGGTGAGACTTGACCAAAGTGGGATAGTATGGTTGTTGTTCTGAACTGCTGTCATGTTGACTTTGACTTATGGCAACCCCATAAGATGATAGACCTCCAAGTCACCCTGTCATTGTCTGCTCTGTTTAAGTCTTGTAGACTTAGGACTATGGCTTCCTTGATTGAGCCTCTCCCTCTGTAAGATGAACTTCCTCTTTTCCTGTTGCCTTCTACCTTGCCAAGCATTATTGTCTTTTCTAGTGAGTCATGTCTTCTCTTGATATGGCCAAAGCATGACAGTTTTGTTTCTAGGGGATGTTCAGGCTTCATTTGGTCTTGTTGTTCCTGTGTGCCTCCAAGTCATTTTTTACTCATGGTGACCCTAAGGCAGTACTTCTCAAATAGTGGGGCGCGCCCCCAAGGGGGGGCGCGAGGCTCCGTAAAGGTGTACTTATAACAATTTTATAGACAAATGATACTATTTACAGTCATGTGGGGGGCGTGAAATGTTTTCTTCTTCCTAGGGGGGGGCATGACAGAAAATAATTGAGAAGCACTGCCCTAAGGTGACCCTATCATCCCTATCATAGGGATTTCTTGGCAGCTTTTTCAGAGGGAGGTTGCCATTGCTGAGAGAGTGACTTGCCCAAGGTCACCCAGTAGGTTTTTATGCTTGAGTGGGGAATCAAATCCTGATCTCCAGAGTTGTCATCCAGCACTCAGACCACTATGCCACCACTAGCAATCTTGTTTGCTCTAGGACAAGTTTATTTGTCTTTTTTTTTTATCAGTCTATAGAACTGTTCTCCAGCACTACATCTCAAATTAGTTTTTTCTTCCTGTCAGCTTTTGTCACTGTCCAGCTTTCACAACTGTATATAGAAATGGGAAATGCGATGGCATGGACAAACCTAACTGACAAAGGACAAGTCTACATTGACTGCTTAATCTGGGGTCAGTCCAGAGCAGGCCCCCAACTGACCTCGATGGGGACCATAAGTACCAGGCTGAATCCAGTGAGATACTGTTGTGCACATGGGACAGCTGGGTCAACACCATATGAGCCCTGCTGGCCCATCCCCTTCTTTGCCATCATTGTCTCCACTAACATTGCAGTCTCCTTGACCAAATAGATAGTTACAAGAGTCTGGCCATTGCAGTCGCATTTGTTGAGGTCATGTGATTGAGGGGACACCCTACCCCCTCCCCATTGATCACACAGGCACCCCATTCTGACTTCAGCAGAAGCAATGGTGCTCTGCTCAGGCTTTACACAAGAGCTCCTATCCATGAGGAAGCAGTGGTGGCAGCTCTGAAAAGAGTCTGTCCCCATTCCTTGTGCTGCTCCATGCAGGGAAGATGGATGTCACAGCTCTTGGCATATGGGCAACTGGATTGAGCCAAATTGGACCCAGTCCAGCTGTCCACATGCACAACGAACCTGAGATCATTCCAGTGCTTCTGGGGGAAAATGGAGTATACCCAGACTTTGCTTAGTTTGGGGCAAAGTCAAGATAAGGGCCAAAAAACTGGTATCTCCCTAGAAATAGCCATATGTCATGAGCACCAGCTTTGAGGTAAGTTTGGCAGTTTTCATTGGTATAGGGAAGCCCCAAAATAGCAAATTCTGTTAAGTTGTTGTATTTATTTACATGTCCTGCTGTATTGTGTGTGTGTGTGTGTGTGTGTTTGCAGTGTCCTGTGACTACTAGCAATAAAAATATTGTATTGTTCTGGAAGTACTACTCATGGGTTTAACGAAAAGCATTCATAACCATCTGCATTGGACAAATTTAATAACTATAGCTGTCCCAGCTGTGGAGGGAATATGTTGTACCTTCCTGCCATGTACTGCAAAACAGGAGGAATCGCGCAGAAAAAAAAGGGGCACAAATCATAAATCAGTATAACAAACATGGTGGTTTTCCATTCAGTTTGGTCTGAATGAACATGACTTCTCAGGATGTAGTTCCTTAATTTTGACAACTCTTGTTGCCTCTCCATCTACTCATTCCATTCTTTTAGTGCTATTTCTAGGCATTTCTTGGATCTACACTAAGACTCTTCCAAAGATTTTTTAAAACTGGGCGTAGTTTGCTAATGTGGTCCTGTGGTTTGAGGGACATTTCTTCCTTTCTGATATATATATATATATATATATATATATATATATATATATATATATATATATATTAGTTTTAGTACCATTTCACTACTGCACTGCTGCACTATAACTCTTTAAAAAGGTTTTTAAAAGATAAAGCAAACAACACTTGTTTTGTTCCAATATGTCTCATAAGTAAAAAGAAACTCACTTGTGGGTGGGAATTAAATGTTGCAACTGATATTGGGAATTGACAGAAGATAGTCTGGGACAATAGAAATGCTTTGATATATATTTTTTAAAACTCCCAGAAGTACAGCAACAAATACTGCATCCTCCTGATACTGTTTCCCTGTCTGGAGGAGCCTACAGTTAAATTTATAAGAATTCAAAGCTTGGTCTTTTAAGAGCTGAGCACATAAAGGCCTTTTTTCAGCTGGACATATCTCTGTTTTCTTTTGTTCCACATTCATTTTTTTAAAATCTCCAGTTCTGTGTATCACATTTGTGAATTTTGGAAAATTTGGAAAATCAAAACATCTCTGTTCCCTATATTGGTTCTTTTTGTGCTTCCCTTGCTGATCATAGGTTTTCTGTGTGGGAGCCTTGTTGCGGTGTGTAATTATTAGGAGCAGTTTTCCAGGTTATGGCTGATATAAAGAAAGCATCTCTGCCTGTCAAGATGGCAGAGCAAGGCTCACTTGGTACTATAAACCTGATTGATTTGCCTGTGTGGGTGACAACAGCTCCAGGCAGAAACATTTGGTCTAAGGTGTTTATAAAGATGCTGGCAGTTTGTGAGATTGGGGTAATGCTGGATTTGTGTTAGGAGTGGTGGGGGGAGGCTTTCATCACTTGGTATGGAAGTGCTGAAATAGGTGTGGTTTTTTTCCCCCCCTACCTTCTCTTTTGTAGAAGATTGAGGGTGTTTTGTCTTTTGTTTGGTCATTTGTAACTAGCAAGATTTTTTTTAGAGTTTACCATTCTAGCCAACTGAGTTTTCAGTGCTGTCAACAACAGACACCCTTTGCCATGTCTTCTGGTGTCCTGTCTTGAATTGTCTAGACCAGGGGTAGGCAACCTTTTTGAGCCGGGGGCTGGGTTGCTGTCCCTCAGACAATTGGGGGGGCAAAGCACAATAAATAAATAAATAAATAAATAAATAAATAAATAAATAAAGTTTTAATTTTTTTTAAAAAAAATTAAAAATATGCATGCACACTCTCTCAGCCCCAGAAAAGCCATGGCAAAACCCCTGTGGAGATTTTGCCAAGAAAACCCCCAAGAACAAGTAATAACAACAATAATCAATATCATTATGGCGGGTGGCGGCGGCAGTGGCAGGGCCTCGAGGGGCTGCATCCGGTCCCCGGGCCTTAGGTTGCCTACCCCTGGTCTAGACTTCTGGAAGCCTGCCAAGAAGAAGACTTCAGACTTGCACATAATATTCCCACCCTGCGTTTTATACAAATATTTAACCATTCAGGTCATAATGAGACTTTTGGTTTAAAGATAAAAGGACAGAAAATACAGCAAATGAATTATTATTGCTAGATAATAATAGATTTCCCATGACAATGCAACTAGACAGGTATGCTGGTGAGATTAGGGGAGCCCTCCAGGAACTTTCCTATTAGCCCGCCTCCTAGTCAACTTGTGACCGCCGTCTCTCCTTATTGATTTATTTGTTATTGATGTTTGTTTGTTTTAGTCTGTATGGTTTTAATTTTTAGTCGGTTTAATACTTTTTTAAGGGGGGGAGAGTATAGGGGTTCGAATGTATTTTGTACTTTTATCACTTGTGAGCCGCTCCGATTGAGCTCAGAGTGGTGGGGTATAAATTATTATTATTATTATTATTATTA
>CM034703.1:12948762-12960310 GCA_020142125.1 Phrynosoma platyrhinos | reverse complement strand
TTTTAAAACAGTATATAAAAAGAAAGGGCTGGGGGTGCTGTACTGTTTTAATTGTACTGTTTTTAAGCGCTTTTATCTTTTGAAATTGCATTTTATTTTTTCAATGTGTGATGTGTTTTAATACTGTACTAGTTCAATTTTGTTTTAATGCTCACTTTTTGTATGTTTTTAATTGTATTATTTTTTTAAATTGTGAGCTGCTTTGAGACTTAATTTTGGAGGAAAACCAGGATATAAATAAGTATAAGGGAGTTAATAGTTTTGGTGAAAGAGGAACCATTTCCTTCCTGTTGTGTGTCCAAATGATGATACATCCGCTACTAGCCCATGGTCGAATTAAAGGGACATCTCATCCCACCGTGGCAGCATGACGAACTCATGGATCACTGATAACAGCATCTGTGGTATGATAAGGAGAAAAATAGTAGCTGGGTCCCCAGCAAAGGAGCTCTGGGATTGTGATTTTTACCTATGGCAACAGTCAACTATGGAGGAGAAGGAAGAGGAGGAGGAGAAAGACTATAATAAACTGCTACCATTATTGGTATAAATAATGCCCCACAAACCTGGCAGCAAACTTTTTCCATGCTCTGCTTCAGCTAGGATCGATCCCTTTGCTTTCATCATTCAAATGATGTCCTGCGATTTGAGTGTAGTAGGCATTAGAGGAGAGGCAATGTGGTGTTGTGGTTTGAATGTTGGACTAGGACACTGGGAGACCTGGATTCGAACCCTTACTCAGCCATCGACATCACTTAGTGACCTTGGCATGTCACAGTTTATCAGCCTCAGAGAAAGGCAAATGCAACTCTCTCCCCCCCCCTGAATTTTTTTGGCCAAGAAAACCCTGTGACAGGGTTGCCTTAGGGTCATTATAAGTCAGAAATGACCTGAAGGCACACAGCAACAACAAGATATTAGAATCAATGATGTGTGTGTGTTTTGGGGGGGGGATTCATATTTTTTAAAAATATTATATACAAAAATATCTGACATACAGAACAGAGCAACAAGAAGACATTAGAATCAATGATGTGTGTTTTCATGTGGGGGGGGGGAAATCCAGATTAATTTCTCCCAAATTTCTGATGTTCTAAATAAGTGAAACCTTTTATTTTATCCAAGGGTAGATGTGAGTCTGTAAGCACAGGCAACTTCCCATATTTTGTCTTACTTGCACTTGTGAAGAAGAGATTTTGTTTTTGGAAATTAAAGTTTCCTAGCCTTGGTTGGGAAACCAAATATTAAAAATGTCAAAGCTAAAATTGTTAGGAATTAGCCTTCTTTAGCTGAGTAGTGGGAAAACATCAGACATTGCTTCCCTGAGAATTGAAACTGATTCAAAATAAACAAGGTAGGCAGTTTCTGGTTACAAACTTAGAAAAGTTTTTTAATAGCTTTGCATTTACATATACATGTGAGAGTCCACATCCTAACTAGCTAATTAGTAGATTAGGTAAAAGAAAGAGCTTGAGTCTTTAATTCACCACCTTGGTGATCTAAAAAGGTAAAAAAAGAAAAAATGACAAAGACGCGAGGAAAATAGTGAGATTAAGGCCTTCTCTGCATGAGCAAAAATCCCCGTGCTCACCCCGATGTTTCCATGATGCACTGCGACTTCCAGTGAAATACTGCAGGTTTCCCTTATTCCCCAACTTTGCCCCAGAGTTAGGAAAGTCATGAAAGTTTCCCCAATGGTAAAAAGGTAAAGGTAGTCCCTTGACATGAATGTCTAGTCGTAACCAATCGTAGGGGGCAGTGCTCATCTTTGTTGCTAAGCCGAAGAGCCAGGACTACTCTGGTGGTCATGTGGCCAGCATGACTACACCGAACGCTGTTACCTTCCTACCAAAGTGGTACCTATTTATCTACTTGCATTTGCATGCTTTTGAGTTGCCAGAAGCTGGGACTAGTGACAGGAACTCACCCCATCATGCAGCATTCAGGCCTCAAACTGTCAACCTTCTGATCTTCTGATAATCAGAATTGGCATTTTAACCTCTAAGCCACCACATCCCTTTGGTTTTCCCCAACCCCCAGTTTGGTTAATGCGGGGGTTTGTGGCTTGCAAACAACTGGATTGGGTCCAATTTGCACACCAGGTGCTGTGCCATCCCCATTCATCCCTTACCTGCAGGAGCTTGTGTGGATGGGCTGGCACTTCTCTGGAGGCGGATGCATTTGTGCGACCAATGAGGAGATAGGGCAGAGGACACCCCAATCAATGGTGGTGGTCTCCGGAGATGAAACTGAATATGATGCTTGGAGTCATATCTGTTTTAACTAACCCATTATTTTAAATTTTGTAAGCTGCCTTGAGTTCCTTGGCAGAAGAAAAGTGGGATATAAATAAAATAAATAAATAGTTTTCTTTTCAACCCTCATGCACCAGAACACAATACTGGTGTTTCCAGAATCAACTGTTCTTGCAGAATCTACACAGAACTAGACTGAGGGCCCTTTCATACTACATAATTCTGGCTCTGTGATTCTGCTTTAGCTGCCAGAATTATGTAGTGTGAAAGGGCCCTCAATTTAGGGGCAATACAGATGGCCCCTAAGGGGCGGCTCCGTGCTGGATCGGGGCTGCAGCAACCACACTCTGTGGCCCCAATCTGGCTCTTTGCTGTTCCAAAAAGAGCTGGCAAATGCCGCTCCTTTTTGGACCAGCAAAAAGCCACCCTTACCACCACCACTGCGGCTCTTCTGTGCTCCTTTGGCACAGCATGTCTACACGCTGTACCAAGCGAGCGCCCTGATGCCGCACGCCATGCGTTGGGGCACGTGGCATGATGTCATTGTTGGAGCGGAGTCAGGGCGGCCGGCATGCAGTCGACCCACCCCAACTCCACTCCCAGGCTGGCCCTTGTGCTGGTCTGTACAGGTCCCTAGCCGCCTCCTTCAACAGAAGCTAGATGACCATCTGTTGGGATTGTTTTGATTGTGTATTCCTGCATGGCAGAATGGGGTTGGAGTGTTTGGCCCTTGGGGTCTCTTCCAGCTCTATGATTATGATCTGTTATTCCACCTGGTAGCTCTATAGGTGGCAGATGCCTTTTGTATTACTGTGTAAAGGCTCATAATGTTCTCATATTTTTATTTAGCTTTTAGTTAAGTTTCTTTACTTATGGGAAATGGGAAAGTAACACATTACTTCTGAAAACTGTAACAGTGATAGCACACAGTTATAACATAGTGAGTTATAACTATAACTCAATTGTTTTTGAAAGTTAACTTATTGAGCATTGGAATTGAATTCTCCGTCCTCTGGACGAGTTCAGCTCTTAACTGCAGACATCATCAAACTCTGCTAAAGGCACATAAGAGCTACATCTTAGTTAGTTAGTTTTCAGCTTTCATATCTTTTCCCAGCCTAAAAGTGTAAAGTGAATGCAAATAGTGTCCAACAAGGTCACTAAGGTCTAATCTGCACTGCAGAAATCATGCAGTTTGACACCGCTTTAACTGCCATGGCTCAGTGCCATGGGATTTGTACTTTTGTCAGATATATAGCCCTCTCTGTCAGTGGAGCTCTGGTGCCTCAACAAACTGGTGCCTCAACAAACTACCAATCCCAGAATTCCATAGCATTGAGCAGTGGCAGTTAAAGTGGATTCAAACTGCAGGATTTCTGCAGTTCAGATTAGACCAAATAGAACAGGGGTAGGCAACCTTTCCCCTTTAAGGGCCGAGGGACTTCAGCTCCCAGAATCCCAGGAGCTATTGGCCAACATGGGACTATTGGCCAACATGGCTAAGGCTTCTGGGAGCTGAAGTCCCTCGGCCCTTAAAGGGGAAAGGTTGCCTACCCCTGAAATAGAAGTTAATTCTTTTGCACCTCTGGACAGCTGTAAACACTCGGACATGATGATAACAAGGACTCCAAAACCCATCTGCCTACTGGCAGAGGCCCATCTCACTGCAGTAACTGCATTACATTTATTGATTTTTTCAATTAAAAGTGATTGGCTTAAGTTGAAATTTCAGCATAAGCATATCTCAGAATTAAATTTACTAAGTTATTGATTATTTAAATGAGAGAGCATGCCAAATTGCTAACAGATTTTGCATTTCCTAGCTGGTTTTTTACTCGGTGCCTAGTGGTTGTTATTCCCAGCGAGGTGTCCGTGATGGTCCTTGCTGATGTGCTGGTGCTATGGCAACGGCCCAAGGATGCTGGGTGTGGATGCCAACACTGTCACCGTGGAATAGCTCTTGCTTCCTGTACTCACCTGCTGTAAACCTGATGACCCAGGAGCTTGAAGCAGGGCTTCATGCATGCAATGCTCAGATAGAATTTCCTTGTATGAAGGTTCCTGAGATGCTCAGCCACTGATTAACTCTGCTGGGGTCAATTTGAAAAGACAAGGGGAAAGTATAATCATCATGGCTGAGGACACACTGGCCTCGGCATTTCTGGAGGCTATTTTTTTCCCCTCTTGGTTACTATAATACCATTACAAGCTTCCAGGCCCACCCAGATTAGAAATAGGAACAGAAAAGAAAAAGGCAAAGGAGAACAAATGAACATAAGAAGAGCCATACTGCAGCCAGAGGAGGGCGACCAAAAGGATGAAACCATGCCCTATGAGTAGAGACCTAGGGAGCTAAGGATGTTTAGCCTGGAGAAGAGATGGTGAAGAGGACGTCATAAGAGCGCCCGTCATTGCACACAACGGTTGCTCCGATGACGTCCTTCCAGTTCAGCGTCTGGACACGCTGAGCCAGAAGAGGTGCAAAAGAGCCACATGGTGGCTCTTCGGGTGCCCCTTTTGCGGCTTGTGGAAGGAGCGCTATTTTAGCGCTCCTTTCCCAGGCGGCGAAAGGGAGGATCAGGGCTGAGGCATGGGGCAGACTCGGCCCCAATCCGCCGCTTGCCAGGGTGGCCCACGGCCGCCCGTCTGCATCCCCCCTAAGTTTAATATCTTTTTAAGGAGTGGGTGGGTTTTTGGGGTTGTATGTATTTTATTGTCGTTTTAGTGTTGTAAGCCACCCCGATTGCGTTGCAGAGGGGCGGGATATAAATTATTATTATTATTATTATTATTATTATTATTATTATTATTATTATTAACATGCTGACAGTGGGAGCTGTTCAGAAGTGGAACACACTCCCTCAGAGGCTGGAGGAGTCTCCTTCTTTGGAGGTTTTGAAACAGAGGCTGCATGGCCATCTGTGGGGGTACTTTGACTGAGTATTCCTGCATGGTAGAGGGTTGGAACTGGATGACCCTTGGGGTCTCTTTCAACCCTATGATTCTGTGATTATAGTCTAGCAGAACCACTTGCCTATCAAAAGCTGACCAGCAGGATTTGAACATAATTGTACCCCTGACTTGCATTTCCGAGAGGAACACTGCCTCTGCTACTGGAAGAGTTTTTAGCTACCCTATACCCTCCAACTGTCCCAACTTGGCAGGGATAATCCCAATTAATCATCTACCTTTTCATTTGTTTTTAAAATGTCCCTGTTATCTCTCCTCTTACCACCTTTCCCCTTTCTCCTCAGCTTACTTCTGTTGCTGCAAACTGAGTTGAACTGAACTGAAAACAACCATAGGGAAGGATCGACCTGTTTGCTACATGGGGCCCTAAATCCTATTTTGTGGCCCTCGGTGCCTCTGATAATACCATCATAAGCTTCCAGGCCCACCCAGATTAGAAATATATATATATGGGTCCAAAAACTCAAACCAAGAAGGCCAAAATGGCTGCAAAATGAAGCCATTTCGCTCCCCACCTTCATTGACCTGAAAATGGAAACAGAAATTGTGTCACATCACTTCTCAGTTTGTGGCAATGGAGTGGCGTGGCCCGTTGTGGGTGTGGAGAAGTGTACGAAAAAATTTCTTGTGTTGTTGCCCATCCCATTCTAAAAGAAGAGAGATGCACCAGCCATTAACTCCAGAGTGTAAAAGCTCTAGAATGTAAAAGCTTTCCCATTATTCCCAAGAATAATCTACTCTTGTGTTATCATGCCCAGTTTGGCAAGGACAGTCCTGGTTCAACCTCTGTCATCCCACTTTTTCAACTGCTTTAAACATTTCCCATTTACTCTCTCCTTCTCTCTTCTTCCCCCTTTCCCCTCAGCTTAATTTAGTTGCTGCAAGCTGAGTTCAAAGTACAAAACTAGTTTGCCCTTCTGCCTTCTTTAACTCAGCAGCATTGCAAAAAGATGAGAGGGTGGAGTCTTGCCCTTTCCCAGTTTGTTGTCGTGATGTGCCTTCAAGTCATTTCAAACTTAGGGTGACCCTAAGGTTGTGGGGTTTTCTTGGCAAGAATTGTTCAGAGGAGGTTTGCCTTTGCCTTCCCCTGAGGCTGAGAGAGCATGACCCAGAGGGTTTCCGTGACTGAGCAAGGATGCGAATTTCAGTCTCTGATGTCATAGTCCAGGGGTAGGCAACCTTTCCCCTTTAAGGGCCAAGGGACTTCAGCTCCCAGAAGCCTCAGCCATGTTGGCCAATAGTCCTATGTTGGCCAATAGCTCCTGGGATTTTGGGAGCTGAAGTCCCTCGGCCCTTAAAGGGGAAAGGTTGCCTACCCCTGTCATAGTCCAATCCTCAAACCACTGTGCCACAGTGACTCCCCAGTAGGCTCAGGTAAAAGCAAACTGCTGCATCCTTTCCTAGCTTGTTTGCTTTTCCTCATTAATACTTTCTGCCATCTTGGCCAAACTCTGATGTTGTGTGGCCACACACGTCTCAGTTTTCATCTGCAAAATGTTGGAGGTTATGTGCTGTCCCTGCATGACTGATTTTATGCATTCTTTGTACATCTCCCTCTCCGAAGAGAAGTCTGGATGGGTGGGCTGAAAGCAAGGTTGTGAAAGCAGCTACTGAAGGGTGTGTCCCTTTTCGGGCTGATAGAACAGGAACACCAGTGGGAGGAACTTTTCTTTTCTTTTGCATTTACAAGGCTGGGTGGATTGGCATTTACTGGACACTACCCAAGTTTTGCTGGTACCTTATCTGGGCCCAGGCATATGGTTTGCACTGGCTTTTCTGATTAAAGTGCCCAGACACTCCTTAGAAAACCCAGGAGTCAGAGGAGGTGCTGATAGTAACTTGGGTGTGGGGTTTTAAGAGAAGGTGGGAAAGGATGTTCTGAAACCAAAGTATTCTGAATGGTTTTTTAAAAAAGTGTTCCAGGCATTTGACGTCTGCAGTTCAACTAGAGCCTCGCCCAACTTACTACCAGGAGGGTTGATATTTATTCATCATTTGAATGCACTCACATTTCAGCCGTTTCGTTCTTAATAAATCAAAGATTTTTTTTAAATCAAGGATAAAGTTGCTGTTGTTGTCAATGGTGCTGTTAACGGCTGAGATTCTGAATCACGGTCTACATTTCATAACTTTAGGGATCTGTAGCTACGATGTGAGAGCCAGAATGGTGTAGTGGTTTATTTGAGTGTTGCACTATGACTCTGGAGATCAGGATTCGATTCCCCGCTTGAGCATAAAAACCCACTGGGTGACCTTGGGCAAGCCTCTCAGCCTCATAGTATGGCAATGGAAAAACCCTTCTGCAGAAACTTGCCAAGAAAACCCTATCATAGTTTTGCCTTAGAATTACCATAAATTAAAAACAACATGGAGGCACACAACAACCAACAACAAAGCTACATTGTAGAAATGTAATGAAACCCTGTTAGTGAATTGTGAAGATGTGCATCTGGCCACCAGCAACAGTCTTCTGATGCACATCCAGTATCTCCAATAAACAACAGACACTTCCGATGTGTGTCAGGCACTTTAGATGCATATCAGACACTTCTGATGTACATTGGGCATTTGTGATGGTGTTTGGACACTTCTAATGCACATTGGTCACTCCGCTTGTGCTCTGGCACTTCCTAGCCAGTGTCTAGATGGGTATTGGGACCACCTCGATGCACGTTGGTGCACATTGCACAACAGGGCCATGGAGCATCAGTCACTCCACTGGCTACCATTGTGCAACAGGTGCCCATACACTGTAACATTGTGACAATTCCTAGGTGCACATGGACATTGTGAAACAGCTCCATTTTATTTCCTGCACATGGTAGTCCATTTTCGAAAGTATAAATTCCATGCTAAGTTCTTAACAATTCCATGGCTAAAGCGTTCAGACATCTTCATGAACATTATCATGATACTCACAGCAACCTTGTAAGTCGGGGTAAGAGTCATGAAGCACAGAGGGAGATGTTTCCTGCCACACTTGGGACCTCTTTCTCAAATTGTTTTAGCTGAAAAATGCTGGATTGTATGGCTTAAAATACATTTTAAAGGCTAAAAACCCCTTCATTGATGTGTTCCATTCTGTTTTGAGGTGCTCCCTGCTCTGAAACTGCCAACCATGCCCCCAAACAGCCATAGAGGTGATTGGTAGTGATGCATCACTGCTTCCAGGCAACAAATGGAGTGGTGGCATCCTCTGGGTCATCTGTGTTCCAGAGTGTGCCCAGAGAGCAATATCGATATGATTACCCCAATATTTCAGTTGGAAGGACTGAGGTTGAGAGTGAGGAGGTGGGGAAAGTGACTTGTTTAAATCCTCTATTAAAATTCATAGTGGGGTGTGGCACAGGAAACTAGGACCTTTCTGGTTGATATCTCAGCCCTGCCTCATGCATGGAGCAGAATTAGATGGGAGTTGGGAGGTAGAACTGGTTTGGCACAGGGGATTTGCTACTGCACACTGGAAATGGAGAATCACATTACTTGAATGCTTCCCAGGCATTCATAGTTTTTGTGTAGCCTGCCCATAAATTTATCACACATGCACACGACTGGTCAGCTACACCACAGACTATCACACACCCTATGAAGCGAAATGACAACAGAGGAGGTTGCCAGCATTGTTGTTGTTGTTAACTGCCCTCGACTCGATCTCGACTCATGGTGACCCTATGGATGAGCCATCTCCAAGAGGAAGGAGACTCCACTACTCTCGGAGGGAGTGTGTTCCACTGTCGAACTGCCCTTACTGTCAGGAAGTTCCTCCTAATGTTGAGGTGGAATCTCTTTTCCTGGAGCTTACATCCATTGTTCTGGGTCCTAGTCTCTGGAGCAGCAGAGACTACATCTCTCCACACTATACATGATACCCCATTTCTTCTTAGATTTTCATTTTCTGAGTAAAACATTGTGTAGTTATCTGACTCCAGATGTCCCATTCCTATCCACTTTAGTTCACACACTTCAGGTATTGCAATGTTTATAATTTCTTTTCTTGCTTTAGTATGTCATTTCTATTTACCACAGATATAAATCCATTTATAGGGATGCAGTGGCTCAAGTAGTTAAGACGCTGATTCTGTCAATTGCAAGATCGGCAGGTTGGCAGTTCGAGGCCCGGGTGCTGCGTGATGGGGTGAGCTCGTGTCACTAGTCCCAGCTTCTGCCAACCTAGCAGTTCAGATGCAAGTTGATAAATAGGTACTATTTTGGTGGGAAGGTAAACAGCATTCTGTGCAATCATGCTGGCCACATGGTCACAGAGTAGTCTCTGACAATGCTGGCCCTTCAGCTTAGTAATGGAGATGAGCATTGCCCCCTACAGCCGGACACAACTTGACAACCGTGTCAACAGGGAATACCTTTACCTTAAGTCTATTTATAAAGTTGTAAGTACCATATCCCCTTACAAATACACAATAAAAAAACAAAACATAGTACATTTGTAGCTCGGCTTTTTCTCTTTTAGTTTAGCTTTTCTGCTTAAAGAAGTTGTTTCTATAGGGAAGTATTTGTCCATGTCATTCACCATCTGCAATAGTACACTCCATTCTGCTAATTTTGATACTCTACCACCTCATTTTGCTGTATGAAAGTCAGTGTGGTATAGTGATTAGAGTAGGCTTGGGTGAGACTCGGATACATATCCACTACTCAGCTATGAAGTGTGCTCTTACCTTAGACTACTGCAAAGGGTTGTTATGAGGATAAAATGTGGCAGAGAGATAAGTATGCTTTTTTTGAACTGAAGGAAAGGTGGGATGATGATGATGATGATGATGATGATGATTTATGGGAGTTGCAGTCCAAAACATATAGAAAAAATTGGGTTGAGGAAGGCTGTTCTGAAGTAGTTGTTCCAGTGCACATTCAAAGGTATACTGTTTTCAGGCTAGATAAAGTATGGTGAGACAACTTCCATGCCACTGAGATAGTATGTCATTTGGTGGAAAGCTCAGACCGATTGACAATAAAGCAAGGGAACATGAAATAATGGGGTAATGCAGGATAAAAACACACAATTTACTCATGTTTCCTATCCGGTTGTTGGATGGCTAGATTAGTGAATGTATGTGGCACATCTATATTATTTCAGTTTTGTACCCTGGGGAATATCATGTTGGTTATCTGCATGGCTCTGTTATGAAAGCACCAAGTTCAAATTCACCTGTGTACTAAGAATGAAAACTGAGATTTTCCTTTATTTATGAATTAAAGTATGTATTGTTGTGTGCTTTCAAGTTTTTTCCAAGTTATGATGACCCAAAGGCAAACCTATCATGGGTTTGTCTTGAAATGTTTCCTCAGGGGGGGTTTCCCATTGCCATCCTCCAAGGTTGAGAAAGTGTAACTTGCTGAAGGTCACCCAGTGGATTTACATGGCTGAGCTAGGATTCGAACCATGTTCTCCACAGTCCTAACCTAATGCTCAAACTACTACACTATGCTGGTTATTAGTGTGTAACCTTAGGTAAGTCACATGCTCTCAGCCTGAGGGGAAGGCAATGGCAAACCTCCTCTGAACAAACCTTGCCAAGAAAACCCCATGAGAGTTCAGCTTAGAGTCACTGTAAGTTAGAAATGAATTGAAGGCACACAACAACAAACAACATATCACAGGATCCCAGACTGGCGAAGCGATAAAATCTGCTTGCAGCCATGTAAAACAATTTAAAAACTTTAAACATTGAGGAATAATTTAACAGTCCAAAAACAGATTAAACAATTTAATAGTTAAAACAGATTCAAGCAGTTTACAACTAGCACAGATTGGAGCAAAATGATTAGACCCTAAGGCTTGGGTTAAAAACTATGTTTTAGTGGATGTACATATTCAGAGAGGAGCTAGCATGGTGTGGTTTGAACATTGGACTATGACTCTGGAGATCAGGATTCAAATCCCAGCTTGATCATGGAACCCACTGGGTGACCCTGGGGAAGTCACATTCTCTCAGCCTCAGAGGAGGGCAATGATAACTCCCCTCTGAACAAATCTTGCCAAAAAAAGCCCTGTGAAAGCTTGTTGGGGCAATTAGCTTACAGTTGTAAACCGCTTAGAGATTGCTTAGTGCATTATGAAGCGGTATATAAATGAAGCTGCTATTATTATCCATAGGTTGGAAATGACCTGAAGGCACACAACACAACACACACACACACACACACACACACAAAGATATTCTATGAATGGAGAGGTATTATGAATAATATGTGTGTGTTGTTTACAATCAATTCCTCCTTCACACAGATAACCCAGGGAAGATTTAAACTAGCCGTTAACACAGGGCTTTTAACCCAAGTCTTTGGAATCTCACAATTTTGCT
>CM034703.1:12919065-12932101 GCA_020142125.1 Phrynosoma platyrhinos | reverse complement strand
TGGAGGTCTTTAAACAGAGGCTGGATGGCTATCTGTTGGGGATGCTTTTATTGTGAGTTCCTGCATGGAAGGGGTTGGACTGGGTGGCCCTTGTGGTCTCCTACTCTATGATTCCATGATTCTGAGAGTTAGTATGAAGCTCCATTTCCAAGGACTGGAACTGTAACAATGAAGTCTCTGCTGCTGGAGTCCATGCAGCAGCCTAGTCTCTGTCTATGCCAGAGAGGGTGTCATCCAAAGTATTTATGTGCCATGGAGACTCATATGGGAGGAGATGTTCCTCATAAAGCAAAACACATGATCTCATGTGAATTTCCCTGCTCCATAAAAGGCCAGCTCATGAAGCAGTGTGGGGGAAAGCTCAACACGATGAAGTCACGTTGCCTTATAAATCTTACAAAATAGAGAAGAAGGGGTGAAAATGAAGGGGTGGTGAATTGGGTGGTGTCCCATGTTGTTATTGTAACAAGGGTGGGGATTATGGAAATTCTCCAGATGTTTTTGGACTGCAACTTCCAACGTTCCTCACCATTGGCTATGTTGGCCAAGGCTGCTGGGAGTTACAGCTCAACAGCGTCACAATCTCCACTTTGGGTACAATACGTAGCTCCTCCAGTAGTTTCAGAGTCCCTTTGAGCTGAACTTGGAAAGCTTACTTTTTGGGACTGTGACTCCTTTTGAGTTGTGGTCTTAAAATGGAACTTTTCCAGGCTCTTCTTTTAGCAGTGGTCATGGCACAAAGAAAACACACTAAACCAATAATGGACAGCATCCCATCCCAGGCCTGTGCTGCATGATATTTGCCTTCTTTACTTACTTCTTCTTTTCTTACTCAGCCTTTCTCCCAGCAAGGGACCCAAAGCAGCTTATAAAATTTCTAAAACTAAATAATAAAAAAGTTAAAACACAGCTAAATGAATTATCCTATTAAAATGCCATTAATTTTTAACATCTTTTTATTAGTATTATTTTAAAAACGACATTGATATACAACAACCAAATCACATTTGTACAACTTGCATCTTCACTACACATACTTGCCCAGAAATTTCTGTACCTTGTCCTATTCAACAGAACAGGCTGTGGCATTCACCTGTGTACCATTAAAATGCTGAAGAGATGGGGTGAGTGGGGTTCATTTTACCAAATTTTCACTTTAAGCAAATGAAACTATGGATATATAAATACATTTAGGTGGTGCATATGATATTGTGATTTAAAAGTACAGTGGGCCCTTGGTATCTGCTGGGATTTGATTGCAGGACCCTCCTGTGGTTAACAAAATCTGTGGATGCCCACGTCCCATTAAATGCAATGGCATAGTAAAATGGTGTCCCTTATATCAAATGGCAAAATCAAGCTTTGCTTTTTGGAAATTATATATTTTTTGAATATTTTGAAACTGTGGATGCTTTAATCCATGGATAAAAACATCTATGGATACGGAGAGCTGACTGTTTAACTTTATTTCTGCTAGTTGTTTATAACTATTACCATTATATTCACTGATGTATGTGAATTATGTGCAAGTAAATACTGTGTAAATTATGTACAAGTAAATATTTAGGCTGTGCATATGATATTGTAATTTAAAGGTATAATTTTAGTTGTGCTACTTGTTTATGTCACAGCTATTACCATTACATTCAATGATGTATGGGAATTATGATTTATGAGTAACATTAGTACGAAAAAACAAGGGGAAACTAATGACTTTCTAAGAATTCATGGGCTCTCCAAGTCAGCTTCACATTTAAGTATTTCTGCTGGACACTTCCTATTGTAAGCTGCTTGGATTGTGTGGCAATAAGCGGGATACAAATAAATTTTATTATTATTATTTATTATTCCTACAGAAAGATTGGTTCCATATATATTGTTCACTGTTGGTCTCAACAAATGTATTGGTCATTTATGCTCTCTGTTGTGATATATTAGAGCTTTGTCAATTTGTTTATGTACAATTATACCTTTTTACATCTTTTAATATTGCATACCTGTTTTGGTTTGTGATAAGGGCCGAGAGAAAGCCCTCCTCCAAGGATTTTGTGTTGTAGTGGTTTGAGCATTGGACTCAGGGTTTGATTCCCCGCTTGGCCCTGAAACCCACTGGGTGACCTTGGGCAAGTCACACTCTCTCAGCCTCAGGGAAAGGCAATGGCAAACCTGCTCTGAACAAATTTTGCCAAGAAAACTCCATGATGGGGTTGCCATAAGTCGGAAATTACTTGAAGGCACACAACCACAACAACAACAACAACAACAACAACATTTATAAGGGAAAATACCAGCTTTCAGCTAGTATGGACCTAAGCTGTAGAGGGCTTTATATAGCTTCATATTTGCATGTGTAAGTTGACTCCTGTTTGAAATAGTTTGCACTCAAATCAGGCTCATTTGAGTTCATTAGATCGAATCACACTTTGCCTTTCAGTATAGAGGTGTGAGGGATTAGGTGTATTCTTTTCTTTCTAAATATAAAGATTAGCATTAGCGAACAGGCTAAATAGCATGCTATGGGGTCTGTTCTGTTTACAGTAATTACACGGGTGTATAATTGTCCAGAAATGTGGGTTGTTGTTTTTTAACTTGCTGTGTTCCCATTCAGCTACGCAACTGTACAGGTTTGGCCAGTGAGACAGCTGCAGGGTTTCTATTCTTTTGGCTGGGAGCTTTTGGAGATGAATAGAGGGAGGGGATCAGAAGGCTGGGATGGATGGTTGGTTTGTTCTGCCAAGAACCACAGGGAGACTACACATTCCTTGCATCTCCTTTCATCTTCATTCTTTTTTATTGCTTGCTCGCTTAGCTCCAAAACACACTGCAGAAATCATCCAGTTTGAGACCCCCTTTCACTGCCCTGGCTCAGTGCTAGGGAATTCTTGAGAGCTGTAGTTTTGTGTAATATAACCTTCCCAGCCAGAGAGCTCTGATGCCACAATAAACTACAATTCCTAGGATTCCCTAGCACTGAGCCAGGGCAGTGAAAGCGGTCTCAAACTGGATTATTTTTGCAGTGTGTTTTGGACCTATATCCCACAGCCTCTACCCTCTAAGCCAGTCTGCTGTTCCCTTGTATAGTGGAGGACTCCATCGTAATTCCAGTGTTGAAATCAGGTTTAGCTCCCTGTCCAGTCAAATTCTGGACAAGGGATGTCGGTGAGGGTGCCTTAGGCAATCTTGGCTTGAATCTGTGCAAAAAACAGGGAGTTCTTCAGCTGCCAAGTGAAAGAAATAAGATTTCCCCAGAAGGCAGAAAATTAGGTTGCATCTGCAGAAATAATCTGGCACCACTTTAACTGCCTTGGCTCATTGCTTTAGCTAGTGCAAAAAACTGCAGTCAGAATGTCAACTGAGCTTGAAGCCACCTTGGGTCCTGTCCTGGGAGAAAGGCGGCATAGAAATAAAATAAAATAACTGGGGCAGGTTACAGGGACCATACAGCTCCCCTACTAAAACAGCTCCACCGGCTGCCGGTTTGATTCCATGCCAGGGTGACCCAACTGCAACGGAAGGACAAGGCACTGCAATGTGTACGACCTTCAAGAAAAGTGTAGGACATTACAAAATAAAAGCTGAAAACACTGGTATAAATGTAATTTATTTGCTTCTTAGTCATGCTCAAAATGGGGGACATTTTGACATGCCTCCTGGACAGTAAGTAGGTCATGTCCTAGAAAATGTAGGTCATGTCCTAGAAAAGGAAGTTTTCTGGTCACCCTCTTCTAGACACAAGTCAAAGAGCTGGTTATGTCCTGGTTCAGGTTGATGCTATCTGGTAGACTGTATCTCCCTGTATGAACTGGCCCTGGCCCTGAGATCCTCAGGAGAGGCCCTTCTCCCAGTCCCACCACCATGACAAGCATGGTTGGTGGGGACATGAGAGAGGACCTTCTTGGTGGCTGCTCCTAGACTCTAGAACTCTCTTCCCGGAGAAGCCAGAATGACCCCTTCCTTGTCCTTCCATCGTCAGACTAAAACTTTTTTTTAATTCCAAAATGCTTTTAAAACAGAAAAGCTTTTAAAGACAGGCTTGTTTTAAACTGATCTGTTTTTAATTGCTTTTTTATCTTTTTAATTGCTTTTTATCTTTTAAAGTGTAGGCTTAATTGTTTTAATATTGTGAATCATTTAATTCCATTTTAATGTATGGTTTCAGCTCTTTTCTCTTAAGTGGGAAACTGCCTTCAGTCCCATTTTTTGGGAGAAATGTGGGATGGTGATGATGATGACAGGTTCACCATGGAGTGGAAAAATCCAACCACAATAGGCTTTCCAGTTCACATAATGGTCAATCGAGGAAATAGGGACAGACAACCTTTGGCCACTGTTGATTCTGTTGCTTATTGTAGATGGTTACAGAAGGACAAACAAATGGATCCTAGAACAGATCAAGCTGGAAATTTCCCCGGAAGCCAAGATGATTAGGCTGAGGCTGTTGTACTTTGGCTACATTATGAGAATGGAAGACTCATTAGAAAAGACAATAATGCTAGGAAAGGTGGATGGATGTAGAAAGAGAGGGACCGCATGCTAGATGGATGGACTCCATTAAGGAGGTCATAAGTATGAATTTGCAAGACCTAAGCAGAACAGTGGAGGACAGGGAATCTTGGAGATGTCACCATGAGTTGAGATTGACTCAAGAGCAAATACACAGTTACAGAAAAATCAGCTCAAATTCTTGCTCTATCCCAGTTCAGGTGTTATTGCACCATTTACTGTAGACACACTACCACAACCTGACACATAAAGTCTTTGTTTCTCTTCTTCTTCAACATCTTATTACTGCTGCTACTGCTTAAAAACATCCAATTAGACAGAAAACAAGTGGGAAAACTGGGTTTTAGGTGCATGCAAAATGACACTCTACAAAGGCCTTTCTTCATCAGACGCTTTGTTTATTGAGGTATGCCTGTATACATAACAGAACGTATTTCTATGTACAGTATAGGATTGGGAGTTAGTGTGGCATAGTGGTTTGAGTGTTGGACTGTGACTTTGGAGACCAAGGTTCAATTCCAAGTTTGGCCATGGAACCCACTGGTTGACCTTGGGCAAGTCACATTCTCTCAGCTTCAGGGGAAGGCAATGGCAGACCTCCTCTGAACAAATCTTGCCAAGAAAACCCCATGATAGGTTCACCTTCTGGTTGCCATAAGACTTGAAGCCACACAACAACAAGAAGTATAAGACTGTGCTGCTGGTATACATCAGAATACAATCATCCCTCCGTATCCATCCCCAGGTTCTTTATTAATGGATTCAACCAACCATTGCTTGAAAATATTTAAAATAAAATATACATTCCAGAAAGCAAACCTTGACTTTGCCATTTTATATAAGTTACCCCATTTTACTACAACATTGGATTTAATGGGACTTGAGCATTCACAGATTTTGGTATCCATGGAGGTCCTGGAACCAAACCCCAGTGGATACCAAGGGCCCACTGTACAGTACAGTCGATCTTTCCAGAACAAGTAAGAAAAGCAGAATCATCCCTTCTAAACCTCAACAAAGCAGATCAAATAAAATTGCTACTGATATATGAGGTGCCAGTCAAATCTGATCCTGGGGCAATTTAATGAAATGAGGGAGATTTCACAATCAAATGACTGATTGTTCTGGAAGAGGAATCTAATATCACCAATAATGTTTTGAGAAAGAATGTGTTTTTGGATCCCATTGATGTGTAAGTTACAGAAGAAGATTTTTTATTTTAATGAAGAATGAATTAACAGGAGTAAAAGAAAGGCACATTAGCTAATTCTTTATTACTTTTTTTTAAAAAAACAATGTACATGATAATTACTTTCCTTTAAAAAGATCCATGCACACTTGTGATCCCAGCCATCATAGGCAAAATACATTTAAAATGGGATGCATTTTGTTGATTCCCAAAGAAGTAAAGGACATTAAGGAGATGGCAAATTACAAACCTATTTCTCTATTAAATACTGACTACAAGTTATTAGCAACAATTTTGGCTGAAAGACTTAAATGCATCCTGAGAGATTATATTAATAATGATCAAGCTGGATTTTGCCCACTCGTCAAATGGATAATATTAGATTAATTCTCAATATTTTGGAATATTATGAGAGGAATAACGATAACAAATTATCCTTCATATTCACAGATGCAGAAAAGGCACCTGATAATGTCAACTGGGATTGTATGTTCGAAATACTGTAGAGGATGGGGGTTGGAGAAAATTTTGTTAACTGGATTAAAAGAATATATGAAAATCAAAATGCACAATTAGTTATAAATGGGGGGAAATCTGAAAAATTTGAAAGGAACCCGACAAGGTTGTCTCTGCTCTCAGGTGCTTTTTATAATTGTACTAGAAGTGTTGGCTAATAATATTAGAAAAGGCAACGAAATCAGCGGCACTAAGATCAAAGGACTTGAATATAAATTAAAGGCTTTTGCCGATGATCTTGTGATCATTTTAGAAGACCCTAATCACCAAATGGGAAAATTATTTAGCAACATTGAGAATTTTGGTAAAATATCTGGTTTACAAATTAATAGGAGCAAGACATCATTAACAACTAAAAACCTAACAAAAAAGAGGAACAATACGTGAAACTTGCATCAAAATGTCAAATTTAAAAAAAAGTCAGATACTTGGGAATCTGGCTGAATAATAAAAATACAGATCTGTTTGTGAACAATTATACAATTAAATAGAAGGAAATTTAAAAAGAATTAATGAAATGGAGTAAATTGCAGCTATCTTTTTCAGGACTAACAGAGGCTGTCAAGATTATGATCCTACCTAAGATGAATTTTCTATTTCAGTGCATTCCGGTATTAAACAATGATATACCCCTCAAAGAATGGCAAGCAGACATTAAAAAATGTATTTGGAATAACAAAAGCCACGTGTAAATTGCAAGACTATGACATGCCAAAAGGAAGGAGGAGGAGGTGGTGTACCTGATCTGAATCTATATTATCAAGCAAACGTACTAGCAGACTGGATAACACTTGATACTGCTAAATTTAGAGGGATTTAATAACAGTTTCGGATGGCACGCATACCTTTGGTATGGCAAGGCATCAGTTCATGGTGAATTTAGACACCATGTGATAAAAAAGATCCCTTTTACAAGTCTGGGAAAAAATTAGGAAGAAATTCTACACAAAAAATCCCTTATGGATTTCCCCACAAGAGGCTTTTGTGGGAAGATGGAAAACTATTGACATGTGGCTTACCTACAAAGACATTTTATCTAAATCAGGAATTAACAAATATGAAATGAAATCAGTTGAGGAATTAATGCAATTGGACCCTAAAATACATTGGTTGTTCTACACACAACTAAAGGAAAGATTTAAAATGGACCAAAGGATAAGAGGAATTTGGAGAAGATATGGTAGACTATTACAAAATATGGTTCAGTCTAGAAACGAAGAGAGTAACAAAACTATATATAGACTTTGGAGGAATTATGAACAAGGAGAAGACTTGATAACAGATATGATGATCAAATGGGCATCAGACTGTGATCAAAATATAGATTTGGAAAGTTGGAAATATGCTAGAAGCAAAAGTCAAACATTTACCAAATCTCAAAATCTAAAATTAAATTTGTGGGAAAAAGAATAGAGATGGCATTTGACACCCAATAAAATTGCAAAGATTTATAAAACAGCTTCAACTGTTTGTTGGAAATGCCACTCAGCTATAGGCTTCTGATTTCATGTTTGGTGGCATTGCCCAAAACTTAAAAGATACTAGAAGCAGATACATAATGTCTTTTGAAAAGATGCTACAGGTTAAATCTGAAATGAGACCTCAAATTTATCTATTGGATATGTTGAACAAAATCCCAACCCAGATAGAAAAAAAATATTGGCGTATTATCAGGAAACTCTAAGATAGTGTTTCGATCCCAAGATGACTGTTCTCAGAAAGGTATGACTTTTTAAAAGTTCTTCTGTTTTTCTTTTATTCTTTATTGTGTAAAATAATGAGATGATAGATCGATAAGGGCCTGTTATTGTAGTGTCGTGGGAAGTCAAAGTTAAGAGAAGATTCTGTTTGGGGTTATTGTGTATATGCCACCTATTGTATATAACTGAAGATGATGTTGTTTTATGTTATAAAATAAAAAAGATTAAAACTTCCGGGGGGAGGGGGAGACAGGGGATGCACAAGAAAGCAAAAGACATGGGTTTTCCAAGACAGCTATTCATCTCAAAAATCATGATTCAAATGGAGATGTAAAACAAGAGAAGAACAGAATAAAGCTACAGCTGCCTCAAAATATTTAATAGTTAAATAGTTTAACTATTTAATAGCTAATACTTCAATATTTTGATGCAGTTATAGCGGTAGTCTGCACTTCTAGCTAATGGAATATAATTAAATCTGTAGTGGTAGAATAACATGTTTTGTTCTACAGTATTAACTGTTTTTCTTTTTCCTTTTCATTACTGTTTATGGGGGAGTCAGAGTTCATTTGTAAAGGTATCTACATTAAAGAAATACAGTCGCCCCTTCCAATCCGTGGGGGATCTATTCCGGATCCCCCCCCCCGCGCGAATCGGAAAAACTGCAAATATTGGAGCCCCGTTGTTTTTAACGGCTGCGTGGCCCTGCGTGCCACCCAGCGGGTGTGGTGCAGACACGGGCATCATTTTGTTCCTCCTGGCTTCCTGTCCATGGGAATTCCAAACCGTGAATGGGAAGTCAGCAAATCCAGAGTGACAACTGTATGTAATGCAGTTTGACACCACTTTAACTGCCCTGGCTCCATCCTACAGAGTCCTGGGATTTGTAGTCTTGTGAATCACAGCGCTCACGCAGAGAAGTCCTTGCAAAACTACAAATTCCAGGATTCTATAGGATCCTACAAAAATTAAAAGTGATGTCAAGCTGCATTATTTCTACAGTGTAGATGCACCTTGTGTCTATGTTCAATATTTGGTTAGGTTCTTCTTCTGTAATAGGTTAGTGTTTTAAAGAGTGTGTCAGTGATGATAGATGTATTAGAGTGTTTTAGAGATGATTGGTTAGTATTTCAGAGAGTTTAGTTTAATAGAGAATCGTTTAGTTTAATTATAGTTAAATATATATGATATGTGTCAATGCCTTTTTCTTTTACCTTTTTTTCTTTTGCTTTCCCCCCTTTTATTCTGCTTTTCTTGCATCATGTTTAGTTTGTTATGCAATAGTTTGTATGTGTTAAAACCTCTATATGTGTGTGTATGTGTGTGTGTGAAAAAAGGGAAAAAATATTAAAACAGTGTCTCATGGTAGTGATGGTATGAAAAATCAGAATGATGTAGTCTTTCCTCTTCCCCCTGTACCCTGCTTGCTAGCAATTTATTTTGATCAGACGATTGGGATAAACTCTGGATTTGCTCTATGTTATCTTGTAAAACAGCCACAGTAAGAGTGATTATGACAGTAAGAGCTATTTGACAGCAGAACATGCTGCCTTGCAGTATAGTAGAGTCTCCTTTGGAGGTCTTTAAACAGAGGCCAGATGGCCATCTGTTGAGAGTGATTTAATAGTGCATTCCTGCATGGCAGGGGGTTGGACTAGATCGTCCTTGTGTTCCCTTCAGCTCTAGTAGTGCAACTGCAGCTGCCTCCAAAATCCCTTACTGAGCATGCATGAACAACAAACCAGAGAGAAAGGGGGAAAACAGATAAGCCTGCCTCACTAACTACGCACAGCATGTTACATACAAAGCAAAACAAAACAGATCTTTATGTTTGGCTACCAAAATGAAAATCAGAAGAAAAGTGAAAAGTCATCCTTGGGTGTTGGAAGAAGCCTTTCAGCACTCTCTAGAAAGCTAAAAATGTTTTTGTTTACTTGTGCAAGGCTTACCAGACCTAATTGCTTTCTTTCTTATGCCCGTGTTGTTAGTTCTGAATAAAACATTGAAGCACTCTTGAAGTGCACAACACTAAAGAATGGAATACAAGGCATGATGGTGTCTGATATGGACTGACTAAAGAGTCTTTTGTCCTGTTAAAATTCCACTTTATAGCTCCATGTGCTAAAGTCCTAGGACTCCAGGGGACTAGGGTTTAAATCCCTGCTTGACCATGGAAACCTGCTGGGTGACCATGGGTAAGTCATACCCTCTCAGCCTCAGAGGAAGGCAAAGGCAAATGTGCTCTGCACAAATCTTGCTAAGCAAACTGCAAGATGTGGTTGCCTTAAGGCAGTGATAGGAGGGTTGCAGACTGCCAGAAATAGTGCAAATTGAGTCCACTGTTAGGGTTAGGGTTAGGATTAGGGAATCATGGGAACTGTATTTTATTGTGGCACCAGAACTCTCTGACAGAGAAGGCTTAATGTCTCAGAAAAAAAAAAAACACCAATTCTCATGATTCCCTAGCAATAACCCTAACCCTAAAAGTGGACTCAATTTGCACTATTTCTGGCAGTCTGCAACCCCCCATAGTGAACCTTTTAGAGACTGAGTACCCAAATTGTACCCAAAACCCACTTATTTATCACAAAGTGCCACGTCCCTCTGGCTTTCTACTAATGAACTCTTGCGAACTCTGTGCTGGGGTGACAGCACGCGTGCCCACAGAGGGCTCCGGGTACCACCTCTGGCACATGTGTCATAGGTTTGCCATCACTGCCTTAGGGTCTCCATAAGTTGCAAACAACTTAAATGCACATAACAAACAACAACAACAACAAACAAAGCCTGAATTGTGGAAGCCCTGGAGCCCTTGCAAAAGTGGTCCAAGCTCTGTTCTCTTTCTCAAGTTTCTGCCCTAAGTCTGCATCATGGATTTGTTCTAATTGCAGTATGATTAATTGCAACAAAACTGCTCTGAAATGCAGGCACGCATAGCTGAAAGGCTGAACCAGCCCCACAGAACCTGCTCCCCGTCTTTCCTTCCCTACCACCATTGCCATAAAAGTGACTTTCCCAGCCTCTCTGGTGTACTAATGACTGGTGCTCAGTTTTAAGGGAGGAGTAATGTGGTTTTAATTGGATGATTATTTTACTAGGCTTGTTGTAGATGTCATATTTTTATAAAACCTTTTCCACCACTTTAGAGAGGCAACTTAGCTCTGAAAGGCAATGGAGAGATCGAGATCAAGATCTAGATCCTACCTTTTCACAGGAACTGAGGTGCCTCACAACCAATTAAAATAAAGTACCTCTAAAAAAAATTAGTATAAAAGTTTTTTAAAAGAGGTAAGGAAACAATTCTCTCAAAGACACAAAGTTAAAACTCTTATTACATGATAAAAGTGTAGCCCACGCCATTAAAAGCTCCTTCTCCCATGTGGATTGTATACACACACACACACACACAGTTTTTGCAGACAGAAACCAGGACATGTGTAGTCAAGCAACATCTGAGTGTGGTCAAGGTTTTAACTTATGTCAAGTCAACTTCAACATATGGCAGCCCTATGAAAAGCCTCCCAGAGCCATGGCTTCCTTGATTGAGTCTATCCCTCTGGAATGCGGTCTTCCTCACTTCTTACTGCCTTCTACTGTAAAAGGTAAAGGTATTCCCCGTTGACAAGGTTGTCAAGTCGTGTCAGACCGTAGAGAACGGTGCTCATCTCTGTTACTAAGCCAAAGAGCCAGCCTTGTCAGAGACTACTCTGAGATCATGTGGCCAGCAAGATTGCACAGAATGTTGTTTACCATCCCACCAAAGTCTACTTGCATTTGCATGCTTTCAAACTGCTAGGTTGGCAGAAGCTGGGACTAGTGACAGGAGCTCACCCCATTATTATTGCCTTTTCTAATGATTCATATCTCATGGCCATAGTCACACAAGCTACAATAGGCTGCAGCACTTTGCTTTTGTTTGAGCCTCCTGGGAGTGTAAGATTCCACCCCGTCCTGTCATCTCTCATTCCTCAGTTAATGGAGCATAAACTACATTTGCACTTTCACATCAGTTTGCAACAATGGAAGTAAGCTGAAAATAAAGGGGGGGATGTGGGAGGAGGAGAGAGAAACTGGGACATTTTAAAATCAGCCCCCCCCCCCAAAAAAAATGTGAGATAACAGAAGGTTAATTGGAACTGTCCTGCTAAATTGGGATTGGTGGAAAGTGTGTAACCATTGACTCAGGGGGTTGCAGACTGCCAGAAATAGTGCAAATTGAGTCCACTTTAAGGGTTAGTGTTAGTGTTAGGGAATCATGGGAATTGTTTTGCTTTTTTCTGAGACATTGAGCCTTCTCTGTCAGAGATCTCTAGTGCCACAATAAAATACAGTTCCCATGATTCCCTGACCCTAACCCTAAAAGTGGACTCAGTTTGCACTATTTCTGGCAGTCTGCAACTCCCCTCGGTTGCACAGATTATGACATTCAGATAAAAAGCACAGAGTCAAACAAATGAAGAAAAGATAGACACTCACACACATTCACTAAGGGCAGGTGTAGACGGGCAGCCATGGGCTGCCCTGAGAAGCAGAGGATTGGGGCCAAAGCTGCCCCATGCCTCGGCCCCAATCCACCCTTAGGGCAGCCCTGGAAGGAGTGCTAAAATAACGCTCCTTCCAGAGCGGGCAGAAGGGGCGCCTGAAGAGACACCGTGCGTCTCTTCGGCGTCCCTTCCGGCCCAGCGTGTCCAGACACTGAGCCGGAAGGACGTCATCGGAGCGCTCGCCGTGTGCAATGGCGGGCACTCCGATGACATCCTCAGGAAGGGGTTGGGGCGCCCGGTGTCCGGCTGCCCCTCCCCTTCCTTGGCTTGAAGATGGTGCTTTGCGCCGTCTGCAAAGCCCCTTACTTATTTTTTAAAGAAGTGCTTTACCTCAGAGATTCCTCCCCTTTGCCCTTGAGATTAGAAAACTAGAGCCAGACCCTGGGAGCCTCCTCTGGTGTGATTTTTGTTGTTGCTGTTATTCTAGCCAGAGCTTGGAAAACTGGTCATTCTGGATGGGAGGTTATAGAAATTGTATGCCGAAAGAGTACATTTTCCAAGGTCTGGTTCCAGCTCTGATTAAAAACACTCTTTAATTCAATTTCATAGAATCATAGAATCATAGAGTTGGAAGAGACCACAAG
>CM034703.1:12908404-12918965 GCA_020142125.1 Phrynosoma platyrhinos | reverse complement strand
ATATATATATATATATATATATATATATATATATATATATATGGAGCCCAGACATTCAGAATGTAAGGAATCACTGTGAAGGAAGGAGAGGAAAAATACACTTGCCTTTTCTTTCTTAGAAATCCACCCCCTTCTAACATTTCAGCCCCTACCTGCAATAACTAAGCTATTCATGCATTCATCTCTGATCAGAGAGACTTTTCATTGCTCTTAACGTTTTGAAGAAAAATCCTGCCATGCAAACAATAGCGGCAGCTACTTATAAATATCAGCCGTGCAGCAGGTATTCATTAGAAAGTGGGAAGTACCTAAGTTCACCTGGGGCCTGTTTAGAGTTTCCTCACCTGGGCTTGCTCTTGTTTGAACAAAAGGACCCATTTCTACACTCCTGCCTTTCTTCTGTCTGTGCGTCCGCAACAAATGGCTTTCAGAAAGAAGTGTCTGTACTCTCCAAATACACCTGCGTCCAAAATCAATCATTGGACTTGCCAAAATGATTGGTATCCTTTTTACCCAGAAGGAGAAACTGTATGCAATCAAAGACAACGAGGAACTGATCATAACAAAATTCCTGGCAGGTCAGACCAGGACAAGAGTCCTGATTCTGACAGTGGCTATCCAGATGCCAATTTGCAAGCCCACAGGCAACCCTCTTGCTCAGAGCCAGAATAAAACCAAAATCCAAAAGGAAATTTGGTAAGTTAATTGGGTAACTGATAAGGAATTCTGCTCTGCTTCTAAAGAATGGAAATACTTAGCCAGGGTATGTGTTACAGTCCTCCCAGGTCCTAACTATGCCATGGTACATCATGCAGACAATTCAGAGGTGTTGACCCTGTGGTAATGACTTGGGGCTGGTTTGTTGTTGTTTGTTGTTCTGTTGTTGTGTGCCTTCAAGTTGTTTCCAACTTATGGCAACTAAGGCAAACCTATAATGGATTTTCTTGGCAAGATTTGTTCAGAGGAGGTTTCTCATGAGACCCAGCCTAGTATAGTGGTTTGAGTGTTGGACTACTACTCTGGAGACAAGGATTCAGTTCCCAGCTCAGCCATGAAACCCACTGGGTGACCTTGGGCAAGTCACATGCTCTCAGCCTCAGGGGAAGGCAATGGCAAAACCTCCTCTGAACAAATTTTGCCAAAAAAAAAAAAAAACCTGTGAGAGGGTTGCCTTAGGGTCACCATAAGTTGGAAATGACTCAAAGGCGCACACAACAGGTTTGCCATTGCCATTCTCTGACAATGAGAATATGTGACTTGCCCAAGGTCACCCATTGAGTTTCATGGCTGAGCCAGGAATCAAACCCTGGTTTCCAGAGTCATAGGCCAACACTAAACCACTACACTGGCTTTACCTTATCTACATGATTAAAATACTTCTCATTCTGTTTGAATAGAATGTGATCCTGCCACAATTCAAAGGAGTTTGTGCTTTTTTGGGGGGGGGGGAGGCAAAAAATGCTACAAACTCTGCAGAAAAAGGCTTTGCGGATATTACTAGATTACATGCAAGGATGTGCATTATCGAATGTGTACATCCATTTGCTTCTCATGGATTCACATGCACATTTTCAGCAGAGGGAGGGTGAATAGATGCAAATTTGCACAGGAAAGTGAAGACAATTAAACATTGATGTGAATGAATGGAAATTCACAGCAATTCATATAATATACTTAGGTGTAGACTAGCCCTAGGATTGATGTCAGGGTCAAAAGCTGAGTATTAAAGTCAACCCTTGGTGATATCAATAACCGTGATACACTGAGCATCAACCTTATTGATCAGAGCATGACATAGAAATAAACCCAAGAAGTCTATCAAAAGACAACAAAATTAAGTTTTCCAAGCTCTGCATTTAACAGAAAAAGGTTAAAGTTCTTGAACTTCTGTTTTTAAACACCTTTCCAAGCAAAGCTTTTAACAACATGAGAGCTGTGGTCCCAGCAAAGAAAGATTTCCAAGCCCTGCCTTGAACAGAAAAAAACAAACTGTCCCTAGCTCTTTCTAGCACTTTTCCACACAAAAAGAAAGTTGTCCAAACTCCCACTTTTGATAGATTTATCACATTAGCCAGTGTCCCTCACTATCCTCATTTCTTTTGTTTTTTGTAATTAGACTGTGAAATCCTGTGATGATAGTCCTAGTGATAGCCATTATTTTGGGGGAGAGAGAGATGGTGATAATGACAATGACAATGACAGGCTAATTAGGCAGTAGAGATCAACAGCTCAATTCTATCTGCATGTCAATTGAAATAAGCCCCCTTCTTTTAGTTTAATGGGACTTCTAACTTTAAAGTGCTGGGAATCTAACATATTCCAGACACAGTTTCAAAGCTGTGGGGTGGTGGGGAGTGAAGACAAAGGACTAAAAGATGGATAGACAGAGAGAGGGAAGGAAGGTGAAAGAAAATAATAAACTTAGATAGGTGACATAGGGAAAGAAAGAGAGAGAGAGAGAGAAAAAGAAAGAAAGAGGAAAACATGAAAGTAGCCAGAAAAAATGGGGAGGGACAAAAATGAGAGAAAGAGAAGACTAACGTAACTAAGAGATTTTGTTGTGTGCCTTGAAGTCATTTCCCACTGGTGGCAATGCTAAGGTGAACCTATCAGGGGGGTTTTATTACAAGATTTGTTCAGAAGGCGTTTGCTTTTGCCTTCTTATAAGGCTGAGAGAGTGTAACTTGCTGGGGTCATGTCTGAGAGAGAAAAACATGAAGGGGAGAGAAGGAAAGCAAAAGACATTTAGCTAGGAGTCAAAATTTAGCTAGGACAGAAAATGAAGGATTGGGGAACGATGGAGAAAGTGAATGCAGTTAGGGGTTGTGGGGAGGAAAAAGAGAAAGAGAGAGAGATTAAAAGGAAGTGATAGGAGTTTGGGGAGTGGAGGAGAATGACAAAAAGGATGAGAGAAAAGTAAGATTAAGAAATTAAAAAGAAAGGAATGAAGTGTCTAAACCAGGGGTAGGCAACCTTTCCCCTTTAAGGGCCGAGGGACTTCAGCTCCCAGAAGCCTCAGCCATGTTGGCCTATAGTCCCATGTTGGCCAATAGATCCTGGGATTCTGGGAGCTGAAGTCCCTCGGCCCTTAAAGGGGAAAGGTTGCCTACCCCTGGTCTAAACAGAGCTATTTTTTTACCAGCCTTTTTACTAACCACTGTGCCACCTACATAGATAGCAATAGTATTTACATTTCTATACCGCTTCATAGTGAACTCAGTAGTCTTGGATCCAGAGCAGAGCAGAGGGTGAGCCCTGGAGCCACTATGGCTGTGAGGAAAGGAGAAATCTAAGTAAATGCACACACATCTTTTCCCCCAGAGAGTTTTTGTATGTTGCAGCAACAAATCAATGAAGCCTTGGGGTTTATATCAAGCTGCTGCTCTACTAGCAGTGCTGAAGAGTGACATTCAGCCCTTTCTTCTTGCCCAGAGCTGAGCTGCCCAAAACTGGAGAATTTTGCACCTTTGTTTCCTTCGTGGAGATGACTGGAGACTCAGGACAGGCCCTGAGATTTGTCGATCCTACTTGACAGGATTTGAAGCGAGAGGAAGCTCCTAGAGGAAAGGAGGGGACAATTTCACAGTCTGACAATGCAAAGAGCTGACACTCCTGTCCTTGATGGCTGTCTCTCTCTCTCTCTCTCTCTGTAGGGCTGTGGTGGTGGAAAGGCTGCTCTTCATTGTGCTGCCCCTGGACCAGAGTTATACTTTTGTCCTCTTCTGTTGCAAACAAACAAAAAAAAATCTTGCAAAAGAAAACCTTCAAGCCCACTCCCCCCATAGTCAATGACCCTGCACCTGCTATGAATACTAAATCTTCTGCTGGGATATAAAACTCTTTACACTGATTAATTTGAGCCCGCTGATGGCTCTTATCCTGGTTTCAGAGTAATTGTTTCTCTTGTCTGTGGCCTTCCCTCCTTACATTTCACTGCATATTTATTAGGTTCTCTGCTGAGGCTATCTGCGGCCACATTAAACCAATTTACTCCTTGAAACGGCTGACCTTCGATCTGCGGCTGCATCCTCCTTTCTATACCAGTAGCAGCAGCAACAAAAATCGTGGTGGCAGAATAACCCTTTTAACAATGCGCTGGGGCTATGGATTCTTGTACCTCTGAATCCTGCATGGGTTGACAAAAGAAATCAATTATTGCTCCCTAATCACTGAAAGCTAACAGATTTTTTCCCCCTATTAGGTGCCTTTGTTTTCCTGGAGACCTGACCATGTCATCTCAGTTAAAAAATATGAATGCACAGGCACTAGTGCTGTCTTTGCCTGGTTTGTTCTGAAGGGTACGTTGCTTTTGTCCAGAACAGGCAAACATAGCATCTGTGTTATGGGGCTTGATTATGGAGTTTGCAATGTAGATTGTGGTGATCCACTCAAAGACATAGATAGCAGGGGGAAAGCAGCAGCAGCAGCATTTTTGGAGGGTGCAGCGTGGCATCCTCTTCTGGGGGCCATGATCTCTACTCAGCTTGCCTATCCGTGGATGCTAGAACACATCTTTGCTTGGATAATAATAAAACAGCTTCTGGGGCTCTTTCACACTACAGTGGTCCCTTCACATTTGCTGCGGTTAAAGACACAGGACCCCCATAAATGTGGAACAACCTCAAATAAAAACCACTATTCTTTTTACCTGATGGAACACCTCTCTAGGAATCTCCAGGTCCTTCAGTGCAACTCTGGGAGCAACATCTGCCATAAGTTGATCATAGAATCATGCTGGAGGACATACAGAGAAGTGTTTTCTATAGGAATGTCTAGGTTCTCCAGCACAACTCTATGGTCAACATCTGGCAGGGTTGTGTTGGAGAACCTAGAGATTCCTAGAGATAACATATTAATCAAAACTGCAAATACGGTAGTAAAATCTGAATAAGTCAAAGCCGCAAATATGGAGGGCCAACTGTATACATGTATAATGCTATGATTCTGTTCTACCTGCCATGAGAACATCTTATTGAAACCCTGTGATTTGCCATTTATGCATTCAGAATGTTGGCTAGAATTCAGGAAGAGACAGACATCTTTGTAAGTGGACTTACTGTATATACTTATGGAAAGTCTAGAAATTTTAGTAAAAAAATTGACCCCAGAAACCTGGGTTGTCTAATCCACGGATCAGTGTAAGTGCTGTACTTTAACTCTTATCAAAGAAGGAACCATCCCCTTCTCTCAGTAGAGTGGCAAAAGCAAGAGCTGAGTCCATCCCAAGAGAACCTAAAAGAAGCACCAACCTCCTTTACTCTCTCTGTTGTGGGGCCATTTCTGGCCTGTTTGAATGCCTGGATGGGAACATGGTGGTGGTAGCTGCTCTTTGGCACTTCTCCTCAAAGGAGTGCCAAAAGGAATCAGTCTTTGAAGGGTCTGAATAGAACATTTGTCTATGTTTGTCAGCTTGTCTGGGTTAAAATCAAGCAAAGTTATCACATTAAAGTTCAAGGCTATAGTCACCATTTTCTTTGCTTTGCCTTTTCATCCTTTTTGATATGTCTGCATTTTCTTAGCCCCTCCTGTGTCTGGTTGCCTCCTCCACACATAACATAGCCACCATTTACCATAGTTCCCTCCTCATCCATCAAGCCTCTAGGGTGAGCACAAATAATCATGTCTTCTGGCATTTTCTAAGTTCTTTGGCATTGTTTTCCTTTCCTTCATCCTTTACATCCTTTTGTTACATGCCCCTAAGATTTATCCTCGACCTATCCATGGGATCATAAAAAAATCTATAAATTTTGGACCCCAAACCTGTTTTCAACATGAGGTCGACTTGTAGTCACCGAGGGTCCCCGGACTTTTTGATCCAGGGGCCGGATTGCTGGCCCCCAAATCTTCCAGGGGGCCGGAGGCACGCACATGTGCATGACTCCGGGTGCCATTTTGGAAGACAAAATGGTGCCCGAATAATGCGCATGCGTGCGTGATGCCAGGCACATACGCACGACTCCGGACGGCATTTTGGAAAACAAAATGGTATCCGGCGGCGGGCGCGAGTGCCAGCAGTGGTGGCGACAGACCAGTAGGAAGGCCTTGGCAGGCCAGGTCCTGCCCATGGGCCGTAGTTTGGGGACCCCTGATATACACGATACATGTCCAGGAAACAGAGCTGAGTGGTTTCACAATATCCATAGGAGCTCCATGACATTACAACATAGGGGTATCAGTTGAGCAATAATAGCAATGGTGGGGTGACTGATGTGCCATGGCACCAGTGTGTAATGAGTACTGTATTGGGACACTCCTGATGCATATCTAACACTGGCTAGGAAGTGCTAGAGTGCAATAGGAGTGCCCTGTGTACATCAGAAGTGCCTGATGCTGACCAGGAGTTTCCAATGCATAGCAGAGGTGTCCAGCGCACATCACAAGTGTCTAATGTGCACCAGAAGTTCCTGATGCTCACCAGGAGGACCCAATATGCATCTAATGGACCCTGTGTGCATTGGAAGGCTCTTGCTGGTGCCCTGAAGCACATCTTTGCAATTTACAAACAGGATTTTCTTGGCTTTCTGCAATGTAACTATAGATTTGTAATGTTATACAGAATCTTGTCTGTGTTCAGCAAATGTCAGTATGGTTAAAAAAAATCCACATTTTAAAATGTACACTTAAAGCGATATATACGAACTTGCTTTAACTGGTGGCAGAAAATGTGTATATTTTAAAAATGCACATGAAAATACGTATGAATTTCCATGCAATTTTGATATTTTTTAAAATTGAATTTTTCCACGAGCAATGAGTATCACTTTAGGGAGAAAGGCTGGATATATATTCAGGGAAAAGGAAAGAAAAAAGAACCACACCTACATTTGCCTGGGTGTATCTGACAAATGTGAAATGGGGATTGGATGCACACGCCCTACACACAATGAGCTGGAAATAACAAAATCACAGCCAAGGGAAGGCAACATCTGCGAGACCACATAATATCACTGCCTGCCTTGCTTTCTTTGCAAAGGTAGATTTGGTTTCTATTAATAAAGAGATAATAGGATGGGGGAAAGCCTGGCAGCATGGCAGATTTTGACCAATTACAGCTGTCTTGCAGTCATAGCCGCAGTTACTGTGCAATTATCTGACCACATGGATGGCCGCAGCGGAAACACATGCCACATGGGTTTTGTTTTTTTTATTCTTAGTAATAGTATAATGGGCAAGTTCAGGGGGCTTCCTCCAAACTGCCTTCCTGTGGCAGAAGTGAAAAGATGGTGGAAACAATAAAAGGTCACATTGACCTCTGTCTAGTGGTGGAAGGGAGTGATGGATGCGGGAAGTGATGACCAGGAACCCTTGTGGGCTAGGAGGTGATACAGAAATACTATATATATATACTGTATATATATATATGTCAGTTGCCCTCCGTTCACCTTGTATGCATGTCTCTTGGTGTGTGTCCGTATCTTTAATTGATGTGCAAGGGGATCTTGTAGAAACTTTTCAGCTAACCATGTGAAATACATTGTGGCATAAGCTTTCATGGACTTGGTTTGCTTCCGCAGATGTATAGTGTGATGTACTGCAAGACCCCTTTGTATACTGATATTCCAGATGAACATGGCTATGTTTCTGAATTTTATGTCCTTAATTTAGTTATACTCTCTTGATTTCAGCTTCCCCACCTGTAGAATGGAGATGTGAATAGTTTAACACCACCAGATTGCAATTTAAGATGACAGGTACTACGGTCTCTTTCACACTACACAATTATAGCACTCTGATATCACTTTAACTGCCATAGGGTTCCTCCAGAGAGGGCAAATGTGTGTGTGTGTGTGTGTGTGGATAACTGGATGCTGTGGCATGTGGGTTTTTAAAAATATCCAAACAATTTTTCTGTCTTAGACAATTTTCTAGCAATTCCTGGTACCAGCTGCAACATTTTATTCCCACCTGTGAATGGGTTATACTTAGAATAATGACAAAAAGTCTCCTGGTCTCCTATTCTCTTCTTTTCATGATTTTTTAAAAAAACAACATCTATTTTTTACAAAATATATTTTTTAAAAAGTTTAATTTTTAAAAAGTATTAGAGTGCTACACTGTATCAGTGCAATGGCACTTTTGGACTATAACATTCTTACGGTAAGGAAAAAAAATAATAATTCAGAGCGGACACACTTTGGCTCTTTTTAGCAAACCATGCTCTACTTTAAAAAAATTATATTTTTTTGAAAAGCCCTGGGGCAGTCAAAAAATCACTGCAAAGAAATGCACAAACACACATACAACCCCACATAAGAATGAAATGAGTGGACACAGAGGAACCAACATCCTTGCAAAACGCAAGGACCTATATTGTGAGAACTCACGCTTCTTTAAACCAGTTTGGAAGAGCCCATGGTTACAACCTGTGGAATCTTGGGATTTGCAGTTTGGTAAGGCATTCAAGCTCTCTGGCAGAGAATTGTAAACTCCCCATGAAATGATAACTCCTAGGATTCTGGAGGATGGAGCCATGGCAATTAAAGTAAGAACAAAGTACTACAACAGTCTGATGTTAAAGAGACCCAAAGAATAGTTTTTTGTGGGTTTTTCAGGCTGTGTAGCCATGTTCTAGAAGAGTTTCCCAAAGAATATTGGGCATATACTTTGCCCAATAAATTGTGATGAAGAAATTAATAACTTCCTAATTCAGAGAATATCATATCAAGCTACTGATCCCTTCTGGGAGCATGATAGAGACCAGTTCAGTTCCTATTTCAGTGGAAGAAGAACAGGTATGGCTGGAATCCTGTTGGTTAGTTCCACCTAGACACATGAGACCATTGTTGAATACTGAGTCAACAAACAGGTAAATTGAACTGATTTAATGGCTGTATTGGAGCTGGGGTAAACAACAGGACTTTGGCTATATACAATCTTGGGAGGAATATAATGATATGGATGAGGAGGCCTACAAAGAGCGTCCCCTCACATATTACACAGGTGGAGGCCAGGATGCATGTGGCCAGACAACATCAGAGTGTGGTCGAGATGGTAAAAGTTATAAATGATTCAATTAGGAAGAGCAAACAAGTTAAGGAGAGGCTGCAGCAGTTTGCTTTTGCCTGAGCCTACTGGGAAGGGCACGATTCTTCCCTCCCCTATTCTCTTCCCCCTGCTGACTTAATTGAGCTAGTTTTCTGTGTTAATTTAATGAGTTACTAGAACTCTCTGGCAGGGAATTCTGAATGCCTTTGCCTAAACTGCAAATCCCAAGATGCCATAGGAACATGGGATGCAGCCATGGCAGTTAAAAGTGAAATCATGGTGCTAGAAATGTATATTGTCAAAGGGCCCCAGGTTCCACTATAATTGAGGAGAAGTGAAGAGAGGAGGGTTGCCCTTCACTGTAGGCACAGGCAAAGGCAAGCTGCTGCAGCTTCTCCTAGTTTGTGGGATCTTCCCTAGTAATAGATTTTGTGCCATCCTGACCATACTCTGATGTTGCATGGTTGTGGTTGTTGTGTACCTTCAAGTCATTTCTGACTGATGGCTACCCTAAGGCTAACTTAGCATGGGGTTTTCGTGGCAAGATTTACTCCGAGGAGGTTTGCCATTGCCTTCCCCTGAGGCTGAGAGAGTGTGACTTGCCCAAGGTCACCCAGTGGGTTTCATGGCCGAGCTGAGAATTGAACCCTGGTCTCCAGAGTCATAGTCCAACGCTCAAACCACTAGGCTACATTGCCACCCCACGTCCCGGTTTTCATCTGTGAAACCCTGGAGGCAGTGTCATCGTCTCCTTTTTAAAAAATCTTGACTTGTCCTTGCCTGCTGTCCCAAAATAGCAAGCTGTATCCTCATCCCGATACACAGCACAGCACTAACTAAAAAATCTCAGCCATCAACAGGAGTCAGCAGACCTAATCCTCCCACCAAGAAGTCCCCTTGCCGAGTATAATTACTTCTGTTTCCTGAAAGGATTAGAGGATTTAATTGGTGTCCTGTTTGATATCCTCTGTATAGAAGCAAGGGAAGACATAACATAGCCCCCTGAGCCCTGAATATACAGGCATTACAAAAGATTCGTAAAATGACAGATGCGTTTGGATGTGTGCATGTTTGTTTTGGGAAGGGCTGAAAACAAATACAGCTCAATAGCCCATTTAAGAGTCAGATAGGTCCAAAACACACAGCAGAAATAATCCAGTATGAGACTGCGTTAACTGCCCTGGCTCAGAGCTAGGGAATCCTGGGAACTGTAGTTTATTGTTCCACGAGAAGGCGAAATGTTGCACAAAACTACAGTTCTCAGAATTCCCTAGCATTGAGCCAGGGCAGTCAAAGCGGTCTCATGCTGGATTATTTCTGCAGTGTGTTTTGGACCTTAGTCAAGAACCCATCACCTTCATGCAGTTATTATCAGAGATTCTTGGAGTTATAGTCCCCCAAAGTAACCTTTTTGAGTTTTGAGATAAGTACAGAGCCAGCGTGGCATAGCGGTTTGAGTGTTGGACTGTGACTCTGGAGTCCAGGGTTTGATTCCCAGTTTGGCCATGAATCCAACTGGGTGACATTGGGCAAGTGACATAATAATAATAATAATAATAATAATAATAATAATAAT
>CM034703.1:12859410-12869458 GCA_020142125.1 Phrynosoma platyrhinos | reverse complement strand
AGTGGGCGTCTGAGTGGATTAATGGATGCTGGGTTTTTCTTCCCCCTTCCCTTTCTTCTTCTTCTTCTTCTTCTTCTTTTGATCCTTGTTGCAAACTTGATTTGAAACCCCAACCATGTACAATCTGGCTGGGAGTTTATTTCCAGCGAACGATGGGTACAGTTTTATAAGCAGAACAGGGAGTGACTCTCCCACCCACTTTTTTGCATTACACCACGTATACATGGGCACATCGAACCAATTTGGCATAGTAGTTTGAGTGTTGGACTGCAACGCTGGAGACCAGAGTTTGATTCCCAGCTCAGCTGTGAAACCCGCTGGCTGACTGTGGGCAAGACACATGCTCTCAGCCTTAGAGAATGGCAATGGCAAACCCCCTCTGAAGAAACTCGCCAATAAAACCTCATGCTAGGATTGCCTTAGAGTAGCCATAAGTCAGAAATAACTTGTAGGCACACAACAACAACAAATACATGGGCACATTGAACCAGTGTGGCATAATGGTTTGAGTCCTGGACTATGACTCTGGAGATCAAGGTTGGATTCCCAGCTCGGCCATGAAACCCACATGTTGACCTCGGGCAAGACACATGCTCTCAGCCTCAGGGAAGGCAATGGCAAAACTCCTCTGAACAAATCTTGCCAAGAAAACCCCATGATAGAAACGACTTGAAGGCACACCACCACTGCCACCAAAATAACAAACATACATAGGCTTGCACCCTAGAGATGTTTGGCTGGTCATTGTTGGAACTATAATACTAGGCTTTGAGGGGCCTTGACTCAGATCATCTGCAAAGTGTTAACGTAAGGCTGGGGTGATGGTAGCACAGCTTAAGAAAACACTCAGATGGTTTTCTAAGGGTGCAGAGGAGAGAAACTGCCTATTTTTTTTTCCTTTTGCATGATGTGTGTGTGTGTGTGTGTGGTTTTTAAATTCTATTTTAATCTTGTGTTTTAGTAATTTTTATATTACTGAATGTTATATAAATGTTTTATTCTGCAACTGCTTGTAAAGTACCATGCACATGGATGGTGCTATATAAATGAAGGATAATAATAAGAATAATACTAAGGGAGAAGGGAAGGAATGCTGCATTCTTCCGACTCCTCCAGGAATCAGATGTTGCTTGGGTCGGTGAGGGCTTTCTCATGGGTGCTCAATCTCTCTTCCTCCCACAGAAGATCAATAAGCGGCTGAGACCTTGAGGTTATCTCTCCCCTCCATACCCAGCCCCACTTGTCTCCGCCAGCCTCTGCTTGGCAGGGAGCAGGCTGGCCTTGGGAAGTGGCACGGAAGAGAAGATACACCGACAACAGCTGCCTTTGCAGACCAGCCTTGTTGATTCAAGCAGAACTATTTTAAGGACAACCAGTCCCTCTCCCATCTGGACTTACTAGGAACCCAGTGTCTCTGCCAAAGCTTGGGCACATTCCTTTTGTGGGGGGACAACAATTCTCAGAATCCCCCAGGGGCTGTGCTGATTGAGGGGTCCTGCAAGTTATAATCCAAAGAAACTGTTTTGTAATGCAAACCAAACTGGTTTCCATTCAACAGTGGGTAGAAGTGGGCACAATTGCCTGTGAGGCCCTTTCCTACTCTATGATTCTAGTTAAATTGTTGGTTATGACCTATAAATCCCTATATGGCGCAAATCCAGGTTATTTAGTTCTCCCGTACGAACCTGCCCATGTTTTGAGATCTACAAGGGAGGCCCACCACTCTCACAAATACATCTGGTACGAACATGGGAGAGGACCTTTTTTGGTGTCTCCCCCCCAGGTTCTAGAATTCCCTTTGCAGAGAATTTAAACTGGTACTCTCCTTACTACCTTTCTGCAAGCAGGTGAAGACCTTTTTATTCCGACAGACATTTGAGTGTTGGGGGTTTTGTTGTTGTTGTTGTTGCTGTTGTTGTTTTACTTAGGAAAAATGTGCCTTGTATGATGTGTTGGAATTTTATTTGAATTTTTAAAATGGCTTATGCTTTAACTGGTTTTAATATTAATTTTGTTTATCATTTAATCACTTTTTAACTTTTGTATGCTGCAAATTTTTAACTATGTTTGTTTTAACTGTTGGAAGCTGCCTTGAATCCCAAACTGAGGGGAATCAATCAGTCAATAAGAACAGTATTCTGTATCAGCTACTTAGTTAAGTACAGTGAGGTCTTCTTATCTGCGGGCTTGCCATCCAAAGATTTCAGCTTCCATGGACGGCAAATCCTAGAAGTCTAAATGGAGGTTTGTGCATGGCTGCATGCACATCCTCATTGTAAACAATGGGACGTGAGGTCCCACATTTTTTGTTATCGGTGGTTTGTGTGTGTGTGTGTCCAGAACAGATCCCTCGCAGATGCGAAGGGACGACTGTATATTTAAATGCACTAGGAAAGCCAGCGTGGCATAGTGGTTTGAGTGTTGGATTATGATTCTGGAGACCAGGGTTCGATTCCCAGCTCGCCCACAAAACCCACCACTGGATAACCTTGGACAAATCACATGCTCTCAGCTTCTAGGAAGGCAATGGCAAATCTCCTCTGAACAAATCTTTCCAAGAAATCCCCATGAAAGGTTAGTCTTGCGGTCGCCATAAGTTGGAAATGACTTGAAAGCACACAGCGACTACCCAGCTTAATGGGGGCAGTGGGATTACACATTGTAAACGGCTTAGGGAGTGCTAGTTCACTGATAGGCGGTATAGAAATGTACTTGCTATTGTCATTAAATCTTTAGGAACAGAGCCTGGATAAACTTAAGTTTTAGGGATTGCAATTCTCTGAATCTCTTGGCCAACATGGCTGCTGGTGGTTTTGGGATTCTATGAGTTCTATTCCAAAGAAATGGCTTATCTAAATTTTGTTTAGGAACTTAAAACTCTGCATTGCTGTATTAGGACAGGCACAGTGTAGTGATTTGAGGGCTGGGCTGCAACACTGGATACCCACTTGCTCATGGGAACTGATTGGGTGACCATAGGCAAGTCATACTCTCTCAGCCTCAGCAAACCCCTTTTGAACAAATTTTGTCAAGAAAACCTCATGATATAGTCACCTTAACTTTGAGATCACTGTTCTTGAAGGCACACAATGACAATGAAGTACTTACGTTTTCCTGCCCTGGTGTGCTGGTCCACTCACCTGAGGCTCATCCACGCTACAGAATTATACTGTCCTACTTTAACAGCCATGGTTCCATCCTATGGAATCCTGGGATTGGCTGCTTAGGGAAAGGCATTTAAAATTCCTGGCCAGAGAGCTCTAGTGCCTCACCAAACTATAAACCCATGATTCCATAAGAAGGAACCATGGCAGATAAAGTGGAAGAATAGCACTATTATTCTGTAGTGTGGATGAGCCCCTAATTAATGGCATTATTGTTCTCTAGGAAGTAATTCCAAGTGCTTCATTGAATTACAAATCCCAGGATTCCATAGGATGTAGCCGTGGCACTCAAAATGGGATCTAGGTCCTGTAGTTGTCCATACTCAATTAAAGTAACTGATCTTGGGCACTGGGAAAATTGGCAAGAGGATGGACAGGACATGCCTTTGCTGGGACAGACAGAACTTATGTTTATTTATTTAATAGATATACAGTGGGACCTTGGTATCCATTGGGGTTTGGTTCCAGGACCCCTTGTGGATACCAAACTCTGTGGATGTTCAGGTCCCATTAAGTACAATGGCATAGTAAAATGTTGTTCCTTGTGTAAAATAGCAAAATTAAGGTTTGGTTTTTGGAATATATATATGGAATATTTTCAAGCTGTGGGTAGTTGAATCTGTGGATAAAGAATCCGTGGATACAGAGGGCTGATTTATATCCCAAATCTTATGGGCTGGGAAATCCCATGTTTTTTTCTTAACTTGACAAGTAATTTTTTTAAACAGCAACTTCCAGAATCCTGGGATCTGCATTCCAGAAAAAGGAACTTACCCAAACTCTGACCCAGACAAGTGGTAACTGCGAGCCCAAGTGGGTTGGAGGTCGTTTGAGAAGGCCTGTGTATATAAATAAGGTTGCTCCATGAATGGAGCTGTCTATGCTGGATTGAGGGGTTCTGAGATATCTGGACTGAGAAGAAAGAACTTTTCCAAACTCTGGTATCTCTGGCTGGAGGAATGTATAGAAAAAAGGGCTCAAAAATATTCACTCACTTACTTATTCATTCATCATTTCCCACCCTTTCTCCAGTTCTAGAATTCAAGGCAGCTCACAGCTCAAATAACTAGATCCCAAACTGACATTAGACTATGGCAGCTGGGAATAAATAAGTAAGTGTGTGTGTGTCTGTTGGGAGATAGTCACATTAGTCTGTTGAAGCAAAACCAAAAAGAATCTTGTGGCAGCTTAAAGACTAAGACATTTTACTGAGCACAAGTTTTCCCGGAAGTGGGCTGAAGTCTACAAAATCTTATAGCAAACAAACAAAGAAGTCTTTAAGGTGCTACAGGACTCTATGGGGGGTTGCAGACTGCCAGAAATAGTGTGAATTCAGTCCACTTTTAGGGTTAGGGTTAGTGTTAGGGAATCATGGGAACTGTTATTTTCCTGAGACATTGAACCTTCTCTGTCAGACAACTCTGGTGCCACAATAAAATACAGTTCCCATGGTTCCCTAACTCTAACCCTAACCCTAAAAGTGGACTGAATTCACACTATTTCTGGCAGTCTGCAACCCCCCTTTGTTTGTTATATGTCATGTGTGGCTGTGTTGGTATGTGTGTGTGTTTCAATTTAAGACACAATCTGCTTTGAAAATTGTTGGCACTGGTTTAGATGAATTCATAATGTTTTCCCAGCTTTACATGGATACTGGTAGAATCCTTGCAGAGCTAGCCCTCATGAAACAGACACAAAAAAACTTAGTCTAACAAGAGCCAAAAGATCTTAAAACCAAGGTTTGGCAGGTTAGATCCCTGACCAATGCCAGCTGGTCGCTTCCATATCAGAGGGGTAGTGAACCCCTTCTGTGTTGTATTCCAAACCTTAAAAGAGTTTTCCAACTTGCTGAGCCTGTTTGGTGGGTCGAATTCAGATCAGTTTTAAAGTTCAGATTAGAAGCCAGAGTAGATTCACTGCCTTCCACTATAGAAGCCACTGGCTGCTAGTATTCCTGGCATTTTACTGGAAGAGGAGGTGATGGGAGAAACCTATTTGCTTAGACCAGTGGTGGTACTAGCTTGGTGTCACCTGGTGAGAGGGGCTGCCAGGGAAGGGATGGCAGTGGTCTTCCTTGCCTTCCCATCCTGCTGTCTTGTTCACCTGCCCCCTGACTCCCCAGTTGTCCACATCTATACCAGACCCAGAAAAAGTAGTTGAGTGGCAGCGGCATCCTCCACTGCCTCCTTTCCTTGTCCCACTGCCCACCCAGGGCTGCCAGGGGGCAGCCAAGCAAGTGAGGCAGCAGGAGGAGATCTAAGGGGAAAGCTTACCCCTTCTTCTTCACTGCCTTGGCTTCCTCCTCATGGAGAAAGTCAGGACAGTGGAGAAGAAGAGGTGGGTGCCTGGTACAGCAGCACTGTACACACACACACACACACACACACACACACACACACACACACACACAACATATTGGCAAGAGGACCCAACTGGGTATCTTCTGAGGTGTCACCCAGTGCAGTCTGCACCCAACTAGTGGCACCACTGCTTGAGACCCTGGAAAACTGCTGCCTTTTGGTATTGATGAGTGAGAAAGTACCTTACAATTATCACACTCCTCCCCATCAGTTCATCTCTGCAGTCTCCCATCCAGGTAACATAGATGTCCAAACCTGGTTAACTACAGCTGAACAGAACAGGCAACCCCAGAACTTAGAAAAGTTCATATATTGAGGGGGGAGGAACTGCAGCTTTCACAATTCTTTAGCCTGCATGGTCCTGCTGACTGGGGTGGTGGTGTTCTGGACACTGTAGTCCAAAATTTCCAAGCTGCACCTTTGAGACTGCTCTTTTTCCGGCCAGGACAATATTTGCATCTGTGTGTAGAAAAGGTTCCCCTTCCTGCCCCCAGCTTGACAGCTTGACAGCTGTGTCTCTTCACAGCTGGACAGGTGGATGCGGTGGCAGCCAGTTGCACAGTAACCTTCCAGATCTCATGCCCTGTAGGGGAAGCGGGCAGAAGCTTGGGGAGATCTGAAGGTGACTCCAATATGCAATCAGATGGACATTTCCTTTCCTATCTCCTCCTTTCCACATCAACCCTTATAAGAGAGCAGAATCAGCAGGCAAAGCATTTATTCCAAATTAACAGGCTTACCATGAAGGACTTCCAAGCTGCACCAGGCAAGAAGCTCAATGAGAACTTTATTGTCTCACTCAGTCAAGAACACAACATACTGTTAACCTCTTGATTCCACTCAGATAAAATACAGTCCAGTGCCACTAGCGATAGAACAGTGCAATGATATTATCCATATAATGTCCAGAGGAATAATAATAATAATAATAATAATAATAATAATAATAAGTTTTATTTTTAACCCGCCCCTCTGCTCAGCAATCGGGGCGGTGTACAACCTTATAAAAACAGTAAACAATTAAAACATTCCCAAATCCCACACCCTAACCCTCCCACCCCTTAAAACTAAATTAAACCAAGAAAGAATTAAAATGAATTTAAACATAAATACAAATAAAACGATTTTTGGGCAGTATACAAACAGTGGCAGATTGGGGGGCAGATAGCAAACCAGAAGGCAACCAAAAAGATAAAAGGTCTGGATTCCATGCCCTATGAGGAACAACTTAGGGAGCTGGGTGTGTTTAGCCTGGAGAAGAGAAGGTTAATGATATGGTGATATGATAGCCCTGTTGAAATATTTGAAGGGATGTCACTGAGAATGGAGCAAGCTTGTTTGCTGCAGCTCCAGAGAGTAGGATCCAGAGCAATGGATTCATGGGATCCTGCATTGCACAGACAGGACTTAACCCTATGCTCATGCAGTTCTACTCAGTTCTTGCCCCCAAAGAAGGTAGCTTCCCAGTGCCAGATCATGCCCTCAAATGGGAGGATGGGGAGTGTCTGGGCAGCATCTTGCAGAAATTCTGCAGCTGGCAGAAAAGAGAAAACATTGCCCTCTTGGATCTTCAGCAAATATGGTTTCTTCTCCCAGTTGTGTAGCTGTGTTCCTTGTCCTCCCTGGGCACTAATTTTATGAATGTATACAATTTTACAATGGCTGTAAAAGCACATGCACATATGTAGCATCAGATTCCATTAATGTACATCACCAGCAGGATTGCAGCCAATGTGTTCTGAGAGGCTGGAGCAAGTCTAAGTAGTAAGGGTGATCAAGAGACCTTTCACGAAAAAAGAAGAAAATTTGTTGTGGATTTCAGTTTCATAACTTGCATGAAGCGTGGGGAGAATTGGGGGTTTGAATTGTCTGTGTAAATTCTCCGGGGGGGGGGATTTCTTCAGATAGAAGCAGAGGACTGGGTTAAAGATAAAATCAGTAAGTAAAGCAACACTATGTTGATTGGATTTTGAGAGTTTATTCACACATGTGTGTTTGTCACTCATTGGCCAAGATTCTACATCAAGCGGGCAGATCATAATGCTCCGTAATGTTCCAGGTCTGCCCCCATCCCCTGCTATAGGGCTACTGCTATTGCTGATGCATGCCAGTAGGGAGCGGAAGGAGAGGGGCAATTTAAACAATGAATAAGCCACTAGTCTCAGCTTGGAAGGAGCAGGAAACAAGGTTGCAGTCATAGATTTCCTTCCCCAGGAACCCAGAGCAGTTGCATCTTCATCATCATTTGAATTCCCTTCTCCCTCTCTCACCTACCCATGGATAAGCAGCAATTTGTTCATTGTTGGTCTTATTTCATTCCTTTTTGGGGGGTGGGTGGGTATTATGAGGTTAGCGCCTGTTGGTTCAAGTGTTGAATATGACATTAAAATTTATCAATGAAAAGTTGTTGTTGTTGTTACTTAAAGTGGAGCTTTAAACATAAATGCTTCCCGTATTTCACAGATGGAAATGGGGATATGGACCAAGAAATGTCTTTCCTCCTCTGCTCAGTCTCAAGTTGAGGCCTTTTGCTAGAAACTTTTGATAAATGGAAAAAATCACAGATAACCCTCTTTGGGAACCTGCCTTTATCAGGCATTCTTTCTGGGTGGTGGCCACCTTTTCAAAGCAAATTTCCATTTTCCCAGGGGGAGAGGCAGTAACAGTGTTTCTTTGACAATGGCTGTAGCATGTGATGGAGTTTGATTCTGCAAAGATATTTGAGTGCTAATCGTGACAGCAATATGCAAAGTGCTTCCTTACCTGGGGATAAAGTGCTTCCTTACTTGGGAATAAAAACCCACTGGATAGCCTTGGGCAAGTCACACACTTTCAGTTTCAGAGGATGGCAATGGCAAACCCCCTCTGAAGAAGCATGCCAAGAAAACATTGGGTCGCCTTAGGGTCACCATAAGTCCGAAACGACTTGAAGTCAAATGACACACAGAGATCAAAAGCCAATGCCTTAAATGAGCTTCTACAGGCCTTTGCAGACTGCCAGAAATAGTGCACATTAAATTGAGGCACTGCCCTGGCTAGGGAATCATGGGAACTGTAATTTATTGTGGCACCAGAGCTCTCTGACAGAGAAGGCTCAATGTCTCAGAAAAAAAAAATACAATTCCCATGTTTCCCTAGCACTGAGCCAGGGCAGTGCCTCAATTTAATGTGCACTATTTCTGGCAGTCTGCAAAGGCCCTACATCAGACTTAAGGATTACCTGCTCAAGAGGTATACATCTCACCTTGACCAAAGTCAGAGCTACCCTGGTGAGCCTGTCTCCCAGGAAGCCATAACTCCTGTGTATGCAACAGAAAACAAGTCGTACAAGGGACATCAGATGGAAAGATGTGAGAGATGCTGTGAGCAAAGAACAGGAGTCCAGCAGGAAGGATAATTAAATGAAGGCGAGGAGGGACCAAAGGCGTAAGAGACAAATGGGAGGTGGCTACATTTGTCAGGAACAGTCTAAATAAAGATGGAGAGCAGACGGAAGGAGGGTCGGAGGGAGGAGGGTCTGGAATGAGATCACAGTGGGCTTTGAAGGACAGAACAAGGAGCTTAATGTCTGGAATGTGGCAGCTGCTGCAGAGATGTGATGCGTCTGGGGCATCTGGAAGCAACCAAGGATGTTAATCAGTCGTGGTTTTCTTAATATGCTTTTGGAAGGAGCAAAGATGTGATGGTGATAAGGAGCCGCACAAGTGCACTGACAGAACAGGATTGCACCCTTGGCAATTGGGAGAAGAAAATAGATAACTGAAAGGACAGGGAGTATGAAAAGCTTACTGGGATGGGGCAAAATTAATGAGATAACAGGGGCTGGAAAGGAACGCTCCATGCTGGGAGGGATCAGGTGGGTGGAATGAAAGGTCTACATCAACAAAAGCTTAATTCTGTACCCCACCTAATCTCAGAGCCTGGCAAAGTTCATTTTTTTGGACGGCAACTTCCAGAATCCCATAATGAGCATGGCAAGTGTCCATTATTCCAGGGGGGAAAAGTAGCATTGCCAAGTTTTGTATAATCTCCCGACATCTTCTGACTGCTACATGCACTATGTAAATTTTTGCCAGTTTTAAACTGGCTGGATTTTTACTGTAATAATTGATAAACTATTGAAGATATTTTAATCTTTTTAAAGTATTTTTTATTTTTTATTATCTTTAATAAATTGAGTTATTCAGGTATAGGGTGGGATATGACTATTTTAATTAATAAATAAAATAAGTGTTGGGGAGAGCAACAGGAAGGTGAGTCTCAAGGTGGCGGTCAATGCATAACAGAGGTAGTGAACTCCTTTTTCTACAACAATCATACAAAGGCATACACCAGCATTATGCCAGCATATGTCACTAACAGGATGCAGACTTGTACCTGAGAACCCAAATGGTGGCAAACCTAGATTCAGATCTTTAAATATCCATAAAGCTCATTGTATGTCTGTCAATTGGCCAGCCTAATATACCTTACAGTGTTGTCATAGGACGTTATCACACGGGGGCAAATCTGCTGGTTAATCCA
>CM034703.1:12837416-12847928 GCA_020142125.1 Phrynosoma platyrhinos | reverse complement strand
TCTTAACTTTCTCTTCTCCAGGCTAAACAATCCTGTTGGTGTCATGTGTAAGTTCCCTTATAGAACCAGTTTAACATTTTTTATCTGATGGGCAATGTCTGCATTCAGTTCAAGGTTGCAGAAGCAGAGTTGTGCATATGATGCGATTGTGCATGTGGATGTGCATTTTTAGCTGCTATGTATACATCTGCCCATGCTGAAATGGCCAGTAGTAACCCTTTGGTTGCTTATTCAGTTTTGCAACTCAAGAGTTGTGCAGCATGTTCAGCATGTTGCTTTACCCATGTAGCCCCAGTGTACGTATTCTCAGATAAGTCACATAAATATCTGCTGGTGGAGTTTTGCTATGATAGCTAGCACTACACAGTCCTTGAATACCACCATACTGAATGCCACCATAGCACATTGTATGAGAAATGGTGAATATGCATGACTGTAACCCAGGGGTAGGCAACCTTTCCCCTTTAAGGGCCGAGGGACTTCAGCTCCCAGAATCCAAGGAGCTATTGGCCAACATGGGACTATTGGCCAACATGGCTGAGGCTTCTGGGAGCTGAAGTCCCTCAGCCCTTAAAGGGGAAAGGTTGCCTACCCCTGCTGTAACCTCACAGGCAATGTGCAACATGCATTGACACACTGCAACAGGTGTGGTTACCACCCCTAACTCTTAGAGAGAGATTGTGGGTTTGAGTCCCCCCCCCATTTTTCAGCTAATTTGTATCTGTTTGGAGGTTCCTTTTATTAATTTCTGGTTGCTCAGGCTTCCAACTCTTTAATTACTATGCCTAAACAGTAAAGTCTAAACAGGCAGAATTTGTATCAACACTCTATGAAAGGATTCTTAAGTATTAGAATCTCAGGATATATCTCAGGATATAGGAGAATAAACAGGTTCTCTGTTGGTAACTCTAGGTGCACTGTTGCCCATTTGCAATTGTTCTGCATGTAGAACTCCATTCCTGCCATCCTCAGCTGAGTATATTTGTTCTGCATTGATATATATGCATAGCACAACATATACCTGCATATGCCACCAAGATGATTCTGGCCAAAGAGTGCAAGGTACAGCTTCAGGCTAGTGAACTTTCATTGGTTGTTGAACTCCAGGTCCTATCAGCCTGATCACTATGGCCAGTGATTGTAGTCTCACTTCATTGGGAAGGCTGTGGAGTTCCCCACTGAGAGCTGCAGAATTCATGATAATTCCTGTAAGTCATTTTTTAGAACATGTGGCCAGTATTCTGCATCAGCTACTTAGTTAAATATACAATAAAGGCAAGACTTAAGTAGTGGTTACAAATATGGAACAGTTACAGATCAGTTAATCTAGGTAACTGTTCCATATGCACACCCACTACTTCGTCATGATTGTACCCTAGCCCAACCTACATTATCAGCTGCACGGAGAGAAAGAGGTCTCTTTTGCTGGCTATCGGAGTACGGGTAAAGGATGATTCCATTAGTTTTTTGGGGGGGGGGGCAGGAAATGATACCTAGTTAACTAAGTAGCTGATGTAGACTTCCGGCTTGTACCTTTAGTTATCATAAGAAAGAGGAGGTGTCCTTCCCCCAGTCTCTTACTTCTTGGTCTGCTGTTACACATCCTCGGGATGTAGGATGGAGCTTGGCTCCCTTAACCACTGGAGTTGCTCTTCATTCCACTTGTCTGCATAGATTCACCCATCTTGCAAAGAGGACAAGGTGAACTTGACGGCATAGCCCACATTTTATGCTGAGCATAATCAGATCCTCTGTCTCTGAATAAATTAAGAAAATTAAGTAAGAAGAAATATGTGTTGTTCTTATTTAAGAATATTAAGCAAGATTAAATATTTCAAGGACCTTGTTAGGGTGCATGGGGATGTTTCCTGGAGGTCTTTTTTTTAAAAGTTGGTGTACAGAACAGAAATGAATACTAAACTCTGGTACAACCTAAACAGTATGTATGGAAATGTAAGGGGGACTTGCATATGCTACTAAAAATATGCTGTCCGAGGATTTTAGTCAAAAACACTGTGAGGTCTGTATCTTCCCCATCCCTGATTCAATTCAACCCACAATCTAAAATTGGACATCTCATATCTCAGGGAAGGGCATATGTGGCCCTCCGTATTTGTGACTTCAGTTCACATAATTCTTCGCTGCTGGCTGTAAAATTGTTTTAGTTTATTTTTAAATGTTGTTTGTGTATATAATTATTTACATATTTCTAGCTGTACATTTGGGGGGCTGGGGGGCTGAGATGCAATACATAAATCCTATAAATAATCAAATAAAGTAGCTAGCTAGCCAGCCAGCTAGATAGCTTGCTGGCTATTTTAGCCAAAATTCTATTATGGAAGATTTTATTTAGCTCCAGTTGAGAGGGGATCAGCTACAAGGACCCTGCGAGATTGTCTCCCACTTGTATACCAAGAGGCCGAAGGATCTAGGAATTGATGCAGAAGCAGAATTCTCCAAATAAAGTATTATTTATTAAAGTGACCTGCTTGTCATCGCCCAAGTGGCACTTGGGGTCCATTGCAGGGTCCATCTGGGGTTATGTGGAATTTATACACACACCAAAATTCAGAAAAATGCACTATGGCTAATACTGTGGATCTGAGAATTGTGAGCTAAAAAACATCTGGATAGCCACACTCATTCAAGGACTCACCATATCACTACAAGAGCCCTTCCAAACAGCCATTCTGTTCCGGGTGGAGAGCAGAGGGAATTGGTGTCTATCAATGTTCTCATAGCCAGGTGTAGACTAATAACATCATCTGCTGAGTCCTCTGGAGCACCCTGGTAAATCTTGGTAAAACATGTCATCTGGCTAGCTGGCTGTTCATCACCCCTGAAATTACCATAGGGCTGCTGCACACAAACACCCATTCCATGCCTGGTGGAGACCATGGGCAGGGGATTGGAGAAGTGTCTGGCTGTGTACCTGTAGCCAGATGCAAAATGATGGTATCATTTGCTAGGGTCCTCTGGAAGTCTCAGTTGAGAATGTAATCATTTCACATCTGGCTACAGCAGGGGTAGGCAACCTTTCCCCTTTAAGGGCCGAGGGACTTCAGCTCCCAGAAGCCTCAGCCATGTTGGCCAATAGTCCCATGTTGGCCAATAGCTCCTGGGATTCTAGGAGCTGAAGTCCCTCGGCCCTTAAAGGGGAAAGGTTGCCTACCCCTGGGCTACAGGAACATAACCAGATACTTCTTTGACCTACCACTCTCTAGCGGCCACAGAATGGCTGTTGGAAGGGACTATCAAAGTGATACAGTGAGTCCTGGGGCTTGCGACAGGGGAACAGTAGCAGAGTTCCACATGAAGAACTCTTACTGCAATATGTAACTATATAGAATCTTGCTTGATTCCCTTCTCATTGGCCATGCTGGCTTGTACTTCTGGGAGTTGAAATCCAAAACCCCTGGAAGAGCAATGGTTCCCTCCTCCCCCTCCCCGGAATAGATGGTACATTCTAAATGCCTTCCAACTCCATATTTCTGTGTACCAGCCCCAACTAACAATGACAGGAGTCCCTTACATGTCTTTTCTTTGTATTATCTTTATTAGTTTCTACATTACAAAATAATATCGATATGTACAATGAATATTTCTTTAGTTTTTACACTCTTTCATCATTTATTAGACTAAACTTGAGTTGGTTTTTATATCTATATATATCTGTATATATATACATTTATGGCCATCGTTTTTTACAGTATTTCCATAATTTTTCCCAATCTTTGTCTGTTTCATCCCTAGAAGTCTTGTCCATTAACTTTGTTAATCTATCCATTTCTATGTTGTCTAGGGATTTAAATAACCATTCTTCGATTGTTGGTATCTCCTTTGTTTTCCATTTTTTTGCAATTAGGATTCTAGCGCTTGTAATCATATATAATAATGTTTTTGAATGTGATCTAGCTTCTTTGTTCAAGATTTTGTCTGTCATGTTTAGGAGATATATCTCAGGTATCATTTGGAATTTTATCTCTAAAAATTTTTCAACTTCCATATGGATTGTTTCCCAAAGCTTTTTGATCTCAGGACATTGCCACCACATATGAAACCAGTTTCCAATTTCTTTGTTACATTTCCAGCACTTACATCTCCTTTTTTTCAGGCAAGACAAGCTGAAGATCCACATGAGGAAGCACACTGGAGAAAGGCCCTACCTCTGCATCCACTGCAACGCCAAATTTGTCCACAACTATGACCTAAAGAACCACATGCGTATCCACACAGGCATCCGTCCTTACCAGTGCAAGTTTTGCTACAAGAGCTTCACCCGCTCAGATCACCTTCATCGCCACATCAAACGCCAGAGCTGCCGGATCTCTCGGCCCAGGCGGGGACGGAAACCAGCCACCTGGAGAACGGCAAGCTTACTCTTTGCGCAGAATGGCCAGCCAGATGACAAAAGCTTCATGATGCCTCCAACTCTAGAAGAGATGAGCAGCCATCTTGGCAGTGCAGCAATGTGCCTTCCGGGCCCAAGCCCAAAGCATTTTATGGACGGCGCTAAAAATGCCCTGAATTTACAAGAGCTGGAGAGCCAGTTTGAGGAAACCCAAATGAAACTCTTTGGGAGGACGCACCTGGACATGGAGCCAAATGGTGGACTCTTCGCCTTTGCGTTGGGCCACAACGAGAGCCTCTCAACCCGGCCATTCTTCTCCCTTCCTGATCCATGGAGCACAGGGTTTGGTGGATTGACTGGGCTCAGCCACCTTGGCCCCATTACGGAAGCTACCAACTAAGCCACCTTCTAGCCAATGGATGGGTTTGGTAAGTTCAATACCTTACTTGTTTGCTATTTTTTAAATAAATTTTAAAAGATATAATGAAAAAGATGAGAGAGAATGAGAAAAACAAGACAAGAATGAAAAAAGAGGAAAGGAAAGTACGTAGAATATGGATGTGAGCTAGGTGTATACATTAATAAATGCTGACTATTGTTGACATCCTGCTAATGATATATGCAAGCATAAATCCACCTAGCATCTGTGTATGTCTTGTTTTTTGTCATTGCAGAAGTCGATATTCTCTACCATGCTCCACAGTGACCAAAGCACTCCCACGATTCATGGTTTTGCTGGGGGATAACCCCCATGAATGGCCATTCCATAGCTGGTGGAGAGTATGGGGGGATTGGAGAAACATCTGGCTAGGTTTCATAACTAGACACAGACTAGTGACATGATCCACTAAGCTCTAAAATATGTAATTGGTTTGTGCCAGGCTCTGGAGCATAGCTGGACACTTTTTCTATCTCCCTCCCACTCTTCATCAGCCACAGAAGGCCCTATGGGGTGTGCTACTGCAGTAAAAATGTGAATCCTTGGGGTGCTGAGTGAGAAGCCATAGTGGAGTTCCATCTGCAGAACTCTTCAACTATGCTGGACAGTTTAGGATCTCAGCCCATGAGTGGCATCCTGTTAGTAAGTTGCAGTGGTGAAAGTCGAACTCATGCAGTTGTAACCCACTTTTTTTGGTCATTGTAGAAGCCAAAATTCTGTTCTGACTGTGCAACAACCAAAATCCCTCCACTGCACCTTTTCAGCATGACAGACCCCCAGCTCCCCCAAGATGGCTATTTCTGTGCTGATGGAGAGCAGAGAGAACAGCAGAGACACATCCAGCTATTTTCCTGTAGCTGGACATACAGCAATAATTCATCCTCAGGGACATACCAAGGACCCCTGGAGGTCCCTGTGGCTGCCTATCACAGGGTGACCAACTACAGAAAAACAGCTAGATGTGTTTCCACTACTCTTCCTGCTCTCCACCAACAAAGAAATAGCTGTCTTGGAGAGGGATTTGTCTTCCACATTGAAAAAATAGGTTTGTCCACAGTGATAAAAATAAAAAAGGGTTATAATGGCCTAAGTAAAACCTATGTCATCGTAACTCACTAACAAAGATGCCAACTTACATCTTCTTAATGTAGGCATCTATGAAACACACCTGTTTGTGTGTCACTAAAAAAGTAAGATTTTCTAAACATTAAACGATTGATGACAAATGTTTATCTTTCCATCTTTGGTGTGTAAAATTCTTAAAGTACACAGAATCTAGCTACACGGACCATCTGACAGATCCCACATCACAGGGATATAATTTAGGTCCAGTACCTTATTTGAGAGGCAGTGTATTATAGTGGTTTGAGTGGTTTGGATGACTCTGGAGACCAGGATTCAAATTCCTGCTCGACCATGGAAACCCACTGGCTGACACTGGGCAAGTCACATTCTCTCAGGCACAAAGGAAAGCAATGGCAAACAAGATTCTGAACAAATCTTGCCAAGAAAATCTTGTGATAGGCTTGCCATAAGTCAGGGTTGACTTGAAGGCACATAGCAACAACAACAACAAGAAGAAGAAGAACCAGAATGGTGTAGTGGTTTGAGCACTGGACTAGAACTCTAGGAGACTAGGGTTCAAATCCCCACTCAGTCACAAAAACCAGCTGGGTGAACTTGGACAAGTCCCACTCTCTCAGCCTCAGAGGAAGCCAATAGCAAACTTCCTCTGAACAAATCTTGCCAAGAAAATCTTGTGATAGGAACTTCACCATAAATTGAAGGCATTTACCAACAATAAGTATGAGAGAAGCAGCTTCTTGACAAATTTTGGTGTCTATAAAAGGGTGGTAGTTTGCAGAGCTCAGAAAAAACAACACCTTTTTTGATTATAACTCCATGCTGGTTGGGGGATTTGAGGAGTTATTTTTCCCAAAGACAAACAAATGGGTCCTTGAACAGATCAAGCCTGAAATACCCCTAGAAGCCAAGGTGACCCTAAAGCTGTTGTACTTTGGCCACATCATGAGAAGATGTGACTCACTAGAAAAGACAATAAGACTAGGAAAGGTGGAGGGTAATAGAAAGAGAGGAAAACTGCATGCTAGATGGATAGATTCTATTAGGGAGTTCATGGGTATGAATGTAGAGCATTGGAAGACAGGGAATCTGGGAGATGTCTCATCCACAAGGTTGCCATGAATTGTGGTCTACTCAAGGGTGCTTAACAACAACAATTTCTCTGAAGAGTAACTTTTCCAAGCTCTCCAAATCCCTAGAGATCAAGCTACCAGGTATGATTGTATTCATTTTAATTTGTAAATTGCCTTGAGACTTCATTATGGGAAACAAGTGGATGTAAAGAACGATAAAGATGATGATGATGATGATGATGATGATGATGATGATGATGGCAGCACCTATGAGCTACCTCCACACTTGGAGGTAGGTTTTTGCCCATTGGAATTATCACTTTCCTATCTCAGAAACAGCCTGATTGTTCTTTTTTTCCATCCATAGGCCCTCTTCAGCACTGCTATGGCCCCTTCTTGCAAAGGGACTTATCAAGAATTAAGGACTGTCTTTTTTTCTTATTGAAAGACTGTATTGAAAATTGAACTGTCCACACAAACTGCCCAGCCCTGTTCGAACTCCACAAAAAAAGACATCACTTCTTTGCATCCAGCAAATACAGAAGGACAAAAGCAGAACTGTTCAAGTCCAACATCAGACTTCTTCTTCCTTCTCTTCTTTTTTTAATGTACAGATACTTTTTCTGATTTAAACTGTTTTGCAGATGATCGTTTTCTTCAGGTTTGGGAGAATTGTTTGGGGTTGGATCGCCTTTTTAAAAAAAAATTGGTGGGAGGGTTGATCTGCAGTTTGGAGTCCTTGTAAAATATCCAAAGATTCTGAGTACTGTATAATCTGCAAGAACTTGAAAAAAAAAAAAGGGACCATTTGGGAGTTATGTTTCCTGATTGTTGGGATGGGATTGTGTTGGGGAGGTGGAAAATCCTTTGGAATTTTTCTATTTATAACTATTTTTATGTGATTGCTTTACGTAAAGAAGAAAAGAGGAAAAAAATTCAGCATATAACAGATTTGCCTTAGATAATCAAGGGACAATCATCCTTAACTTTTATTTGAAGTTTTAGAATTGTGTGTGTGTGTTTTTAAAAGACAAGGAAAGATACTTTTATGTATTTATTGAGCAGTATTAATGTTATTAAATTATTGGCAACATGCAGGGTTTTTTTAAAAAAAAATATGCATGGGCCGGAATCCTGTTGGGGAAATACGTCTTTGTAAATCATCTTACATACGTAAGAATTAGAACTGCTCAGTTGTGTGACATCCACATCCAGTAAAGGGCTGCTGATACCTTACTATGTTCCAGAGCCAGCAAAGTGCCCAATGTGCATTAGTGCCCAATGCACAATGGGACTGATGCACAATGGGACCTGTTTGTATCACATTGGTCCTGATGCGCATCACATCAGTCCTGATGTGCATTGGTTACCAGTGCACATCGGGCACTCTTGTTGGTGTCCTGTTAACACATCTTTGCAATTGAGGTTTCTTAGGGGTTTCTTAGCACCTCTTCTACATTGCTAAGGACCTTATCCCACGCTGCTCTCAAAAGTGGCAAGAAAGCGATATGAGCATCATTGCAGTACTATAGCGCTAGTATAAATATGGCGCTAGCGCTATAATAGCGCTATGGATAAGCTAGCGCTATTGCAATGCCCGCTGAAACCGACATTCAAAAGAACCCGAATGATGCTGCATTCCGAGCGGTTTCTTGTTGGATTCTGAGCGACGTCGTGTGATCACCCGGAAAACTATAGCGCTATAGCGCCTGATTCTTAGCCGATTCTGAGCGACGTCGTGTGATCACCCGGGAATGTATAGCGCTATAGCGCCTGATTCTTAGTGGATTCTTGCTGCTTTTGGCCCCGTGGGATAAGGTCCTAAGTATACATAAAGTTACATAGCATAACAATAGCAATAGCAAGTACATTTCTATACCACTTATCAGTGCACTTAAGCACTCCCTAAGTGGTTTACAATGTCTAAGCTAATTGCCCCCAACAAACTGGGTACTCATTTTAGCAACCTCGGAAGGATGCCAGGCTGAGTTGACCCTGAGCCCATGTCTGGAATTAAAGTCACAACCTTGTGTTTTGTGAGTGAGTGGCTGCAGGACAGGCATTTAACCACTGTGCCACCATGTCATATAGGATTCCATTGCATATTAGTAAATCATTGGAAAGGTAAAGGTTGGTTCACATATTACAGGAATTCCTGGATCTTTACTGAGTATCACCGATATTGTAGATCAGCTGCTCACTTACAAAGAACTTAAGTAAATGTATCTTATTCTGACCTGACAATTGCCACAGTCTTGCACATTGGTAGGAGGGAGATGGAAAAATTGTCCTTTTGTGCCTGGATTGGAAGTTGAACAGATCTTTTCAATCAATTCAGCTGCTGGCTCTTCAGGTGGACTAGGTAGCATTTACTTAAGTTTCCAGCAAGACTATATAGACTTACTGAATACAACCAGTTATTGATCCAGGTTACTAATTCCAGGTTACAAATCCATAACTGCAATACTGAATACCAGCCAATATCTTTATGATGCATGTATTCTTAAGCATGTTTATCACATACATACCTTACATTGTGAAATACATACTTAAAATAGTTTGGCCTAAATCCTACTGTTGGTCTTGACTAAGCTAGACTCATTGAATCAATAGGAATTACCTATGAGTTGACTCACCTGTTCAACAGTGGATTTAACAGGGCCACTCTAGTTGGATCCAACCAACAGGATTCAGGCCCTAAAGTATACACTTAGGACACAGCATATGAATAAACTCTTAACAATGTTCCAAAATTTCAGACAATTGAAGTCCACATGTGGATGTCTTGATGCCATTCCATTTGATTGAGGGACCCACAAACCAGGCAGTACTTTAAACAAACTTTTAAATGTGACTTTGCACCTTATTAGACTATTGATTGTTAAAGGGAACAATGGATGCTGATTGTGTTATTGTTGTTAACAAGTTAAGGTTGATTGCCCCTGGATGATCTGGTTTGGATTATATGTTAACTGGTTCATGGCTCAGTTCATTTTCTGGTGGAAGAAACAATACACACTTTTCATGCTCTTGCTGTTTCTTGATTTTTCTCTGTAAGGCAATGGTGTCAAAGTGCTGGTCTTGTATAATGATAGCTGCCTGCTATGGGCAGGTAGAGACCCCATTCTGAGTTGTCCCCTCCATGGTTGCTTGTCTTCTGTGGTACAAGCACGTGTTGAATTCCCCATGGCCTCTGGTCTCTAAATTCATATGAAGTTCTCATTTCCTTTGCTTTATTTCATTTTCTTTTTGAAGGCACGTTCTTGAGATTATGATTATGGCAATGATTTCTGAAGAATTAATCACAGACAGCCGCTCAATGCAAGGAGGTCTACTGGCAGGTGTGGTCCTCCAGTGCATGTTGAGAGCTACCTTTGCTCCTCTTCAGTTAATAACAGTTTCTCCATTTCATTGAAGGTGGCTGCAAAAACACATTTAAGCCTCGTTCCCACTATGATTTAAAACGAATTGCTGATCGGGTTATATATGTCTGTCGTTCTCACTTGAAACCAGTTCCGAACTGACTGCACTTGGTTTCAATCATGATGAAGCGAGGCAAATGCAAA
>CM034703.1:12815892-12832947 GCA_020142125.1 Phrynosoma platyrhinos | reverse complement strand
CGGGTGGAAATAGCTGGAAAAATGTGCTGTATCCCACCCTGAATGAAATCTGAGTTCCCTTTCATGCTCAAGAATCAGGAGCTCAGCAGAGCTTAGATACATTGGCTTTTTTCTACTGTGCCTCCCAGAATGCTTTGGTCAAGATGGCCACAGACCGTTTTTACTGTTGTGTGCCTCCATGTAGTTTCTGACTTATGGCAACCTGAAGGTGAAGCTATCATGGGGTTTTCTTGGCAAGATTTGTTTGAGGGGCATTGCCTTTGCCTTCCTCTGGTGATGAGAGAGTGTGATTGTTTCAATCTCAGAGGAAGGCAAAAGCAAACCCTCCCTGAAAAAATCTTGTCAAGAAAACCCATGATAGCTTCACTTTTGTGTTCAATATCTTCTGTAATGGATTTTTCCTCAAAGCAATGCATTTCTGTATTGTGTATTCTGCATGTGTGTATTGATATCTTTTACCAAAGGATATAATTCTTCTCTTATTTCATCCTTGTACAGGAGAACAAAAGATCCCCAGCATTACCAATAGATACCAAGGTGTGATCCCAATAGATCTCTATTGCTATATCACCGAACAGTTTAGAGACCGCACCAAGTGTTGTCATTTGGGGGAACCAAATGTTAATCATGGAGAGTTTCTTATTCCTTTGATATTTCCTTAGAGGTCTTTAAGCAGAGGCTGCTTTGATTGGGAGTTCCTGCATGGCAGGGGGTTGGACTGGATGGCCCTTGTGGTCTCTTCCAACTCTATGATTCTATGATTCTATGATTTCAAAACAGAAATGATATTGTAGCAAGCCCAACACTTTTGCATCAGCTTTTAAAGGGTTAGCCTTGACCAATATTCTGTTGGTGTTTTATGTTCATATAAATTCCCTTACAGATCATCATCATTTATTTATATTATGCCATCAGTGTATAGGGCACTTTACAAAAGAAAGCAACGACAACAAAGAGCCAGCCTTGTCAAAGGTGTACAATCTAACACACACACACACACACACACACACACACACACACACACACGTGTGTGTGTGTGTGTGTGTGTGTGTGTGTTAATACAAATATAAAATTATTGCAATACAATTTTAAAACAGATTATCCCACCAGAAATGCAAAACCCAATGCAGTACAAATTGATAAATACATATAATGAAAATATACAAGATTATAAAACAATATTAGAACATTATCGCATCATGAAGAAGCGTTCGTTGCGCCTCTTTTCAAAGCTGGGAATTTTCCAGATTGAAAAAATGGCCGCTGGAGCGCCCCTCTGAACGGCTATGGAGCTGGGCTGCACCCGAGCGGTGATTTTGGTGGCTAAATGCATCTGATAATATCAGATTGCCACCCGCTTCTAATTTTAAGCCGGCTCAGGTAAGCCGGTTTTGATCATGATGTGATCATCTCCTTAAATTAAAAGCCCAAAACCTTTGGAAAACAAGAAAGTTTTTACCACAGGCCTTTCATATCCACTGGTATATGGTTCCAGGACCCCCCCATGGATACCAAAATCCGTGGAGGCTCAAGTCCCATGAAATACAATGGCACAGTGAAATGGCGTCCCTTATATAAAATGGCAAAAAACAAGGTTTGCTTTTGGCATTTATATCTTTTTTTGGTATATTTTCAAGCCATGGATGGTTGAATCTATGGATAAAAAAATCTGTGGATATAAAGGGCCTACTGTACTTGAGATTTAAAAAACACTGAGGCAAGGAGCAGTCTGCAAATGTTCAGGGAGGCAATTCCAATAGTATGGAGCAGGGAGTGAGAATGGATGAAGTGCAGCCAAAAAAAGAGGAAGCCCTTGTTTGAGTGAGAAGCCTAAGGTTCCTATAATGAAGATCCCACCCAAGTAGGTTGGCAAAAATGATTGAGGACTGAAAGACAGATCAGAGCTAGGTCATATAGGGCTCTAAAAGTGGAAACAAGAAGCTTGCACTGAACCCTATCGGGAATGGATAACCAATGAAAAGATATCAAAAGTGGGGTTGCATGATTAAAGCAAGATGCCAAAAAGGTAATCTTAGCATATGCAGTTGTACTTTTTTGGCCATGGTGTAACATGCATATTCAGTTCACAATGATGTAACTCAAGTGCGCCCATCGCATAAAAAGCTGCACATTCTTGGATGGTGAAGAACTATTTGCTGGTGCTGACAATATAGTACTTGAATGCAGAAACAGCATCCAAATCCACAAATGCGCAATTGGTGGCACAATGTTGGAATTCAGTAGAAGGGTCGGGTAGCCCAACCACCACTTAACTATGTAAGTGTAAATTCACAGTATGAGAGCATGATATAGGATCTTGGCTCTTGTTTAGTGTCTTGCAGCAAGAAGACAATGAGTGCTTTTGGTACTTTGACAGTTAAATTCATTGTGATGCACCCAGACTCAGGACAAGTCTACATTTACTGTAAAATCCAGGTGGGCCTTGGGTTTTCCAGATCTGCAGTGACCCTGAGCTTGTCTACACTATTATATCAAGGCAAATCATGGCAAATTTGGCTTAAGTGACCACACCTTCCCCCATTCCAAGGTTGCTTCATAGTAAAATGGTGGTGCATAAGCCAATTCCCCTGAATCATTTTCACTCCCCCCATCTATCCATCAAGCATGTGAACACATGCATTTCCACAGGTACAACCAAGCGGATATGCTGATATCCAGTTATCCAGTTATGCACACAAATGCATTTTAAAAATTGTGACCTAGCCATTCAAACCTCCTAGAGGCAATTGTCCTTTCCTGCCAGGAACAATAATGTCACTGACAGCCCCTTTCTGCCCCACCCCACCAACCACAGGTTCTTCCCTCCATCACCGATCCAAATCCACCCATCTGCTCATCTGAATTTTCCTGGCAAATCTGGAGAAAACCAAGATCCTTTTTTCTGCAGATTAAACCAAAGGAGATTAAAGTGAGAGGTTTTTAAATACTGTAGACAACCCCACAGAGTTTAGTTGATGGAGCCATTGGACTAGGACTCTGGAGACCTGGGTTCAAATCCCAGCTCAGCCATAGAAAACCCTGAGTGATCTTAGGCAAGTCACCCTCTCTCAGTTTCAGAGGATGGCAATGGCAAACCCCCTCTGAGGAAACTTGCTAGGTTGCCTAGGTTGCCAAGAAAATCCCATGATAGGTTTAGTTTAGGATTGCCATAAACCAGAAAGGACTTGAAGGCACACAACAACAACAACAACAACATGCTTCAACAGGGGTACTGACTGTTAGTCAGTGCCTTTTGTTTTATTTGCCCCCAAACCACTACTAACCACATATTGAATAAAATACAATAAAAGGTTAGGTTAATGAATCCCCTGCATAGTCCATCACAATAACATTCAGAGCGATTACATTAATACTTTTTGCAGCTGTTTCATATGCAATGTATGGGCCACAACATGACAGTAAGAAACCTAGCTTCACAAAAGGACTCTCATCCTGTAAGGATACCAAGATCTCTTCCAAGAAACTCTCCCTGGGGGGGTCAGATGTATTGACATTTTAGCCAGTAAGTTACAGGTAAACATAGACATGGCTGGGTGGAGCTGAGATAGGATTTTAGACGTTGTTAGAATTGAAATGTAGACAGTACCATGATAATTACCTTATTAACAGTGCCCATTTGGGCTGATAACACAGGTAACTGGGTGAACGTTGGTAACTTGACTGATGCATCTTATTGCAGAGGTGGGAAAGCTTTGGCCCTTCAAACATTTTGGAATTCAACTCCTAGAGGTCACAGTGGTGATATTCCAGTGTGAATCTAGGTGCATTATCCTGGTGACCATAGTATGCTGCTCGATTCTAATGGATCTCTGGTACCTCTAAAGAGGGCAGTGGCATTACTAGGGTACTAGGGTGTTACCTGGTGCGGTAACTCATGGCATCATTTCCATGGACTGGAAAGGGTTGTTGGGTGGTGGTGGCAGCAGAAAGTGGACGGCCCCATCCACCCTCCCTTTCCTGATGGCTGTCTGGCCAGACTTGGAAAGGTCCGCAGCTGGTTGGGTGGCTGTGCAAGCGAGGCAGCAGGAGGAAAGGAAAGGTGTGGCAGTGCTCTGCAAAATGGCATCTTCCTCCTCTTCCACACTCTTCACTCCCTGCTTTTGCAGAGGCGACCTGACTGGCAGTAGCAGATGGCAGCAAGGTAGGTAGACAGATGACAAGCAATCATGCCATTGAATGTTCAGCACCCCCCCCAACACAGCTGTCACCCAGGGCGATCTGCACCCCCACATCCCCTGGATGACATCCCTGTGTCAGGGGATAGCTAAGCAAGTTTACTTGGAGGTAATTCTGACTGACTTCAATGTCAATGTTGTGCAACTAAACAAAGACACCAACTCTAGGAATTATTAGCCCCATTTCATTGACCAAAGTAGCCCATCCAAAGTACCATGAAATAATAAAAAAGATCTAAATATATTGCCACCCACACCCTGCCTGGATGCCCATGAGCTAGAAGCAGCTCTGCCTTTTCTTTGGATTTCATCCATGTGCAAGCAAATGCACACCCAAATATGCCAGGTGTCCATGCACAAGGGTGTCCATGCACAATGTGCATCTGCTCATGCAATGCCACTTTGTATCTACAACCTTGAACTCCATGCAAACATTCTGCATTGGACAAAAATGATCACTTAGATGGGGGCACTTAAGTAAGACACCAGCAGGATTCAGACTATTGTATTTACTCTGTTTCAGCCCTGACTTTTAACATCAGCTACTAATGTCAGAAGTCTAGGACTGAAAAGCACGCACCTTGTGCTTGGAACATCTATTTGTAACCCTAGCCTTGCTCTGAACCATAGAAATGCAGCCATCCAATCTGCATTTCTTTCTCAGTGTCCTTTGGATGCTCTTCTGATCCACCAAGACCAGGAGGGGTCCAAGTGAAAATCAGATCTGTAAACTTCAAAATAAACTGAGATAGAGTGACCAGGTGCCATCTGGCGAAGAGTGTTATTGGGGCACTGTTTTCAGTTATCTGAAAAGGTAAAACATCTGGGCTGGATGGACTAGAAGGAAAAAGATGACTGTTCTAATAGCTGATTTATATAGGAAGAGAAGGAAATTGTCCAGATGGCTGGGAGGAAATACTTGGAAGAGACAATTCCAGAAGAACTTAAGTAGGGAGGGAGGTACTCAAGTAAGTATTAGGCCTGAATCCTATTGGTAGCCTCAACTAAGTGAATCAATGGGATTTACATAAGAGTTGACTCACCATTCAAGAATTGATTTCATGGGCCTACTTTATATGCCCTCCAACACTCCATATGTGAAAAATGGGACATGTGTGGCCAAGCAACTTCAGAGTCTGGTCATGATGGCAAAAACTATTAATGAAGAAGGACACATACGCTAAAAGAGGCTGCAGCAGTTTGCTTTTACCTGAATTTACAGGAAAAGGCAAGATTCCTCTGTCTCCTTTCCTCTTCCCCCAGCTAAGCTGAGTACAAACTTCTTTTGCACTTTGAACTCAGTTTGCAGGAATTGAAGTAAGCTGGGGGGAAATAGAGAGGAGAGGAGAGACACTAGGCCATTTTAAAAGCAACTGGAAAAGTAGGACAGTAGAGGTTTAATCAGGATTGTCCCTACTGAATTGGGACATTTGGGTTGCATTGTACATCCCACTAAAGCCCCCTTCCAGGTCAGCCAAAGTTTCCACAGAAAGCTTTTCAATAGCAGCTCTCTTTCCTCTTCTAGAAGGGGAGGAATAGAAAAGGGGTAAATTATCTGCCCTACCTCCCACTTTGGACATATTGATCTGGATTTTTAGGTCCAGATCATTATTGAATTGCCAGTTACTGTATGGCAAGTCAACTGTGTTCCAATCCATAGGCTTGTAGCCTCCAGGTCAGACCTCAATAGCAGGATCTAGGGGCTGTACAGACTGGCATAAAGAGCCAGCCTGGGGGCAGAGTGGGTGTGTGGCAACCGAACACCGGCCGCCCCAACTCTGCCCCCAGGCTGGCATCACACCGCCCAAGCAACCGCACGGCAGGTGGCAAAAGGGCATGTCTTCGGTGCAGCGCCAAAAAGCTGCAGTGGCAACAGCTAGGGCGCTCTTTCCATGGCGCAAAAAGAAGCTGCTTTTTACAACTTTTTTTTGTGCTGCAGAAAGGCCAGATCAGGGCCATGGCGTGTGGTTGCTGTGGCCCCGATCCAGGGAGGAAAGGGGTGGTTTGCCACTGCCCCTTTGGGGAGGTCTGTACAGTCCCTAAATCTGCATCTGCTCTGCAGAATTAATGCGGTTTGACACTGTTTTAACTCTCATGGCTCCAGCCTATGAAATCCTGGGATTTGCAGTTTGTTGTGACACCTGAGCTCTCTGACAGAGAAGGTTAAATATCTCACAAAACTACAAATCCCATAACTCCATAGCATTGATTCATGGCAGCGAAAGAAATGTGTTAATTCTGTAGGGTAGAAGTAGTCTGAGTTCCTTAAATGTGTTATATGACAGTTGCGGATGCGGTTGTCATAATGAAGTGCTGCTAGGATGAACAACACCATTCTAAATTACATTCTACAAATGAACTCACTTTGAGTTATTCTGTCTCTCAATTATGGGTACAGTTAACAGGATGAGATCCTTGTGGTTGTTGTGAGCACTGGGATTTGGGTGTTATGAATTGGAAAGCAATTTATGGTTATTAAAGGGGGCACTTTCATATTATATGGATTTCAGAGAAGCGAGGGGCAAACAGCAAAAGGGAAGCACTACAGGTTGAGTCACCTTTATTCAAAATGCTTGGGACCAGAAGTGTTTGGGATTTCAGATTTTTTATTCAGATTTTGGAATATTTACATATGTATACATAATGAGATACCTTGGAGATGGGATCCAAGTCTAAACATGAAATTCATTTATGTTTTATATACACCTTATACACATAGCATGTTTACATGTTAAAATTACCCATGGAGGTAATTTTATACACAATATTTTCAATAATTTTGTCAATGAAACAAAAGTTTGTGTACACTGAACCATCTCAGACATCTATGCGTACAATTTTGGATTTTGGAATATTTTGGAATTTGGAATTCCTGATAAGGGAGGCTCAATCTGCATTGCCTTTTGTAACTTGACTGCTCTTGCAGATAGATCTTCCTCAAATGAAACTTCATCCATGCCTTGCCATGAATCTTTCAAGGAGAAGTTACTCAGCTGAAGTCATCTGCCTTGTTCTTTTCACACTACATGGATGCCAACAGAATATTTGCATTGGCCACAACTGTTTCTTCTTTTTACCACGTGATCAGCTCATCTCCTTTTGTGGACGTACACACAATGTACATGATGCTGTAGATCTCTTTTGTGTCAATTTTTGCATGCAGGTAATAACCACCTATTGCATATATGGCAGTATATGGCACACACCATATAATGCATATTTATTTCACCTTGTTGTTTAATGTGAAATATGTATACACAAACACATATGGAGACACATTTATACCAACATTTATAATAAGTGGTATCTAATCATAGTTTATATACATTCATATTGATATATATTTTGATCCTGTTCCCGCCTTCTCATCTGCTTCCACGGAGGCACAGATGGTGTAGAAAATTGGGGTAAATCTCATTTAGACTCTAATCCTCACAAACATATGCTTAATTAGCCTAGTCCATTTTACACAGTATAAATCGGAAGCAGATTGTATTGCAATAACCGACTGATCACAAGGTAAATTGGTTTATTCTTATCTTTCTTATGAGGGGACAACTATTGCTTTATCATTCAGATGCGGTGATGAGTATTAACTCCATCTCATTGAAGGGATAAATGAGAAAATAATAAAGGTGAGATAAAGGATTAATCATTCTAAACCCCTCTCCTGCCTGAGATTACTGCATGCGCTTAATTTGGCTCATGTGATTCCCAAAGAACCTTAGGTTTTATATTTCCAACTCACTCCCTGCAATATTAAGGGTTTGTGTTATTAAGGATGGTACAGGAATATTTGGAATAAGGATGTATGACTATAGATGGCTTGTTTCAGGATCAGGCTTGGCATCACTGGTCATCTGCCAAGGTAGATTCTCCACTGGGCAAATAAATTGCTTTGATGGCATCCAAAAGAGCAGGTAGGTAGGATGTATAACCTTGAAGACACATCAACATTGGTAATCCCTCTGCTAGTGCAGATTGCTAGTATGCTACATGGTCATTTTTTTCATAGTTATTGTGGCCACTTTATCACCTGGTGGCCAAATATCTAGTGCATTTGGCTGGGTTCGTCCTTGGACAACAGACATGCAATCCAATACTGAGGCCATGTTTGAAAGCTCACCAGCCTGATAGAATCTGTAAGACTTTATCCTCTACTGGCATACCCTCCAAGGGTTCAGAGTCACCTCTGTGTCATGATGAAGTGGTAGACTAGGATTGCAGGGAGGAGATAGGCTATATATGTAATTGATGGGCCACCTTGAAGCTCATTCTTGGAGAAAGGCAGGATATAAATGCAATAAATATATAAGTAAATAAATGTGGCACATAAAGCAAAATTAGATTATGCATTTTCAGGATATATGGCTGTGCCATAAACCAATTCATTGATGGAGATTTATGTATGGAAAGAGGCACTCACTGGGAAGTGGGAAGAGAGGATAGCTCAGAGACAGAGGGCTGGTCGATACATAAGTGTATTGTGCAAATTGCTGGGTATTTTCACACATTCACATCAAAATTTAATTGTCTTCATTTTGCTGCGTAAATTTGCATCTATTTGCCCTCTGTCGAAAACGTGCAACCATCTGAATCCATGAGAAGCAGACGACTGGCCACTTGTTCTGTAATGTGCATCCTCGCAGATACTTGTGGAAACTCCAATAAAAGAAGCTGTTTTCTGTGAAGTTTGTGGAGTTTTTTCCCCCTGCAAAAAACCCAAACTCCTCCAAATTGTGTGTGCTGAGATCACATTCTATTCAAGTAGAATGAGGAGTATTTTAAACATGTAGACAAGCCCAGAGTGTTCAACGCTCCCGTAGCAAGTTCCAGTTCAGTCTCTGGCATTCCCACTTAACTGGATCTCAGGCAGCATGTTGAGAATTTGACAAATCACCTGGTATAATATAAAGCAGCTTCCTGTGGAGTGTATCTCAGATGTACACTCAGATGTTGCCTACTAGTGGAGTGCTTTGAACAAAATACACATTCATATAGACATTTTAGTGTGTACTTCTATATCATCCCCATACTGGTGCAGGTAGGTGTGTGTAAAGTTTTGGAGCAGGCCACTGGTGTACATGATCTCCTGCCCATGCCTTCTGTCTCAGTTGGGAGGAACAGTTCTGATTAATCTTCTGTTGTCCTCTTTTCCAGTTGCTTTTAAAATGTTCCAGTTTCCCTCTCCTCCTCCCACTTTCCCCCTTTGTCCTCCCCTTACTTCAGTTGCTGCAAACTGAGTTCAAAGTGCAAAAATAGTTTGAACCTCATTAAATTAGCATGGGGAGAGGAGAGGGCATAATCTTGTCTCTTCCTGTAGAGCAGTTATTCCCAAACTTTATGGTTTGAGAGTTGAATCATGGTTCAGATCCCGGCTCAGCCATGGGAACCCACTGGGTGACCTTGGGCAAGTCACATGCTCTCAGCTTCAGGGAAGGCAATGACAAACCTCCTCTGAGCAAATCTTGCCAAGAAAAGCCTCTGATAGGTGTGAGATGTTTGCCATAAGGTCGGCGCCATAAGTCAGAAAAGACTTGAAGGCACACAACACATTCACAATGTTTGGATTACTCTCCCAGCTATCATGGCTAGTAATTCTAGGAGCTATAAAACCCAGCGAGTAAATTTGTCTAATCTCTGGGTAATAAGAAATTGACATTCAAAACTTGCAAAAAGTGCTAATTACCTTATGAATGACCATTAACAAGGTGCAGCTGGGCTTATCAGTACAGGAATGTTTGGCCATGAATCCAGACATTCTGGCCTTGATAAGCTTGTAGGGAAGGTAAACTGAGTGATTTGCAAAATTTTGCCATGATCATTGGCTGGTTATCTACTTACAGATGTCCTCCCCTAGATTTCCCAGCAAAGAAGGCTAAACTTTAAACTGGTAGTTAAGCCTTAATTAAGAGATCCCAAATCTGCAATCACAACTTGCTGATTTTTAAGTCACCATGATCTCTTGGCTAATGGTCTTTTTAGAAGGAATGTCTTCTCTAAAAGGCTGGGCTGAACAATTAACTCATAAATGATCCAAGGCTATGGTTTCAAAATGGTCACACCATCTCTGACTGCATTCTTCCTCCCACCCAGTCCCAAAAAACACATTCTTTTGAAGACTGCCAGCGTGATGCAGGGGTTTGAGTGTTGGGCTATGACTCTTGGAGACCAGGGTTCGAATCCCAGCTCAGCCATGGAAACCCACTGGATGGCCTTGGGCAAGTCACACTCAGAGCATGGCAATGGCAAAGCCCTCTGGAGAAACTTGCCAAGAAAATCCTATGATAGCTATGTAGAGAGAGATCTTGTAGTACTTTTGAGACTAAAGAAAGAAGTATATGCAGCATGAGCTTTCGTAGACTAAAGTATACTTCCTAAATTTCATTCGGACCAAATGTAGATTTAAGTTCTAGAAAGCTCATGCTGCCAACTTCTTTCTTTCAGTTCTCAAAGTAGCTACAAGATCTCTCTAGTCTGATTCTACAGACTAACACAGCTACATCTTTGTATTCTACCATGATAGATAGGTTTGCCTTAGGGTCGCCATTAATTGGAAATGCTTGAAGGCACACAACAACATTTTTTTTAGCTAGAAAGTGAGACCATTTCTAAAGCCTTTTACAAGTCTTTTGTTGTCTCTTTTGCTTAAAGCTCAGTGTATCATGTAAATTTTTGCAGATTTTAAAGTGGTCTTTCTCTTAATCTTGAAACTAAATTGGGAAACTGATGGCTTTTTTATAGGAAGGTCACAGTCAGGGGTACATCTATGCAAGGGGGGTTAAATGAGTATATAAGAATTCTGCTCACCAAATGAACTCTTTCTTTAGTTCCCAAATTTCTGGCATTTCAGAGAGGAGACACTGAAGATAGTTTAGACCTAGAACTTTCTATTTTTTGTGTTTGCATTCCATTGATAACTTTGCCTGCCTCTTTGTTTTCAATGTCGAAACTGCATTTCTACACTCTCGACTGATGTTTTAAGTTCCTGCAATGCTAGAAATTTGAGAATTGAAGGAATATTTCATGGAGGAGGTGGAATTATTTTGGGGGGTTTCATGGCATAGTGCTTTGAGTGTTGGACTGTGACTCTGGAGATGAAGATTTGATTCCCACCTGGGCCATGAATGAGTGACCTTTGGCAAGTCACTTACTCTCAGCCTCTGGGGAAGGCAATGGCAAACCTTGTCTGAACAAACCTTACCCGGAAAACCCATGATAGCTTTCCCTTAGGGTCTCCATAAGTCAGGAATGACCTAAGGGCACACAACAACAAACATGCCCACCTCTCCCACCGCCAGCTACCGGTACATCCCTGATCAGAATCCCTTTTAATTTCCTGCAGCCTTTGACTCCATTGCAGAAATCTATACCTCCAGCTGTGAAGATAACACTATGACAACACATGAAGATGTCACAAACTTCTTTGTTGTTTTGTTGGCACAGAGGGCATCTTAAACATTACTCAGGCTGCTGCCACACTGTAGACGTAATGCAGTTTGACACCCCTTTAACTGTCATGGCTCCATCCTCTGTAATCCTGGAATTTGTAGTTTCTTGTGGCACTAGAGCTCTCTGACAGAAAAGGCTAAAAATCCTCACAAAGCTTCAAATCCCAGAACTCCATAGCATTGAGCCATGACAGTTAAAGTGGTGTCATATTGGATTATTACTACAGTGTTGATGCAGCCTCAGCCTCAGTTTCATTTTGCTAAATATATCCACTCATTTTAGATTTTATTGTAATAAAGTGATAGATTAGTGATTGCAAGGAACAGCTTTATTTGGGATGGGTTTTTTTTAGCACCAATACATGCATTTAAGTTGAAGGGGTGTCTTCTAGATTCTCTTTTTTCACACATAGGCCATTGGTTGTTGTTGTTGTTGTTGTTGTTGTGTGCCTTCAAGTCGTTTTCGACTTATGATGACCCATGGGGGATTCTTCGCAAGTTTCTTCAGAGGGGGTTTGCCATTGCCATCCTCTTAGGCTGAGAGAGTGTGACTTGCCCAGGGTCACCCAGTGAGTTTCATGGCTAACCTGGGATTCGAACCCTAGTCTCCCAGTGTCCTAGTCAAACATTCAAACCACTACACCATGCTGGCTCTCACATATAGCCCATACTCTCCACCATTTCACAGATGAAAACTGGGATGCATGTACCAAGTAACATCCCTGGCAAGACTTTTTGTTTGTTTATTTATTATTTCAAGGATTTATATCCTGCCTTCTTCTCACAATGGGATTCAAGATGGCATTCCTATGAATTAGGAAGAACATTCAAGCTATGGGAGGCTCCAGCTGTTTGGTTTTTCTTGAGTCCGCTCTCTCCAGTTCCCCTGCTGAGTTAACTGAATGCAAACTACTTTTGTACTTTGAACTCTGTAGCAACTGAGGTAAGCTGAGGACAAAGGTGGAAAGTGGAAGGAGGAGAAACTGGGACATTTTAAAAGTAGCTGAAGAAGTGGGATGAGAGAGAATTAAACCCAATTGTCCCTGCCAAATCTGGATAGTTGGAGGGTGTAATATGGTAATATCCCCCCAACCCTTAGGGAGTCTTAGCTGATGTTTGCAGTAGCAGAGATATAGGGATTAATTAGTTTAGATCAATTAAGTTATCAAGTGTTGGGGATTTTCTAACAGAAAGGGACAATTTAATCAAGTTTATTTTTTAAAATTTGATTGGCTTAAGTTGGAATGAATCCAGTTATTAATTAATTAAATTAGTGCTGTAGAGTCAACATGTTTTACATTCCCAACTGGTTCTTGTACGTAAGACTAGTTCCTTTGGACTTTTGCAAAGCTACTTTTTGTGTTTTGTTAGTTTCCTATGGTTGGAATATTGCAATGTTGAGGTCACAAGATCCAACCCACTAGTTGATGATTAGCAGCTGATAATTTAGTAAATTCCACAGTTAAAACCTTTTAAGCAACAAGTAGTAAGAGCAACTTAGAGGAGGATGGTCTCCTTTACATATAGAAAGCCTTCATATATTTCATGCCAGACATCACACAGAGGCTTCTTCTCTCTCAGGAAACAGACATCTGAAGGTCTCAGCCTTTGCATTTAGGTTGGATCTATGTAGGAACCAGAAAGCTATAGGAATTGAATGAGGTAGGGAGATAAGGTTCTCAGGGCAGGAGAAGAGGAATATTCTGCTTTGGTCAGACCTCATCTGGAATGCAATGTTCAGTCCTGGGCACCAGAGTTCAAGCGAGATATTGACAAGTTGGAATGTGTCCAGAGGAGGATGACCAAAATGGTGAAAGGTCTGAAAACCACCAAGCCCTATGAGGAGCACCTTAGGGAGCTGGGCATGTTGAGTCTGGAGAAGAGAAAGTTAAGGGGTAACATGATAGCTATGCTTAAATACTTGAAGGGATGCCATATTGAGGATGGAGCAAGCTTGTTTTCTGTTGCTCCAGAGAGTAGGATGCAGAGTAATGGAATCAAACCTCAGGAAAAGAGAAGGAGGAACTTCCTGACAGTAAGAACTGTTTGACAGTGGACTACACTCCCTAGGAGTGTGGTGAAGTCTCCTTCTTTGGAAGCTTTTAAATAGAGGCTGGATGGCCGTCTGTCAGAATTGCTTTGATTGTGAGTTCCTGCATGGCAGCAGGTTGGACTAGATGGCCCTTGGGGTCTCTTCCAACTCCATGATTCTATGATTCCAAAGAAGGGATGGATGAAAACTCCCCCTCCCCGGCTCTCCAATTCAAGGAACTGTTTCCCTCTCAAAAAAAAAAAAAAAAAAGTACTCATGTGGGCAGCAGGGGAGGAAGAGTCAATGTTTTTCAGCTCCCTTCTGGCAATGCTTTTAGTACAGGCACTGGAGTTCATTTTAAATGGCAATTTAACATTAACTTATAGTTAGATCAGTTTTTAATGTATCTTTTTAACTAAACACATCAGGTTCTTTCTATCAACTTTCCAATCTCTGTACATAGGTTACATCTATCCAGGATTTGGTTTCCACGGCTGCACCCCCACTGCAGAAAAAATCCAGGTTGACACCACTTTAACTGCCATGGCTCAATGCTATGGAAATCTGGGAAATGTAGTTCACTGTGCAACCATAACTCTCTGGCAGAGAAAGCTAAATGTCTTGCAAAACCACAAAGCCCAGAATTCCATAGCAATGAACCATGGCAGTTAAAGTAGTGTCAAACTGGATTATTTCTGCAGTGTGGATGTAGTCCAGGTTTCCTGTTAACTCTCAATGGAAGCAAATAGCCTAAGTGATGAGACAACATGGTTGAAGCTTCAACATTGAAGCCATAAGGAACAATACAGAAAGGTGCAACCCAAGCCACTGGCTTTTCATGTAGCATATGTCACAGTGTGCTTGTAATAGTGGCTTGATCTATGGGTCTTTCACCCCATGGAAGGGAATAATTATCACTTGCTAATTGTTGCAGGTCAAGCTGCTGTTCAAGACAGAAGCCAGCTGAATCCTTGCCAGCCCTATAGGCCATATGGAGCAAGACATCCAGCATCTTTAATTAGCATTTTTATTGGTTATCAGTAGAGACAGTTTAATTTATAGTAAGGCCATTTAGGACTAACAACTATTATTAGCATTAGTACTATTATATTTCTTGTACACTTGGCCCTCTGTGTCCACGGATTTTTTGTCCACAGATTTCAACCATCCGTGGCTTGAAAATATTTTTTAAATATATATATATAAATTCCAAGAAGCAAACTTTGATTTTATGACTTGATATAAGGGACACCATTTTACTAATATAATGGAACAAGGATCCACAGATTTTGGTATTTTGGCTCCTGGAAACTAGCCCCAGCGGATACCTCTGTATAGCCTTTATAAAAGAACGTCTCAAGGAGTCTTACAATTACAAACTCAGACATCTTACAATTAAAAAGGAGGAAACAGTTGTGTTGCCAAATGAGGTGTCAAAAATATTCTAGGTTCTTCCTGAATTCCTTTTTCTCTAGCTGTTGCAATGTAACAAGTCTCTTGCAGTGTAATAAGTAAATATACAGTCGTCCCTCCATATTTGCAAATTTGGTTATACGCGAAATTTCTCCTGATCCAGGGATCAGAGGGAAGGGAGCCTTATTTGCGAATTTCCTGCATTTGCAGGGGGCTTGTTCCCTTAACCGTTGCGAATATGGAGGGACGACTGTAGGGTCAAATTTACAAGAAGAATACTGAAGTCTATATAAAAGTCTAGGAAGTAAAAATATTTGTAAATGTCTTGTAGTAATATTTGTTGAATGGTAATATGGTTATTTAATTTAGGATAGAACAGAGATAGTTTGTGTTAATTGTTTTGGACATTTTATTAGGTATTGTACATTAGTGTCATTTATTTGTGGTTTGTTGATTTGTTTTGCTGTTTTTTTTGTGGATATGTTTTTAAGAAAAATAAAATTTAATACTTTTTTTTTTAAAAAAAATCTAGATTTTCAAGCCAGGGCCTCTGGTATGTGCAGAATGGACCATCCGCTAGGGCTTGGTTCCAGCTCGTTCCATCATATACAGTGGAGTAGTAAAATTGTGTCTCTTATATAAAATGTGTGCTGGAAAAAATTCTACCTCATATAAAAAGTAGGGCAATAATAAATAACAGAGCCAAACACACTCTCACGCAGAGGTCACACTGCTGATAGTACTTTTAATAAAATACTCTCATATTTTTGTATTGGTGGTTAGTGTCTAGCTTCAGCTATTTTGCCAATGATTGCATTTGTTGCCAAATTGTCATTTGGAAATGGGTTGCCAAGTGAATACACACATACACAGACACTCTTATATCTTCTTGTCCTAGCAGTTGGCTAGGACAGAGATCTTCAAGGCAGTTGGCAACTCCACATGGGAAAGACTCTCAGTGGGAAGTGGATTTTAATTTCTGTAATCCTTCATTTGTCATCCTATAAAACAGCACCGTTCAACCTGAGTTTCCCATTTTTAGTCTGACTCATTTAAAAGGAAGAATTTCAAATATCTTTAGTTACATCAAAGGGAGATACCAGTGCTTCCAATTGAATTAAAATAAAACTTTATCTAGAAATGTTTAAAAGGGTAATAAACAATATATGTAACAGAATAATAAAAACCCTATATTTACAATAGATACAAAGTAAACCATAGTAGTAATGGCAAACATAATCGCAAATAATAATAATATAAACTATATAATACAAGCAAATAACACAAGTATAATTTAACAGAAAAGAAGGCTGAGAGTAGAGTGTAGAGAGTAAAATTTTTTATTTTTATTAATTTTTAGTTGTACTTTGTTTTAATTTGATTGGATTTAATAGTTTTTTAAGGGGGGTGGGGGGATTGGTGTGTTTTAGACTGTATTCATTGTATTTTATATTTTACTGTGTTCACCGCCCGGATTGGTCCGCCATAGGGCGGTATATAAATAAAAATTATTATTATTATTATTAATGGATTGTGATTACATTAACTGTAATTTTGTGAGGAGATTTAAAAAATATAATTGAAAAGAATGGCACTGGAACTGGGAAGGAATGCTCCGTAATATGTTGTTATTGTTGTTGATGTGTGCCTTCAAGTCAATTCCGACTTATGGAAATCCTAATGTGAACCTATCATGGGGTTTTCTTGACAAGATTTCTTCAGAGGGGTTTGCCATTGCCATTCTCTGAGGCTGAGAGAGTATAACTTGCCCAAGGTCACCCAGTGGGTTCCCATGGCTGAGCTGGGATCTGAACCCTGGTCTCCAGAGTCATAGTCCAACAATCAAACCATTACGCCACACTGTGTCCCATGATATGTACTGACTGATAAAATTCAGGTCACTTTTTAGCACAATGTGGGCCAGTCGAAGAAGTGATTTGGCATTCTGTGACTGGGAAAAAAA
>CM034703.1:12794880-12809975 GCA_020142125.1 Phrynosoma platyrhinos | reverse complement strand
TTCTTCCTGGGGGGGCATGACAGAAAATAATTGAGAAGCACTGGGTTAACATCAGTTTGTAATGCTCTAATGGTGATGAAAAGATGCTTCTTTGGTCAAAAGATGCTTTTGGTCAATCAGAAGGCAGATCAGGGAATAGGGACATTGCCTGTGATGGATGGATTTACACTCCCCCTGAAATCTCAGGCTCGCAGCTTGGGTGTGCTACTGGTCTCTGAGCCTGGATGTCCAGGTTTCAGCATTGGTCAGGAGTGCATTTGCCCAGTTAAAACTTATGTGCCAGCTGTGCCCATTCCTTTAGATGTTAGATTTGGCTACAGTGACACATGATTACGTTCTGTTTGGACTACTGCAACAGACTCTATGTGGGGCTCTCTTTGGAAATGGTTTGGAAACTTCAGCATGTGCAAAATGCTGCAGCCAGAATGTTGAACTGGGGCTAGTTATAAGGATCTGATAAGTCCCTTGTTAAAACAGCTTCACTGGCTACCAGTTCATTTCCGGGCACAATTCAAAGTACTGGTTATGATTTATAAAGCCGTACACAGCTTAGGTCCAGATTATTTGAGAGACTGTCTCCCCATATGAACCAGCTAGAGCGATAAGATCTTTAGGAGAAGACTTTCTCTCGGTTCCACCACCATCACAGGCTCTCCTGGTGAGGACATGAGAGAGAGACTCCTTGGTGGTTGCTTCTGCCCTCTGGAATACCCTTCTATGAGAGGCAAGACTGGCCCCCTCCTTGCTTGCATTTCGTTGGCAAGCAAAAATGGCTTTATTCAAGCAGACTTTTAATGTATAATCATGGGGTGGCTTGGCTATTTGTTATATAGGGTGGGTATCATGGTTTTGGTATGATTTTAATGTTTGTAATGTTAAATTGTTTTTAGATGAGATTTTAACTGTTTTATTGTAATATGATTTTAGAATTTTAATTGTGAGCCGCCTTGGGTCTCCTCCAGGGAGAAAGGCGGGATATAAATCAAATAAATAAATAAATTTGTGTTTGAACTGGTTTTTATCCTTGATTCTCTTGTGTTTTGAGGCCTGTGTGGTTTAGTGGTTTGGGCATTGGACTATGGCTTAAACCAGGGTTCGAATCCCCACTTAGCCATGGAAACCTACTGAATGACCTTGGCAAGCCATATTCTCTCAGCTTCAAAGAAGGCAAAGGCAAACATCCTCTGAACAAAATCTTGCAAAGAAACCCCTCTGATAGATTCACCTTAGGTTTGGGATAAGTTGGAAATGACCTGAACCTTTGCACTTTAGGATAGCTATTGAGTTGTAATTGTAAATAATTTAGTCACAGATGGAGAAATAGCAATTATAAAGCAAAGGTGGAAGAAGAAACCCCTTTATAGTTCTAGTTATTAAACAGTTCCAGTCTTTTTGTAATTTTAAATTCAATGCTCTAATAAAATGCTTAGAAACTCTTGCATAAGTCTATGTAGCTCACTATTGTTATCACTGATTTATGATTAAAATTAATACCTTAGTTGTATAAAGTCCGAGAAGGGGGCTTGTGTAAAGTTGCATTTCTTCCATAGAGTTATTTGTAATAGCTCAGTTCATTCAGTACAATATGAAATGACTGATATCTTATCATTTGACACCTGTTTGTTTTAAAAGGTGCTGTAATAAGATAAGGCTACCACACTGTTCTCACTATTCATTTGACAAGTCTCAGCTTATAATTTTAAGTAACAATGTGCTACTGCTACTTCATGTTTTTGATGTAAAGATTTTATGGAATTGCAAAACCAATTATATAATAGATACTACTTATAGTAGTGAACGGAAAAAAAATCACTCGTTGAATGAGTTCTTGCTAAGATGACTATTTTTCTCATCGAGACTATGAGCATTACTATGGCCCAAAACACACTGCAGAAATAATCCAGTTTGAGAGCACTTTAACTGCCCTCGTTCAGTGCTAGGGGATTCTGGGAACTGTGGTTTTGTGAGACATTTTGATTTCTCTGTCAGAGAGCTCTGTTGCTCCAATAAACTACAGTTCCCAGGATTCCCTAGCACTGAGCCAGGGCAGTTAAAGCGGTCTCAAACTGGATTATCTCTGCAGAGTGTTTTGGATCTTTTATTTTAGAGTATCAATTACCAGTTTAACACACATAATATTAAAAGTATTGCTGACTCCATCTATGAAACTTGCAAGTGTAATACAGAACCATTTGTGTTGTCAGATATGCAGCATAATAACTAGCAGTCTTGTCTAATAGGACAGATCAGTTTACCGTGTGCAAAAGTGCTTTCTGGAGAAGAATAATTTCAATTCTGAAACTTATTTTGCTAATGTTCATTTGTGACCAAATGCCAAGGCCTAGTAAACCTAATGATGGCAGAGCATTCTCACAGCATTTTCTGGCTGTTATTCTGATCTGGTAGCAATAATTGCCATTGGTACACTGCCAGTAAATAACCTCTTGTGGTCATGACTTCCTCAGGAAAATACAGTCCAAAAGTAGGGAAGCCAGATTCTTCAGTCTAAGAAATTGGTTCCCCCATACAGACTTCTTTGAGTCTGAGGAGAATCTGTCATCCAGTAGCTTTTTGGGAAATTGCCTTTGCTAGAGGCCTCTGCATTTCTTGAGAGTGAGGTGTGATGGTGAAAACAGCTTTCATACTTATTTTGACCTGGCCTGTGCTGTTTCCGGGGTTTGTTTGTGTGTGGTAGGGGGAGTTTTGAGTGATGGCTCTACCTGTAGTTTTACACATGGTAGGAACAATTTAAACAGAATAGAAGAGTTCTCCTTTTATTTCCTGCTTATTGGGGCAGCTTTGAGGTTAAAAGTGGCATCTTACAATTTAATGGTAGCATAAGGATGATCTTTAGTATAACAGCTACTAGTATAGTAAGCATGTGGCCATGTTTCTTTGAGATGTAGATGCAGTTTAAAAGCTAGCAGTATGATTCTGTTCCCATGGTTGTTCAGAATGTTTGCAAGGCAGTGCATATCAATACTGGGTTTTTGATTTGCTAGGTAAATCACTTCAGAAAACGTAGCAGTTTTGCAAGATCACACTGAGAAATTTAAGTAATTTCTATTTATGTAGACTCGGCTTTTAAAAGGAAATACTTTGTCCCATCTCCTTTTGGAGGAAAGGCATAACATCTTTACGGTCTCTGCACTATAAAGAATCAAGAGAGATGTGGTTGTTTCTGTCATGATGGGGAAGGAAGTTTGCTTTTCATTATTGTGGCCAATATAGAGATAAAACGCTCCTGAGCAACTAGATAATCATTGCCTTGATTGTATCTCTGTGGAGTTGCATTTAGCTAGCTGCTTGTAATTCATATACTTACTCACATAGTGCTAAGTTTTTACATATTGAATGATGCTAGTAGTTGCATTTCATCAGAGTGGATAGGGATAACTTTTCCTCTATAACTAATAGAGCTTGAAGTTGGACAGTAAGGGAGAGGGATGTTGGATTATAGGCAGACTAAGGTTTAAATTTAGGAAATATTCATAGAATCATGGAGTTGGAAGAGACCACGAAGGTCATCCAGTCCAACCCCTTGCCGTGCAGGAATAAACAATCAAAGCATTCCCAAAAGATGCCATCCAGCCTCCACTTGAAAACCTCCAAAGAAGGTGACTCCACCACACTCTAAGACAGTGCATTTCACTATTGAACAGCTCTTGCCATAAGAAAGTTCTTCCTAATATTTAGGTGGAATATCTTTTCCTGTATTTTGAATCCAATATTTAAATAGCATGTAACTAAATTGGATGTAATTAAATCGGATGCAATTCAGGGATGCAGTGGCTCAAGTGGTTAAGACGCTGACTCTGTTGATTGGAAGATCGGCAGGTTGGCAGTTCGAGGCCCGGATGCTGCATGATGGAGTGAGCTCCTGTCACTAGTCCCAGCTTCTGCTAATCTAGCAGTTCAAAAGCATGGAAATGCAAGTAGATAAACAGGTACCACTTTTCAGTGGAAAGGTAAACAGCATTCTGTGCAATCAATCTGGCCACATGATCACAGAGTAGTCTCTGACAACGCTGGCTCTTCAGCTTAGTAACGGAGATGAGTACCACCCCCTATGGTCAGATATGACTTGACAACCTTCTCAATGGAGAATACCTTTACCTCTAACTAAATTGTAGAATGTGTTTAGAATGTGCTGCCACATACAGTACCATGGTGATAGCCACTGGGTATAATGACTTTTAATAGATTCATAATTCATGGCCTATCCGTATTTATTAGCCATTATAGCTATATGGGACACAACTTCCAGAAGTACATAATTTGCTTTGGATATACAGGGTACTGAAGCTTTGATCTGTTGTGCAGTGCATTTCCTAAACCCTCTATTTGTAGTATTTTATTGATTTTAAGTATCATGTAAATTTGGATGCATCAGAAAGGCATAAGCTTTTGTAGACTAAATCTACTTCATCAGTAGTAGATGGCATAAGCCAGGGGTTGGCACGATTTACTGACCTGGGGCTGGTCTGCTGGTCCTGGGGTCTTTCGCCAGCCCGGGGGGGGGGAATGACAGCGCATGTGCAGTGCTCCGGAAGTACTGTGCATGTGCAAATGAGTCGCGGCCGCCATTTTGTTTTCCAAAATTATGGCCGTGGCTCATTCGCGCATGCGTAGGAGTACTGCGCATGCGCAAACGAGTTGCGGCTGCCATTTTGGAAAACAAAATGGTGGCTGCGAAGCACGTGGCGGCAGCGCAGGCGGCAGGGGGTCGTTGTCAGGGCCCGGTCCAGAGGCCTCGGGGGGCCGCAGGTTGGCGACCCCTGGCAGAAGCTTTTGTAGACTAAATCTACTTCATTAGATACACCATTGCTAGCATAAACTTTTGTAGACTAAATCTACTTCATCAGATGCACCATGACTACTAGGTTCTTCTCAATTAGTCTCAAATGTGCTACAAGATCCTGTTGTGTACTGATCTAGATTAAGGGCCTGTACAGACTGCCAGAAATAATCCATCTTGAGACCACTTTAACTGTCTTGGTTCAATACTAGGGAATCATGGAAACTGTAGTTTATTGTGGCACCAGAGCTCTCTGACAGAGAAGGTTTAGTGTCTCAGAAAAAAATACAGTGCCCATGATTCCCTAGCACTGAGCCAGGACAGTTAAAGTGGTCTCAAGATGGATTATTTCTGGCAGTCTGTATAGGGCCTAAGATGGCTTTGTCTTTGAATTCTTTGTTACATGACTTTATCTTTGAAGCCCATTGTTTGTTGATGTTGTTAACTGCTTTTGAGTTGACACTGACTTACGGCAACTGGATGAGACATCTCCAAGACCCCTTATTCTCCACTGCTCTGGTCCTGTAAATTCATACCTGCGACCTCTTTAATAGAGTCTATCTATCTAGCACAGGGGTTGGCAACCTATGGCCCCCCCGGGGGGGGGGGAATTTGGCCCCCGAGGCCTTTGGACCGGCCCCAGGCCGGTCCTGCCGCCACCGCACGTGTGTTGCGGCTGCCATTTTGTTTTCCAAAATGGCCATGACTCGTTTGCAGATGCGCCAATGAGTCGCGGCCGCCATTTTGCAAAACAAAATGCCGACTGCGACTTGATTGCACATGCACAGTACACTGGAAGTACTGTACATGCACAAGCAAGCGTGCGAGCGCATGCACAGTACTTGAGGAGTACTGCACATGCGCACACGAGTGAGCGTGCGCGGCACCATTTCCCCCACCCTCAGCCCTGGGGTCGATACCTGGGGACCAGCGGACCGGCCCCAGGAAGGAAAACTTGCCGACCTCTGATCTAGCATGCATTCTTGTCTTTTTCTGCTTCTCTCCACTTTTCCTAGCATTATTGTTTTTTCTAATGGCCCATGCCTTTTCATGATGTGGCCAAAGTATAACAGCCTTAGTTCATTCATTTTTACTTCCAGGGAGAGTTCAGGCTTGATCTGTTCCTGTACCCATTTGTTTGTCTTTTTGGCCATCCACGCTATCCTTAGCACTCTTCTCCAGCGCCACATCTCAAATGAATTGATTTTCTTCTTATCTGCATTTTTCACTGTCCAGCTCTCACATCCGTACATGGTGATGGGAAATTCTTTAGAATCTTGTCTACTTCTTTCATGATGGCTCCTCCAATTCCTATTCCTCTTCTAATTTCTTGACTGCAGTCTCCATTCTGATTGATGTTTGATCTGAAGTACAGGAACTGTTTTACTGTTTCTGTTTCCTCGTTGTCTACGTTGAATTTGTGTAGTTCTTTCATGGTACTTATTTTTGTTTTCTTTATGTTCATTAATAAGCTTGCCTTTGCATTTTCTTCTTTAAAACACTACTATTCTGTAGGATCATATAAGTACTGTGAGTTTACAAATTACGATATCAAATCATAGTTTGTAGCTGGTTTATTTTAATATCTAGAGTTGGAAGAAGCCACAATTCCCTGAATTGATCTGAAGCAGGAAAATGGTTTAGTGAAATGCAGAAGTGGAAGCTTTCATTCTCCTATATAGTAATAGCAAGTATCTTTCTATACCGCTTATCAATGCACTTAAGCACTCCCTAAGTGGTTTACAGAGAATAAGCTAATTGCCCCCAACAAGCTGGGTACTCATTTTAGCAACCTTGGAAGAATGCAAGCCTGAATTGAGCCTGAGCCCGTGGTTAGTATTGAACTCACAACCTTGTGGTTTGTGGGTGAGTGGCTGCAGTACAGGCATTTAACCACTGTGCCACCAGAGAAAAGAAATGGATGAGTGCTTGTGCCTGAGGCTCCTTGTGGTTCATTTATGATGAGATCACATAATCTATGGGTGGCAACTGCCAAGGGTTTGGGGCTGCATTGATTCCTGTGGAAATCCAGAGAGCTATACCGCCATGTTCCCCAAATAGCCAATAATGCCCCAAAGCCTTTGGGGTGTGTGTGTTATTGGCCATCTCATTGCAGTTGGCATTTTTAGTCTTCCTGACATTTTTAAGTGTCTGTGGTTCATTCAGATCAAGAAATGTCTAATTGCTTCCTGTACAAAGAGCTGTACAGACCTTGTAAAGGTGTGGTGGGTGTGCTAAATAGTGAAGGGCTAGAGGCAACATTGGCTATTGTGAGACGAAATATTTTAGACTACCATAATTTGCGCATGGGGAGGGAGAGCTGTCAAGACTCTTGGTTTTGTGAAAAAAGACAGTCTTGGGGGCCCCTTGGGCCTGCTTTGATCTAAACCAGTCCATGGTGTGTGTCTACATAAAAATGATGCTGAAGACTGGCAGCACAGATGTGTGAGTTGTTCCAACGTCAGAAAAGTTCGCATTTCTCACATAATATGAATTAAGTGGTCAAAGTTCTGGGAAGGATCATTTTCAAACAAAATGGCTACTTTTCTCACTGTATGCCATGTTCACGACTTTCACATCTTTGGTTCCTTTGCTCCCTTTGCTCCCTCTGTTTTTTGGAATGAAAAAATAAACCTATTGTTTGTGTGTATGTCTTCAAGTTATTTCTGACATGGCAACCCTAAGGCAGCCCTATCACTAGGTTTTTTGGCAAGTTTCTACAGAGCAGTTTGCCATTGCCATCCTCTGAGGCTGAGAGAGTGTGACTTGCCCTGGGTCACCCAGTGGGTTTCTATGGCTGAGCAGGGATTCAAACCCTGGTTTCCAGAGTTTCAGTCCAACTCTCAAACCACTACACCACACTGGCATAGCTTCTGTAGTAAACCTCATATTACTTGCATAGTGAACAGTGTAACTATTGCAGGCAGCATTGGATGGACTCTGGGACTTTTCTTTTCCCCAGTTGTTTGTGGCCATATGGTGACTGTCCTCTGTGCCAGTAGGGGAAAATCAGAGGCTTTGGTAAATTGCAGTTACCACTTAGTCATATGTTGCCTGCTGCTTTATAGCAACTGATAAATACTTAATTTAGGTGCAAAAGAAACTGTTTATAAAAGTGTTTATGAAAGTAACTGTTTATAAGTAACAGCACAGCTTTTAGCTTTTCTCTTCCCCGTATGTATCATCACAGCAGGGGGCAGGGTAGGCATGCAGTGTTACAGAAGGTAACGTTGGTGCCATGCACAGTTGTGTGGAGAAGGATGAGGGCAAGTAGGAACACCCTCTCTCCTGTTAATAGTATGGATGATGCTATTCTGTTTTGCTTTGTTTTTGAAAAATAAAACAGATGTAACCCTGGTTCACAGAAATTAAAAATAAACTAATCCATATAACAATTTAAACGGAAATAACTAAGTACTAACGGGCGAAACAGACCGGTAGTAAGAGCTGGCTTCCCGGTGGTCTGGAGGTGTGGCATTCAGACAGCAGCATGCCCCCAAGCTGCCGGGAAGCTGCACGGTTGACCATGTGTGTGGCGGCTTTGCGGCATTTTGGTAGCAGTGCGTTTACACATGTCACACCGCAAAAATGCTGAAAAGCTACTGCCTCAGCAGTAAAGGCAATTTTTTGCTGGCTCCAAAAGGAGTGGCTTTCTGTTGCTTCTTTTTGAGCCACCAAAGAGCTGGATTGGGGCTGTGGTCCCGATCTGGCACTCAAAGAGGTGGTGGGAAGCTGCTCCATGCAACGTTTTGTTTCGCCTCATAGCTTCTCTTGCCACCAGTGTGGTGTCTGCATTTATCACTGGTGGAAACATGTTACTGGGAGTCAGACCTCTGATTACAATCTGCATGTTAGTTTTTCCCCTCTGCTGAGAAATACTCAACTCACAGAGTAAGTTTACCAACAGTAACCTGCTTCTCTTATTTCACTTCTGTTTTTCAGTGTCTTGCAATCCCAATATGCTTCTAGTGTTCTTTGTTTTCTTCCTTATACGATAATGAGTTAATAGCCGTCCTATAATTCTTGGATTAGAAAGACTAAGAAAAAGAAAAAAGGGACAAACAGCAGATGTACTGTTCCAAAAGAAGTTATAAAATACTTTGCAGTGTGGAAAAGATAAAAGTCAGTGCTTCTTCTTTTGCTAGCTAAACTATAACTAAGGTATAAATAGAATTCAAAGATATAGCTGTGTTAGTCTGTAGAATAAGTATGTAGAGAGATGTTGTAGCACTTTTGAGACTAACTGAAAGAATTTGCAGCATGAGCTTTCACAAACTTCACTCTACTTCCTCAGATGCTTTAAAAAAGCATGGTTAAGACTGAAATCTATGAAAGCTCATGCAGCCAACTTCTTTCTTTCAGTTAGTCTTAAAGGTGCTACAAGATCTCTCTACATAAGGTATAAATATTACTACAGTGGTCCCTCCTATTTTGCGGGCGTGAAGCCAGGAGGGATAAAATGGCGCCTGCGCCCAGGACGCACATGCGGCAGGAGTGTACGGCAATTACAAACAATGGGGCTTGGATATTTGTGATATTTCTGATTCATGGGGGGAGGTGGGCCGGAAGGGATCCCCTGCGAATTGGAAGGGCTGACTGTAATATGTGTTTCTTTTACAGTGTTAGGGATGGTATACTTTTAAAGAAAGATTATCTTGACGTGGCAGTAATATGCCAGTCAGTTCTTCTCAAAATCTACTCCCATTTCTAGGTTCCTTTTTCCACTTCTGGAAGAATCGTATCTGGGCCATGAATGCATTTTACATAGTGTTTTGAATTTGTGGTAAACAAATTTAAATAGTGCCAATAGATGAAGAAAAGTAAGCTGTGTTCTACATTTTTGGCTGTTGTCCAAACAAGTCAGGGGTTTTCAGATGTACAGTGCATTGCCTTATTGGACCATGCATGTAAATTCTGTAATTGGAAGCATCCCTTTAGGGGCTTGACTTGCTAAGTGAGCTGTAAATTCTGCTTTCCAAATTGTATTTAATTAGGTCTGTTGTAAAGCCACAAGACAATACCTAAGCTTACTTTGTTAGAATATTTGTAATTGTTGATCTGTTAAACTGAATTGCTGCAGGTCATGCGATAGGATTAGTTGTGAAGCAGAAAGTAGTTTTGGTATGTGTGATCTCTGACAGGCAACAAGAAACAGAGGTGTGTAAAACTTCAAATGTATATTTTTAATTGCATACTTTGAGGCATATTGTTGGCTCCCTTTTTGTTGGTTTCTGGATGCATGATAAGAATTCTTGTGTTTTCAGCAGAAGACTGAAAAGTTCAAAATGCATAAATAGGTATTCATTCTTGTGTGTCAGTGGAGAAGTACGCCAATGACAGCTTGAATAATTTGAGAGTAACCAATGAAGCTAGTTCACTGTCATGCTACTTTCTATTTATACCCTTCTGTTTGTGCAGTTTGTGGGCCAACTCTTAGCTGTGGTCAAAAGAACTAGATTGGTTTAAGATCAGTATTGAAGGATATCAATTAACTATTTCCTTTATTTTATAGGCCATCTTTCCCCCAAGGAATTGCAATGAGTAATACATTGCACTATGTGAAGACTGTTTTGTCCCGGAGGGCCTGTATTATAAAACTAGGAAAAATGGAGAAAAAGAAACTCGAGTGAAATGGAAGAAAGATAAACATGAACCTAGTTCATCTACTTCCTGAAGGGGTTAAAGAAAACAGAGGAGTTCCACCATTCATATCATAATTAATAATTATCTGTGCAGTTTGGAGTAAATTCCAATGTACAAGAATTATAGAGTTGGAAGAGACCACAAGGGCCATCCAGTCCAACCGCCTGTCAAAGCACTCCCAAAAAGATGGCCATTCAGCCTTTGTTTTAAAATCTCCAGGGAAAGAGACTCTACCACACTCAGAGGCAGCGTGTCGAACAGCTGTTATTACCAGGAAGTTCTTCCTCATGTTTAGGTGGAATTTCTTTTCCTGTAGTTTGAATCCATTGCTCTGGGTCGTATTGTCTACAGCTGCAGCAAACAAGCTTGCTTCATCCTCAACATGACATCCCTTCAAATATTTAAACATGGCTATCATGTCACCTTCTCTTCTCTAGGCTAAACATTCCCAATCCCCCAAGCTGCTTCTCAAAGGACACTGTTTCCAGACCTTTGTGTGTAGTTATATGTGTGTGTGCCTTTAGGTCACCTGTTGACTTATGGCAACCCCTTGGGTTTTCTTAGGCAAGGGATACCCGAAGGTTTTTGCCCTGCTTAGCTGCCAAGATCAGACAGAATGTGGTGCCTTCAGGGCATTGCTTCCAAGCAAATCTGCAGTATATCCTTTCTCCTTCTGGTGCTTTAAGGCAGGAGTGGGGGAAAAGGCATCTCTCCCAATCCCACTTGATAACCCTATTTTTTTTTCCAGGCCAAAACACACACACAAAGAGAGGGGGGGGCAATAAAAGTCCATTTTTCTCTCTCGGGGCCCACCGGAAGTGGCAAATTTCTTTCTAACCCAACAAACTCAGAAATCATAATTGGAAATGGTGCCCATTTGAGATTTTTGGTTGTAAGAGGCAATGTGGCCAAAATCTGACATAGACTATTTTAAAAAGTATTTATTTATTTAAATTCTGTCCCACCTTTCTTCTAACATGGGGCCAAGATGTTAAATGATAGGTTAAAAGAAAGGGTAGCTAAAATTTTATGATCTAAATTTTATTTTAATGTAATGATTTTAATTTAAAATTTAAAATTAACTAAAAATTGTGATGAGCAAAAATTGTCCTTTGCTGCATTTACCAATCTGTGCCCCCTTTGGACAGGGATTTCCAGGCAGGCTCCTCAGCTTATTCCTCACAGTCTGGAGAAAATCACAGGTTCCTGAAGATTATCTCCTGGTTTCTAGACATTCTGAATTGTTTCTAGCCTTAAGCAACTTTATTCATTTATTTCATTTATATCATACCTTTCCCAAAGGTGGCTTACAATGTAAGTTAAAACCAAAACCAGCAACTGAAAGGTGGAAGGATAATGGCCTTTTTTAAAATTAAGCACCTCAAAAGCTATGTAGTATGCAACAATTCATTTGAATCATCTTACTCTCCTGGAAGGCTTCAGCTTTTAACTCGCACATATGTTCAGCAGCATGCTTACATCTTGAATACAGTGCCATAAAAGCCTGGAATAAACACTTGATAACCCCAGCTGTTAATTTTTTGCAGCTGTGCATCAAATATTGGTTCATCGAAGACATGCTGTTGGTTCCTCACAGTTGGAGGGGAGGGTCTTTATGTTCTGCTAGCTTGTATGTTAGGGGAGGTCTGTCTCTTAGCACAGCTTCTATCCTATCTTGTCATTGCCTATGTTGTTTAGGGATAGCTAAAATCCAGTGAAATGATTGCCTACCTCAGATCTAGAGATCATACACAGCAGGGAAGAAATGCTTGCTTGTCCGTTTCTTTCATCTCTCTCCCCCCCCCCCCGCCTTTAGAGGTTAGACCTTGCTGTAATGCTTGGGGTAGGAATAGCTTTTGTTAGGTAGCCTTCCAGATACCTTCATGTGTGAAGATTGGTTTTCTATAAAGCCATAGTGAGTAGTGGCTTAATGTTGGACTTAGCAGAAAAGGGCCTGGATTCAATTATTCCTGGAACATCAAGTTCACTGGGTGACCTTGGATAGTTTCAGCCTAACAGCTTGACCACATTTGGTTGCTGTAATGTAAACAAAATAATCCCTGTACATACTGCCTTGTGTATCAGGGAGATGAAATGTATGTGTGGGAAAAGATTGAAAATTTTATTTTCTGGGCCCTGTTAAACTGAACCTGGTAGGTGCAGGAGTGAGAAATGCTTTCATCCTTAAAATGCAGAGTTTTGGGGAAGCCTGATTCTTTCTTTCCTCTGGGAGGAACTGTCTTACTGTTTCACTGAAAAAATATTAGGTCTAGTTTAGGCTGGGAGACTGCTTCAGTCTTGGCTCTTCCACATGTGGAAGTCATTGCTTCATTAGGATATGAAGAGCTCATGTCAACTTATAGTGTGTGACAAAGTTGATGAGGATGGAATGACTTAGTTATTGTATCAGGCAGAGTTTCTCTTTTCCTTGTTTAAACCTTAGGAAAATGAAACATGTTCTATTTTTGATGTTCTTAGTAATACCCAGTTTATTCTCCATCTTTAAACAGTAGAGATATGAACAATTGTCAGACAACACAACTCCTAAAGAAGGCTTAACTGAAAGGACAACACATTGTATTTCCTAATCTTATGGTAATGTTCAGGGTCAGGCCTATTTAGTACTTGGAAGGGAGACTGTGAAATCCAGATTGTGTAGGCTGTATTCAATGGAAAGCAGTGACAAATGGTCTGTGAGTATTCATTGCCTAGGAAAATGGTATGAGGTTCATTGGGTAACCTTTGGTGGACAACTAATTTGAAGGCACATATGGTACTTTTTTATGGATCCCACTTATATGTGATCCTCGTGCGCAGTCAGTGAAAACTATTGCTTTTTTTGAAGATGAAATTTGTTTTACAGTTGGCCCTTGGTATCTACTGGTTTGGTTCCTGACCGTTCATCACCATCAAAATCCATGGACGTTCAAGTCCCATTAAATACAATGGCATAGTAAAATACGTTTGCTTTTTGGAATGTATAATTTATAATTTCAAAAAACATTTTCAAGCCATGGAAGCTTGAATCTATGGATAAAAAATGTGTGGGCATGGAGGGCTGTCTGTATATCTTAGGCAAATCTAAGTTTCAAATTTTGAACATTATGGTTATCTTAAACTTTCCTAGATGCTTTAGAACTCTAGCACTATGGTAGTCATTATGTCAATGTATAGTGCCAGATTCTTGAAGTGTGTGTTTTGGGATTTTAACTGCAAGTCATTGTGTCAGAACATTACTCCCAATAGAAAAGTGCCACTTATTTTCTTCTGGACAATGCAGGGTTGCTGGATTGAAGACTAAAGAGGTCTGTACCTTTAATGGTTGTGTAGAAGAGGGAATTTCAGCAGGTCTTTGTCATGAAATTAGGTAACAAGCACATTTTGAAATTCCTTCTTCGATGCAACTATTAAAAATGTAGGAGCCATCTCCAGTTTTCACACTGGCAGTCATAAGACAAATGTTATTTCTAAGCTGGGATGTGGTTTTGTTGCTTGGACTTTTTTAAAAAGCTGTTCAATTGAATAGTTGAGTAAAATTTGTCACAGCTTGCTCTGGGAAACTCAGTTAGGATTGCTCCACAGGCTGCTTTTTCTCTCTCCAGCCAGCCCTTGTGATATTTGTGTAGAGAAGTGAAAACTGGCGAGTATCTTGTATTCATCCTTCTCTTTTCTATTGCTAGAGCTGTTGCAGAAGCAGTAGGATATAAACGTGGCTTTGCATTGTTTTATAGATGCTATCATTAGTCAATCTGTTAGCCAGACAATAATTTCATTTGGCAAATTACATTCTTGGCCCTTGCGCTCAGTTATTGTCTGCTGTGCTAAACCTAGATTGCCAAGAGGAAATTCAATAGCATTTTGCAGGAAGTGCTATCAGCAGTTTGATCCTTCACTTTATCTTGTTGTTTTGTGCCTTGAAGTCATTTCTAAATTATGGCGACCCTAAGGTGAGCCTATCTTGAGGTTTTCTTAGAAAGATTTGTTTAGCAGGGAATTGTTATGATCTTCCTCTGAGGATGAGAGAGTGCAACTTGCCCAGGGTCACTCATTGGGTTTTCATGACTAAGCAGAGATTTCAGTTTTTATCTCCCAGAATCTAGTCCCACACTCAGATTACTACATCACACTGACTTTCTTGTGGTCTGTTCCAACTCTATGATTCTATGATTCTATGATTCTTGTTTTATCTGATAATACCAAATTGAACTCTTCTAGGATCATGAGTAGCTGCTGATACTGAGATCCTTTGTGTCTCAGTACAAGAAGGTTGCATTCTTTAGAATTCTGTGTCCTTCACTGTACCCTTGTCCCCCTTTGAGGAGAAAAAAAACATTAGAAAGTCTTTCTTTTTTAAAATCCTTTCTTGTAGAAAGGTAAACACTTCTTTTTTATTCTGAGCAATGTATATATATTTGGTGACTGTGGTTTGTGTAAGCAAAGCTTCAGGTTATAGCAGATTTTTGATAGGCAAATATTTGTATTTGTCACTTTGAATTACATGATTAGTGTGTGAATTTCCAATTGCTAGTCCCAAATAGAATAGATCCATTGAATGAATTGCTGACTGTTCAGTGAATGCTTATGTATATTCCATTGATTCAGTGGATCTATTCTGCTCGGGCCTAGCAATTAGATTTAGGGCTTGGGAATTCTT
>CM034703.1:12777242-12792847 GCA_020142125.1 Phrynosoma platyrhinos | reverse complement strand
TATCATGGGGTTTTCTTGGCATGTTTTTTCAAATGGGGGTTGCCATTAGCATCCTCTGAGGCTGAGAGTGTGTGGCATGCCCAGGATCACTTACTTGGCCACAAATTGTACATACCCCAGATGCATCACCTAGTATATTGGCAGTCCTTCCCCCCAACACTTTCTCATTTCCCCCCATTGGAAGAGGGGTAGTCTTAAACGGCGAATATATCCCACTCTATATTTTAATTGCTAAAGTTGGGGGTCATCTTATACGCCCAGTCATCTTATATGCCGGAAAATACAGTAACTAAGGCATGTATCACTATGGCCAAGTCAAGATATCCGAAGGAAGGCACATTAGTTTTAACTGTGCAGATGCACTCATGGCCATTGCAGAAACCCAAGCATCTGGTTTCAAAGCTGAATCCAGGAGTACAGTCATCCCTCCACATTTGAGGATTTGACTTTTGCGGATTTGATTATTCACAGATTTTATTAATATGTTCTCTCTAGGAATCTCTAGGTCTTCCAGTGCAACTCTACGGTCAACTTTAACCAAAAGTTGCACTGAAGGACCTAGAGATTCTTAGAGAGAACACATACTAGGCATTTGTAGCTCCTCCAGTGCATTTCTGTGGTCAATGTCTGCCAGATACTGACCACAGAGTTGCACTGGAGGACCTAGAGATTCCTAGAGAGATGTTCTCTCAGGTAAAAACATGATGTTTTTGTTATTTGCGGTTTTTCCACATTCATGGGGGTCCTGTGCCCGTAACCCTGGCAAATGCAGAGGGATGAGTGTACATCCAAATTCCAAACCTGCATCTTCAGGAGGAATCTTAACACTATCCAACACAGGCTGAATCCCTGTTCCCTGACTTGCCTTTTGACTGACCAGAAGCAACTCTACCTTCTGTGCACAGTTTGTTCACTCTCATTTAGTCCATTACTGCTGACAAGGACTGGTTTAGAACTGAAACAGTTCCACCTCCTTGGATTGTGGTGGAAGGAAGACATGGAGTTGGATGTCATTAGCATCCTAATGACACCAAACCCCAAATCTCTGGACAGTCTCTTCCACTGTTTTCAAGTTTACATTAAACGGTATCAGGGTCAAAACAGAACCTTGTATAGGCCAGTGGCAAAGAGTTGGAACAGGAGTCCCCATTACCATATTTTAGGTTAGCCTCTACAGACGGAAGCCAGATTGAAATGGATCCAGTTCCAGATAATCCATCTCATCAAGGAATCCATGTAGTTAGGTGGCCACCATCTTATCAAGGTCCATGTAATGGGAGGATCAACACATGCTCCAGTACCTTGGCCAGAAATGGAGTGTTGGGGTCTGGTTGGTAATTATTATATCCAGTTGTTCATGGTCAACAGCCCTGGTGGCGCAGTGGTTAAATGCCTGTACTGCAGCCACTCACTCATAGACCACAAGGTTGCAAGTTCAATACCAGCCAGGGCTGAGGCTCGACACAGGCCTGCATCCTTCCGAGGTCGCTAAAATGAGTACCCAGCTTGTTGGGGGGCAATCAGCTCACAGTTGTAAACCGCTTAGACATCCCATGCGCGATATGAAGCGGTATATAAATGAAGCTGCTTTGCTAATTGTGTCTAGTTGGTTCCATCTGCCACTTAGAAATATAAAAACAAACCCATGTTTGTGGTTTGTTTGACATTACATTTTAGCCAGGATTGCTGGCTTTTTGCTGTCCTAATAAACAAGAACACTAAGCCAAAATAAATTCTGGCCAATGATTCTTGCTTATTAAGCAAGAGCAAGCCAGGGTGTAGATGTCATATATGTCCAGAGCAAGCCAGGGTGTAGATGTCATAAAAGAACTGCAGATTGAGGATTTCTTGTTTGTTTTAAAGTTCCCTACCAGGCAGAATGAGCCAAGTAAATGATTGGGCAGCAGATACCAACAGGCTTGCTAGTTCCAGGAATCCAGAATTTTGAACTAGTGCATAAAATCACAAGCGGCATAAATGTAACCACACAAAAAAATGTTTAAAAAACTTAAACACTAATTTTAAAACTGAGAGGTCAAACTAGATGTGTGGGTTAACAGCAAGTCACAGAGAAAAAACCCCCAACAATTTTAATTCTCTCTTTCCTTCTGATAAAACTGACAGTGCCACCAGCCACTTTTTAATAATAAAACCACCCTGTAGTTGGTTACATAGGATAAGCGTTAAACCTAATAAAGCTAAATGATAACAATTCAAAGGACTGTTGGCATTTGTCTGATTTTACCAAATGCTCTTGTACACACAAATGTCAGGGGCTCTTATAGAGACATGGTATACATATATTTTGACAAAAAGTGGATAAATTAAGTCGGGGCTAAACAAATGGCCTCTAAGCGTCATCGTCACCCATTTCTTGTCAGATTGGGACCGCAGCAACAGCACGCTGTGCCCCTGATCCAGCACTTTGCTGCTCTAAAAAGAGCTGGCAAATACTGCTCTTTTTTAGAACAGCAAAAAGCCGCCCTTGCTGTGATGGCGGTGGCTTTTCTGTGCTCCTTTTGCACAATGTGCCTGAACGCTGCAGCAAGGGAGCGCCCTGACGCTGCCCGCTATGTGGTGGAGCACATGTTGTAATGGTGGCATCAGGGCAGAGTTGGGGTGGCCGGCGTGCAGTCACCAAGTCCCAACTCCACCCCCAGGCTGGCCCTTTTGGCTGGTCTGTACAGTTACAAAAGACTGGTGGGAGGTAGCAGCTTTATTTTATCACAAGATGTCTATAGGAAGAGGAAAAGATCTCTAGCATTGGAGTAGCAGACATGTCTTGAGACAGAGAACGAGAAGGTGGAGTTAGATTTGTGGCTTGCCAAATAGGGAGTAGAGTGGGCATAAAGAAATGGTGAGAGGCAGATCTTAGGAGGCCAGAGAATAGATTCAGGTAATTTCAAGAGCAGGCTGAAAAAAATAGTCAAAGCAGGTATACATGGGTGGGGTAGGGGAGAAAGGACATAATAAGTGACTACTTTTCTTGCCATCTTGTAGACAGTTATTGGTTAGATGCTACCCTAGCCTTTTTGTTCTTTTGATTACAAAGTAGTTTCATCTTAGCTGCTTAGACAATAGGGTGAAAAGGGAGCAAGGGGCTTTTATAGGAAAGAAGGACAAAGGGACCTAGCTAAACATGGGTATGTGGTTGTGTCTGGCCCAAGACCGTGAAAGACCTCAATTTCCAAAGAAAATTAAGCTGCTAGATATAGCAGCTAAAAGCTTGGATACTTGACTTCTTGGCTTCCCAAGAGGCCCACAAAAGGTCAGTAGCTACAAGAATGTGGTTGTATATCCAGAATGGGAGGTCTGTCAGTGTTACAACTAGAAAAATTGAGCTTGCAGTGTAAGTAGTTTATGCCACAGATGAAAGATGGCTGGAAAACTATTACACTGTTTAAGTCATTTCCTGATTTATGCTGAGTGGCTATCTTTAAGTGTCCCTTGGGATAGAAATAATATCTTTTCATAGATATCAGTGGAGAAAGCCAGTGTTTTAGCGTGGCTGGAAATGGTCCAGATGTGCTCTAGACTGGAGTAGTTAGACTTCTGCAATTTGTATGGCAGCATTTGTTATAATATCTTATTTGTTCCTCATGCTAATCAAAATTTAAGTCGTCCTGTGATTGGTTTATATAGCTAGAAATGTATCACATGCACAGGAGGAAATATTGGTAGACCCTAAGTTTCATAGAAGCTCAAAAACATTTTTGGGGTGAGTGGGAGAGATGCCAAATTATCCATTAAGAACTCAGTGGCACCTCATGGGAGGTGAGAACAGAATAGAATGACTGTAGAGGAAGGAGGGAGAGAGATATACCAATCCGTGAAATATTGAAAGAGTCTTTTTTTTGTTTTGATGGATGGATCACTTCCTGATTCTCAAAAGAGATGCTAGTGTAAAATGTTCTCTGAAATGGAAGCAAGAGTTGTCCATAGACATCAAAGGAAAAGTCAATATTTTAAGGTAGATGAAATTAAGCACAAGTGTGGCTATCTCAACCTGTTTTGTCAGACAGCCCCCATAGAGGCCAAGGAAGACTGCACATAGATTAGGAATGCTCATTGAGTTTTGTGTGCCTTCAAGCCTTCAAATCATTTCTGACTTAAGGTGACCCTAGGGTGCATTTATCACAGGTGTTTCTTGGCAAGATTTGTTCAGAGAGAGGTTTGCCATTGCCTTCTTCTGAGGCTGAGGAAGTGATAAGTAAATTCAGTGGGTTTCCATTGCTGAACTTGGATTCAAACCCTGGTTCAGCACTTTACACTACATGTGAATTATCCTAGTCCAGCACTTTACACTACATTGACTCTCTGGAGTAGGGGTCGGCAACTTACGGTCTGTGGGCCGCACCCGGCCCGCCGACTGGCCCCTGCCTGGTCCTTCCGCCACTGCCGCTGCGGCCGCGGGGTCCTTTGGGGTGCCATTTTGTGTTCCAGAATGGTGCCCGGAGTCTTGTGTGACCTTTCCCGTCCTGCCCTGCGACGGGAAAGGTCACGTGAGACTCTGGGCACCATTTTGGAACACAAAATGGTGCCCGGGAGGACTGCTGCGGCCGTGCTGGGCCTCTTCGAGGCCCGGTGCGGTTGAGGGAGCCCTCCTGGTAGTGCACCACTGCGGCCTCGGGGGGCATCAGGGGACAGGGGGACCAGCCCCACCCCCAAAAAAGGTTGCCGACCCCTGCTCTGGAGAGTGGGTGGAGGGAGGAATTAAATGGTCTGGATAGACTGGAACCCTGAGACATGTTCTCTGCACAGCAGCAGTTTTGTTGCCAGGTCCCATGATGGGATACTTTTGTTATGAGTGCACTGATCTTAGAGAAGTGTGTGTGTTTGTGTTTGCACATGCCTGCCTGCCTGCCTGCCTGCCTTCAAGATGCCTGTTGTATTATGGTAACCCCATGTATTTCATAGGGTTTTTTAAAGCAAGGAATACTCAGAGATGGTTTTGCTAGTTCTTTCCTCTGAAATAATACCTACAGCAGCTGGTATTTGCTGGTGGGCTCATTAGTTCTGTAAGAAATATTTCATCTTGGCATTAAGTGTTTTTAATGGGTGTCCCCCCCCCCTTCCAGTGTAGGAAAGGTTTATTTAATAGAGTGACAGTCCTATGAGATACCTTTCTATAAAGGTTCAAGAAAACCTTTGACATTGTTTCTGTAAAGCAAACGTGGAGGAAGTGTGGCCCTCCAATGTTGGTCTGAACTTCTGTGATCCCTTTTCATTGTCTTTGTGGGCTAGGCCTGTTGGGAATTTCAGTCCAACATTGGGAGGGACATAGTTTCTCCACTGTAGGTGTAAAGGATAAGAAGTCAGAAGAGAACAAAATTACAGTTCTCATGGTATATGGTATATGGAAGTGTATGTGATCTGTATTGTAATAATTATTTTAATATATCCATAAATGGCATGTATCAAAAGAGCAAGATGACTGGACAACACTATGGCAGATGTTCCTCTGTCTAAATGAAAAGTAAATGTATATTGAAATGTATAATCCTCTTCTGGCAGCTCTGCCTCTGTGGAGATCTAAAAGGTTCAGAGGGTTCCCTGGAAGCAGATGCTGATAAGAAGACTTCAGAAGAAATTGGACCGCAGGATATTTTGCATTTTGGATCATGGTCTGATCTGTTGCATCTGTTTTTAATGTTTGCTGCCCTTTCTTATTGTACAATGTGGTATGCCCTAAGTAAGGCTTTGGTTATCATTTCTTACCATACAAAGGCTGCTTGAAAAATTGTCATAAGAATTTAAAATTATAAAGAAAGTGTACAAGCCTTTTTTGTGGGGTTTCTTAAATTTGAAAATAAAAAGGTGGGGTATGTAATACTGGAGCTTGGTAAAACCACATATGATGAAGTAGGGGCTGTAACTCAGTGTTAAATCACATACATTGCATGCAGATGGCCCTGGATTCAGTTCCCATCATCTCCAGGTGGAGCTAGGAAAGCATTCTGAAAATCTGAAGAGCCAGTATAGGTCAATTTCAGCAATACTCCCTAGATTTCTCTGTGGCCTCGCTCATTATAAAACAGATTCAGTGTTTCTGTCAGATGAACTATGCAAGAATTTTCTGTCAAAGGACAAATCCCACCTTAAGAGGGTTTTAAAGGGTAGATGGCATGCTTGTTGCAGCATCAGTGACAGCCAGAAACATGGTTTTGTTTTAATAGCCAGAATTGCCCCATTACCATCCCTAAATCAGTTTGTTGCTAGCTTGGGAATGAAGAATAGTAACTCCAACTCTTCATTTCAGAAAATCAGTATGATTCTGTGGGGATGGTATCTTTTTGTAGTCTAAAAAGAATAATTCAACACATGAGAGTGATCTCGCTTATTTAAAAGGACTTGGCACAATTTCCAAAGGCCATGCTCTAGAGCAAACTGGATATAGCCTTTGGACCATATGTTTGACATCTCCATGCTTGAGATCTTAGTCTAATTCCTTTGCAAGCAGGCAGCTCAAACATAAAAGTAAATAATAAAGCTGCAGGCTAATATGCATTCTTCCATGAAGTTTCTCTATATTGCCCTCCTCCTTGTTTATTACTCTTGTTAACATTCAGGAATTGTTATTGTTGCAGCTAAAGTTGAGAGTGTTAATCTTGTTTTTTTTTTATGTTGCTTGTTTCTTTTAAAAACAACACATTAATGAAACAGGGAAGGTGACTGCATGATCCATCTCCAGAGAACCACTCAGTTTTATTTAAACCAAGGGCTTGAGACTTGGACTAGAAAGCCATGTGTTGCTCATTGAATAGTTTGCAATCTACTTATCTGTTGTAAAGGTTCAAATTGACAACTGAAAAAGTAGATCTTCTTCCAAGGTTGCTGCTCACTGTTTATGCTTAAAAATAATAATACTTGAATGGAAATGCCCATTTTTAGCTTATGGCTCCATGCTGAAATAGCAGGTTTTATATGTTTATATTTATGTAAAGTAATGGGGGGAGATAGTTAATATTTACAGTAACAACAACACAGATCCCACCAAACTGAATTCTAAACAATTTGCTTGAGCCTGTCACCTGGCTCTAACCTGATTAAACCATCCTTAGTTTCTTATCTGAGACAGGTAATCTGGATTTGTGTCTGAACATGTTTTCAGTCCTAGCCTGGGCTATATCCAATTCTAACAACCATTTTTCAGTATAATAAATTAACTGTTTGCTTTCCGCTCACTTGAGCATACAGCAAAGGATATGTTTGTTATGCTGATGTCTGTTTAGATTTTCATTTTATTAATTTGTGAGTGTTTCAATTACAGCTTAATCTCATCCTCAAAATTAGTTTTTTTAAAAAAAATTGGTTCCTTCTATATGTTTCAGAATTCATTCCTATCAGATCCATGCAACAAGTTGCTAAAATTACACAGAAGATTTTATCCAAAGGCACTATTTTTACACTTATGTATCAGAAGACTCTAGATCAGCAGTTCTCAACCTGTGGGTCGCGACCCCAGTGGGGGTCGAATGACCAAAACACAGGGGTCGCCTAAAGCCATCGGAAAATACATATTTCCAATGGCTTTAGCCGCTGAGAAGTCGCGCATCATCCATCCAGGGCCTAAGGGGTGGGGGAAGCAGGGGGACGCTCCACAGTTCATAGCAGCGCATTATGTGTGTCCGGTGCTTGCTGACGTCATCAGTGGGCGGACACAGCAAGCGCCGGAGGACAGAAGCCTAGGAGGCGGAGAGGCAAGAGAGCCTGCGAGACAGCCTGCTGGTGTAAAAAAGGTTAATAATGTAAAAACAGTACACACACCATACACACAATACTGTGTAAGTGTAAGGTGCTTTGTGTGTAATCATTACACAGTACACATAGCAGCTTACACTTACACAAAGCACCATGCATTTACAGTGTGAACTACATCGGTCTTATACTATAAGAGACCACTATAAGATGTAGTTCACACTGTTCGCCAATGTATAATTATCTCCCATATCTCCCACTATTTTCCCATATTCTGAATGAGGAAACTGCTGAAATCAGCAGTTTCCGGCATTGAATCCGCCTCCTATTGATTTTCATATCAGGTATTTACATTCCAAATCATAACTGTAGCAAAATTACAGTTTTGAAGTAGCCACCAAAATTTTTTTTTGGTTTGGGGTCACCACAACATGAGGAACTGTATTGCGGGGTCACGGCATTAGAAAGGTTGAGAACCACTGCTCTAGATCCATGATGGCGAATCTATGGGACGCGTGCCAGAGATTGCACGTGAAGCCATTTTCCCTAGCATGCAGAGGAGAGAGGAGGAGGAGGAAGAGTTGTGCTCTTGTTCCTCCTCCTCCCAGACCCTCCCTGAATTTCGCTGCCTCTCCAAAGACGCCTGAAGGTTGGGGATGGCAAAGGGGAAGGAGGAGGAATAGGCATATGCCTGTTCCTCTTCCTCCCAGACCCTCCTCAGGCTGGAGATAATTTGGAGCCTTATGGAATGAATTGCCAACTCATTTGAAAACATTTTGGCAGTTGGATCAAGAGATACGCGATAATATTGGAACACATCAGCTAAAATAATGACAACTCATTGGTGACAATCTCATTTGTCTTTATAATATTTGTCTTTATTTTAAGCATTTAATACCATGACCTTCAAGTCCCCATGACAAGTTCTGATGCAAAAAAACCCCCATGCTTTCATTGTTTTTAGATGATAGAGCCATTTTGTAATAGGCCTGATGTTGGAAGCATAAACATGCTGATGGTATTTGCCATTGTTTGTTTTATATTTGATTTTAACAAATTTTATTAAATTTGCAAACTATAAATCAGCACCATTTTAGCTTGTCACAAGTTGTAATAAGTCTATTAATATGACTACTTGACTCATTTAACTTAGCAGTCTTAATGGGAGTTGTCATACAATCATAGATTCTGACTGCTGTACTAATCACTTGAATGTTCACTTCAGGCGTATAGTAAAGGGAGTTGTCATATCTCTATATGACGTAACATATTGAGAGAAAGTATTTACATAGCCGTTATATCTGCACAAAATGATGGCTTATTATTGGAAAAGGCAAAAACAGATTACAGGGTCAGTAGTTGAGAACAGAGGCTAAATGTAGAGCTTCTCTTGACTCCAAACAGGCTAGTAGTTTATGGCAAGCTTTCTAAATAATTACATAGAAAGGGCTCTCAAAAATTGCTTCAAGATAGTCTGTTGCCATTACATTGTCTTAACGTTGAACCTACTTGCAAGTAAGCATTTAGTGAAAATATAGCACAGCAAGAGAGTGCAGGATCCAGATAGTAGTAAAAGAAAATTTCAGGATGGCAGCTTCTATTATTAGTACTGTATATACTCATGTATAACTCTAAAAATTTAGGTCAAAGAATTGACCCCAAAAAACTGAGTTGAGTCAACCTATCCAAGGGGTTAATTTAAGTACTGTATCTTAACTCTTATTTAAAAGAAGGAACCATTCCCTGGTGAAAGGGGCATAATCTGTCCTGGAAGTACTAAACCTCCACTCTTTCATTCATCCAGTCTTTAGAATGAGCACAGTTATGTCTGCTGAAATTTTGTAACTTTTTTGACATTGTTTTGCTTTGCTTCATCCTTTAGATCCTTTGTTATATGTCCCTAAATTTTATGCTCAATTTATCCACAAGTCATATCAAAATCCATAATTTTGCCCCAAAACTTGACCTTGACATATACATGAGGTCGACTTATAGTCGAGTATATACGGTATGTTTTGATAAAGCGGATTGAGCTAGCTTTACTGTTTTAAATACCACAAAGAATCTAGATTAAAATGCTCTTGCTTTTGGAAAAAAATTGTCTTGTAATTTTACTTCTTGCAGCTAAATTAACTAATTTAATTTCATTGCAGACTCAATCCAGAGCTGCATGAATGTAATTTCTGTTCTTTTCTTCACTCCCTGTACCCCCAGAGCTTGATCCCTCAAGGAGGAATAATAATTCATTGAGAGAAGCATAAATTTGGATGCAATTCAGAAGTAATGGCATGTAAGGCTTCAGATTTCAGAATTCAGCTGCTCAATACTTAAGAGATCCTTCCATATTTATGCATAAAAATCAGTTGCCTCCTGAAAATGATTCAAGAGGCTGCATTATATAAGCACAAACCTGGCATCCTTCAACCTGAAAGCTTTGTGCTAGAAGCACCATTCTGAGAAATGCCCACTTTTAGTTTCCTAGCTTCCTTTACTCCAGGCTTCACGTTTGGTTCTTTCTCTGTCTACTGTTTTATTAGAATTCCAGTAGTCTACCAATGTGTTTTAAATTTACAAAGCGGACCACACAAAGATGAAATGTGTTAGTCTTGAAGTACCAAAGGACTCTTTGTTTTGAAGCTAAGCTACAAGATGGATATAGCAATTCTGTTCCTGTCTGTTTTAGTTTGGTGAGAAATCTAGATCTAGGGATCTCTCCTGTTGCTGTTTTACTGTAGGAGTGAGGAAAGTGAAAATCATCAGGGCTTCTTGGCACCCTCCTTATCAGAAGACATGGAGAGCAATTTTGTAACATTCTTGCCTCCACTCCAGCCATTTTAGACCCTTTTAAAACAGAAAATGATTTGGAATTTAACTTCCAAATCACTTTTTAAAAAGGCCTTTTCTGGGATTGAAGTGGCCCAGGGAACCAAATATTTAGCAAGATTTCCCATGCGCTTTAAAATTTATTTTAAATTTTAAAATGGAAGGACACAGTTGCATGGGGCTCCATGATCCATGGAGGGCAGTGTGGCTTCCTAAACTATGGTAGCTGCCCACCTGTGTACATGTTTGTTTCAGATGAGTGTTATCACCACATTACTGTATATTACAGCCAGTAAAAAAACAACCATATGTGAATTCCTGGAGAGATGGTTGGACAGTGAAGAGTTTTGCTCTAGAGGGCAAGGCCAAAATGAAGGTACTATACTTGAGAGTCCCAAACTAGACTGGGGATCTGGCCTTTGTAGACTGAGCTTTAAAGCCTTTAGACCAGGCTTTCTCAACAAGAGTATGCTGGAACTGTGGGATTCTACAAGAGATTGCTAGAGGTCATGACTAGGAAAAACATATATATATATATATATATATATATTTGTAGATATAATTTTTATGCAGGGATTCCCTGAGACTTGAACATTATTTCAAGGCTTCCCCAAGGTGAAAAGGTCAAGGGAGACATATCTAGACTAAAATAACATGACATGGCTTCTTATTTTCACTGTGGAAGCTTCTGACTTCTGCTTTGCTGAGTAGGAGTGGAATTATATTTTTCATACTGGGACAGACTACTTAATATGCTTTTGCATGTGATTACAGTCAGCCCTCCATATCCATGGATTTTTTTATCCATGGATTCAGGCATCCACAGTTTGAAAATATCTTAAAATCTATAAATCCCAAAAAGGAAACCTTGATTTTGCCATTTTATACAATGGACACTATTTTACTGTGTCATTGTATTTAATGGGACTTGAGCATCCATGGATTTTGGTATCCATGGTGTGTGTGTGTGTGTGTGTGTCTGTCCTGGAACTAAACTGCAGCAGATACCAAGGGACCATTGTATAATGCAAACTCAAATAAATGGTAGCAGCACTCCATGTTTGCATGAAGGAAGAAGTGAGATAGAATAATGGCATAGAATATTTTCCCCTATTGATTAAAGGAGGCTAGGCCAGGTGCTAGCAACTGGCTAAATCTGCCATTGAAATGGCAAGTAAAGTTTCTTGGAGCTGCATTGCATTTGTTATAAAAGCTCAGTTATGGCCTAGGTATGTTGTGTTCTTATGCTGCTGTAACTATTCCATTGCAAGTTGCAGTGGGAAGAAAAAAGTTGTGTGGTCACTGCTGTTACGAAAGGAAGCAGATTCTTTGTGATTGTCATCTGGGGGGGGAAACTCTGTCTGCTCCAGTTAGCTATTTTGTCAAATGCCAGCCTTCTAAGGGCAGGAGAGGAAATTCCTGGAGTTAAAAGTTGGACACTGACAAAGATGGCTTGCAAAATTTCATATCTTATGAAAATTTTGAAAACCTAGAGTGCTTCTTACATCAAGGACACCCCCCCCCCCCCAAAGCTGGCACTGAAGAAATAAACTGCTTGGAGTCCTTAGCCTTCTTTTACAGACAATGAAGAATTTGCCTTCCTGTCTTCCTGGTTCTGTCTAACCTAGATAAAATTTGCAGGTGTGACTGTGTTGGCCATTTTTTGTTTGAACTAGATAAAATTGTAATAGAAGTTACATAAGTGTAGTGCATCAATTAGATTCCAGTCTTTATCTCAATAACTCATGCAGATAATTTTTTGTTGTTGTTACTTCGACTCATGGCAACCCTATGGATGAGACATCTCCCCCTACCTTCTACTGCTCTGCCCAGTCCTGCAAACTCATATTCATGGTTTCCATCTAGCATGTGACCTTCCTCTCTTTCTACTTCCCTCCACCTTTCCTAACATTATTGTCTTTTCCAGTGATTCATGCCTTCTCATGATGTGTCCAAAGTATGACAGTTTTTAAGTCTTGTCATCTTGGCTTCTAGGGATATTTCTGGTTTGATCTTCTCTAGGACCCATTTGTTTGTCCTTTTGGCTGTCCATGGGATCCTCAGCACTCTTCTCCAGCATCACATCTCAAATACATCGATTTTCCTCCTGTCTTCTTTCTTGACTGTCCAGTTCTCACATCCATACATGCTAATAGGGAATACAATAGCTTATATGATTCTGACTTTTGTGTTGTATGTCTTTGCATTTTAGGATCTTTTCTAGTTCTTTCATAGCCGCCCTCTCTATTCTTAATCTTCTTCTGATTTCCTGGTTGCAGTCCCCGTTCCAATCAATGTTTGATCTCAGATATGAGAATTCTTTTACTATTTCTGTTTCCTCATTGTCCGGTTTAAATGTGTGTAAGTTCTCTGTGATCATTATTTTTGTTTTCTTTATGTTCATCAGTAAGCCTGCCTTTGCACTTTCTTCTTTGATCTTCCTTAGTAGGTGTTCCAGGTCTGTGAGGTTCTCTGCTAGCATTATGGTGTCTTCAGCATATCTCAGATTGTTGATATTTCTTCCTTCTCTTTCCACTCCTCCCTCTTCCATGTCCAAGCCTGCTTTCCTTACAATATTTCTGCATATGAGTTGAATAGGTTCTTCCCTTTTTGTTGTTGTCTTCTATTTCTCTACATTTGTCATTGTAGTAATTTTCCTTATCTTTGCACAATAGCCATTGTACTGTTGCATTCACAGTTCTTAGTTTATTCCTCTCTCCTTTTTGTTTTGTTTTCTCTTCTTTCCTTTATTAATTGCAGCATTTTATTTGTTCTCCATGTTTTCTTCACTTCCTTTTTGTCTGTTGGAAGTGCCTTTATGTATTCACCCAGAGCCTTGGTGGCGCAGTGGTTAAATACCTGTACTGAAGCGACTCACTCATAAACCACAAGGGTGCAAGTTCAATACTAGACAGGGCTCAGGCTTGACACAGGCCTGCATCCTTCCAAGGTCGCTAAAATGAGTACCCAGCTGTTGGGGGGCAATGAGCTTACACTTGTAAAATGCTTAGACACTGCATAGCATGATATGAAGCAGTATATAAATGAAGCTGCTTTGCTTCTTTTATTATTAAAAGAATATAGAATCATAGAATCATAGAGTTGGAAGAGACCACAAGGGCCATCCAGTCCAACTCCCTCCCATGCAGGGACTCCCAATCAAAGCATCCCTGACAGATGGCCATCCAGCCTCTGCTTAAAGACCTCCAAGGAAGGAGACTCCACTACTCTCCGAGGGAGTGTGTTCCACTGTCGAACCACCCTTACTGTCAGGAAGTTCCTCCTAATGTTGAGGTGGTATCTCTTTTCTTGCAGCTTGCATCCATTGTTTTGGGTCCTAGTCTCTGGAGCAGCAGAAAACAAGCTTGTTCCCTCCTCGATATGACTTCCCTTCAAATATTTAAACACAGCTATCATATCACCTCTCAGCCTTCTCTTCTCCAGGCTAAAATATATTATTACAAGCAGATCATTACTACTTGTCAAATTGTGCTTCAAAACATCTCTTGTCTTCACAGATTGTATTGGCTGTACCGACCTTTCACCTCTATAAACTTCTAGAGAAATCAGTGGTGAAGTATTTGCTTGGTGATAGTGGTTGCATCCACACTTCAAGAGCAGTGAAGTTTAAAAATAGTCTCAATTTTCTGCAAGCTCTTGCATAACTGCTCCTTGTAATAAGCTTTCATATATGGTTGGTACAATTGAAAATAGATGGGAGGTTGTCATTTTCCTTCAACTGAGAGGAGTGCCCCCCCTTCAGTTTCTTTTTTCTATTTGTGATGATTACATTGCTATCCCTCTAAAAGTTAATCTGGGAGAACTGAATGTGCTTTGACATGTTTTACAGAAAGTCCAGGAACCAAACCCCAGCAGATACAAAGGGCCCTATGTATCCTGTCCTTTACTTAACGTTTCTAATTAATTATTTATTATTTTAATACTTAAGCTTTTGCAGACAGTATTGTATTCTGTTTCAAGCCTACACAAACCCATTCACCCATACACTGTTAGCAGCACACATTATCTACTATTAGCAGACCATCTCACACGTTGTGCTGAACTTTGAAACAGGCTGAATCTGAGTATAGAGTACTCAGTATGGAGCTACGTGGAATGACTCTCTTTTGTCTTGTATCAAGCTGGTGGGGTGATTTTTCTTTCATTAAATATTTGAAAAGGCTGAATGTCATGACACATCCCTATCCTAAGAATAGGTCTCTAAGGATTCTGTATGTGCCATAACTTTTTCAGTGGTGACACATTGGAAATAATTGGGAATGAAACTGTTTCCTATCTGGTTGTTTCACAAACTTCTTTCATGTGCCAGTTGAAAACGTACTATTTCTATAAGGGTTGGGAGAATATGCAAGTATTTAATATATCTTGAATCACTGCTGGTTTGTGTTGCATTTACTGTGTTTTAGAAGACATTTGTATTTTTTCATTTCAGATATGTGTAATTTTACATATCTAGCATGTGATTTTTATATGCTAGATATGTTGGCCACTTTGAGCAAGGGTGGGGATGAAACATGAATAATAGCTATGACTATATTCTCAAGTCTAATGGTGTGGGATTCCCCAAGATTGTATTTATGTATTTAATTTATATTCAGCCTTTCTTCCAATATGGAACCTAAGGTGGCTCACAATTTAAGTTAAAACAAAATACAATGAAAATAGTGGATAATGCAGTGGATGAAAAATAATTGTACAATCAATCGTATTAAAAACATTAAAGCAATTTTTAAAAGTCCATTAAAATATAATAACAGTAATACAAATACAACATGCCCTAGTTAGAAAACCTTCTGGAACAGATAGTTAAAAATCAAAAGCCTGGGTAGACAGAAGGATCTTCACTTGCTGGTAGAAAGAGAGCAGAGAGGTTCAAGGTCTCTTTAATGCGCTAAGAGGGGATGGTTTGTGGCAAACACAAAAAATATCTATCTGCTGTAGTAAACCTGATTTAAAACTGCCCTCTAGCCAGTACCAAGCATTGTTGCTGTGTGCCTTTAGATTGTTTCTAACTAACGGTGACCCTAAGGCAGGGGTAGGCAACCTAAGGCCTCGGGGGGGGG
>CM034703.1:12759142-12777142 GCA_020142125.1 Phrynosoma platyrhinos | reverse complement strand
CCAGGTCTCTCTTACGGCCTCTACAAAGCTGGAAGAATCGCCACCAGCATGTGTACTGATGGGGGATAATTCTAGATGGAACGTTTAACCCCACTAGCATACTCATAAACACACGGACTGCGGCTCCTCCTGGCCGCCCAGATGGTAAGGGGGAATTGGAGGTCGCCCAGGTGGATAAGGGCCGAAGGCCGCCCCAATGGCAGGGTGAAAGCAGAGCCCAGCGTCCTTCTTGGCCTCCGTGAGCCCAGGAGAGTCGCCGCCGCCGCTTGAGCCGGTGGGAGGTGTTCCTCGGCGGGGGTTTTAAGCCCGCCGGCGTCCCCACGCGGTCCCGCTGTCCGCGGCTCCTCCTGGCCGCCCAATTGTCTGAGGGGCAGCAACCCGGCCTCCGGCTCAAAAAGATTGCCTACCCTTACCCTAAGGCAAGCCTGTCACAGGGTTTTCTTGGCATGATTTGTTCAGAGAGTTTATGCTAGTGTTTCCTCTGAAGCTGAGAGAGTATGATGTGCCTAAAGTCACCTAGTGGGTTTCCATGACCTAGTGGGGATTTGAACCCTGGTCTCCAGAGTCCTAGTTCCAATGCTCAAAATACTACACCATTTGCTGGCTCTCCAGTATCAATATGGTATACAATTATAATTAAAACGTTAGAATAATGAAACCAGTAAATGCTCTTAAATAATGTCATCAAGAGAAAGAAAACGAGGAAGAATAATAAAACAAGTAATCAAAAATTCCAACCAAAAGATTTTGACCTGTTACCAAAATTATCACAAAGTTTCTGACAGTTGTATGTCTGTAGAGAATAGAATTCCATAATTGGGGTGAAGTTCCTTGTTGATACATAGTATACCAAAGCTTTTGGGGAGTAGCCTCTTAAAATGATAAATCATGGGCAGCTTGATATGGAGAGAGATGCTCCCACAAGCTGTTTGAGTCCCAAGCCATTTAGGGTATTAACACTGTGCGACCAACATCTTGTATTGTGCTCAGAATTGAATAAAGGCAATGCAGCTTCAGAGTGGGCGCAGTATGATTATATCTGGCTATACTAGTTACAGTTCTGCCTGCCATATTGGGCACTATCTGACATTTTCTGCTAAATGAACACTAATATATTACAGTTAATCCAGTCAGGAAGCTACAGAACTTAAGCCACTATTGCCAGAGTATCCCTATAAAGGAATGATTGTTGCTGGTGAACCAACTGAAGCGTTAAAAAAGTACTCTTGGCACTGAGGCTATCTGAACTTCAAATGGCAGTGCTGAGCCAAAGAGTAACTGTCGTGCAATGCACCTGTTTGAAGTTTAATGCAGTCCCACCTAAAACAGGCTGCAGACTGAGTACAAGAGCCATTTGCGGTTTATTGGCATTTATTTAGTCCATTATTGATAACCAGAAAACACTTCAGTATCTGCATATCCTTACCTAACACAGATGATAAACACAGAGAGGTAGGATTGGTGGTATTTCACATGGATCTTTCATAACCCCATGTATCAGTTTCATGAAGTGTTAAAAAGTGTAGGGGATAAGATAGAGCCTTGCCTTAGCTCAAATGCTACAGAGTCAAACAAAACTCCCCTGATGCTGATACCTGAGACCAACCCAGAAGGTAGGAGCAGAATTGCATATCATCATTCTGCTAACATCCGATCCACAGAATCAGTCCAATAAGATACCATAGTGAAAACCACCAAGAAAGCAGAGAATATCCAGCTGTGTTCCTAAACAGACCGGCAGTAAGAGCTGGCATCAGGGTGGAGGGGTGTGTGGTGACTGCATGCCGGCTGCCCAAACTCCGCCCCGACACTGGCATCATGCTGCCGGCCTGACCAGAGTCACAACGTTTTTGCTGTGCAGCATTTAGACATGCTGTGCGGCAGAAACGGGGAAAAGCTGCCACTGCAAAGGCAGCTTTTTCCTCCCCCAAAAGGAGTGGTATTTTGACGCTTCTTGTGGGGGGGGGGGAAACACCGGATCAGGGCCGTGACGTGTGGTTGCTGCGGCCCTGACCTGGCGAGTAAAGGGAAGGTGGCAAGCTGCCTTTTTACCACGGTCTGTTTTGCCCTTGTGTTGCACTCAGTATGTCTTTCCTAATGGAAGGTTATCTGTCAAGGTGACTAGAGCCATTTCAGCACCAAACTCAGAGCAGAAGCTAGTTTGAAACAAATTTGGATAACTTACTTCCTCCAAAAGATAACTGGAATTGTGCCGCCAGTACACACAACAGTATTTTGCTGAAAGGGGATATATGAGTAACTAGATAAAACTGTCATTACTATTCCTGAAAAGATTCTTTGCCACAAATTATGTATAATGTTATCTGTCCATTAATGTTTACCTTTGTCAAGTGGCAACCTCCACCCCCCCCCCGGGAAATAGTTACTTATTTTATTTATAGCCTGTCTTTCTCCCAGTGTGGTTAAACAAAATAACTACAAGAAATGATGATAGTAAAGTTAAAAAAAAAACCCAAGTAAACAAATTATGTTACTAACACAGAACTAATTTAAAACAATGTAAAAGCATTTAAAAACATAACACATGAGGATAAAAGTCTGGTGTGCATACTGAAACCACACTAAAGCCCCTTCTGCACAATCGGCCAATTGCCAAAAGGCTGTTTAAATAAAAAGGTCCTTGCCTCATGGTGGGTAGGTGAGGTGGCCATCCTAACCTGTGGGTTGAGGCCAGAAGAGTTTTCTCTATTGGGTATTGTTTGAAAGATAATTTGCCCCTTGCTTTCTGCCTTTTTTCAATATGCTCTTTGTTGGGATTTGTAATGTTAATCTCAGGACTTCATGAGTCCTGTCAGCTGAGCATGTCAGGTTTTCATTTTCAGGCTAATGTTTCGATAATAGGCAGTGTCACTTTTGAGGCAAATCTTCCATGCCAGTTAATGACATGCAAGTTTCTAGTGTTTGAGCCAGGTTCTGGGTTTGATTGTCCTTCCAGTAAGCTCCAACAGATAGCCACATCCTACACAAATCAGCTCAGTGTCTGACTGTGTGCATGCACCTTTGGGGCTGGGAAATGCAATACTGTTCTTTCGAGTCAGTGAAGTTTTCATTCTGTTGACTATCTGAGCTTACATCTCTCATGCAGTAATATCTTCACAATAGAAACTGATAGACTGATCTTTATGAATGGTGGCAGATCACTGTTACTGTCTCATTAGAGAACTGGTTTATCAAAGACTGAATTGCACTTGCACTCTTCAGGTATGCTAGTTTCTACCTTTCATTTTGTCAGCTTATTTTGTGCAAAATCCTTTCAGCAGACACATCAGTCTAGCTTTCTTACTACTATGTGTCCACCCTGCGTGTCTTGCAGAGCCACATAGTAGATTAGAATCAGAGACAGTCTATTCCAGCTTGCAGTTCTGCTTCCTTGGCTTTCTGTCATCCATCCCTGGTATCCTTGGACTTTTAACAGGAGATTTCCTAGCTTAGTCACAGTAACAATTTGAGACATTTTTAGCACTGTACAGACACATGTGTGTGTATGTAATCTCAATTTATACACTGTCGCAGGATGAGCTACTCATGCTTAACTGTATCAGTGCGGTCACAGGGCAACTATCTGCTTTCTCAGAGAAATTGGGGAAGCAGTCACTCCCACCATAACAGTCTAACAGATTGAAACCTTTTATTTATTTGTTTTAATACAGACATAACAAAGCCACTGGCGGTAAAGTGCCTTTTTACATCTACCCAGATCCTTTTTCCTCCTCATCCTTTGGCTGGCTGGAAGTGTGTCTGCAGCAAATAGTGCTTCACAGCTTGATCTGGGAAAGAAGGAAATCCTACTCGTGTGTGCCCCTGTCCACAACAGGCAAGCTAAACAGCAGGTGCCTCCCAAATTCCTTATTGAGCATGCACACACATCAATACAGAATGAAAAGGGAAAGCAGATATGCCTGCCTCACAAGTTCCTCCCAGCATGGCTCTAGAAGCTTGACCAGCAAAACCAAACACATAAGAAAAGTGGAGGCTGGTGAAAGAAAAAGTCCTGAATGCATTTTGGAGGGACCCTCCAAGTGGCCCCTAGAAGCTTCAAAATGCTTATAATTATGCAAGGCTGACCTGACTGACTTGTATTATTTCACATATGCATATTGTTAGTTTGGAATAAAACGTTGCTGAAATGTGTTGAACGTTTCTTCTCTTTGTGGTATAGGAACCTATCCCTATTTTTTTCTGCCTCTGGTACCAAAATTTCTGTTATAGAAGTAATGTCCTGGAACACATCTATGTTGTTAACTGAGGTAAACCTGTATAGTTCATTAAGTTCTTATCTTTCTGCAGGATGGGTCAAGAATGAACTAACAAATATCTGCCATTTCTGCAGTGCAGTCTGGGAACACTGAAGACTACTGGTTTTATATCCACATGTCCAAAAGTTTCTTAGCAAAACTTTCCTATTAAAACCTCCCATGGTCCATAGATATCTTTCATGGGATCGGCATTGGGTTCTGTGACATTTGTCACGGACAGGCTTATTTTTGACAGTGATTACTTTGGCCTACAGTGTTTTCAAACTTGGGGTTCTGTCGGCATGATCCAAGCAAATTTTGTCCACCCAAATGTAGTTATATTATCCTGGGACCCATTGTTATTCCCAAGATTTTTTTTAAAAAAATCTTTTGGGAAAAGAATAATACACCTTGGATATATCCTTATCCCACAGCACTTTTGGGTGATGTATGTGCAGGACCATCAAGATATATTTCTTGATACTTGTCTCATTATTTTTGATTGTTTTCACCCTTCCCCAAATTTTCAGAGCAGTTTTGGTAAAATGGATTAAGGTCTATCGTTCACTTTTAAAATGATACTGATGGCTTAACCCTCCCATCTCACTAGAAGCCTGCAGCCTTTGGAACAAGGGCCTTGTTGGCTGGTAAATGTAGAGCAGCTTCTTGTATGTGAGTGCCTGCCTTTGTGAGGCATAACTCTGAGACTGTTGTCTTGACTAGTGTCTCCTTAAGAGAATGAATACTCCAACAGATGGCTTGCCAGTGAAGTGATGCTATTCTTCTCAGATGGAAGAATCTGATATATGTCTTATCCATAGGATATCCTCTACTACAAGAGTAAGAAACATTGCTAGTTACTGGGATACGTTCATTTTCTGGTGAGGAAAGAAAAGAAGTAGATTCATCAGTTGTATGGTTACTTTTTTGTGCTGTTTGATGGAAAAGCTTTTAAGTTATTTGTTCTTCACCATTCATTGGGAGCTCTGTATACTGTTTGGAGCTCCTTTTCTTCAGCTATGACATCAGACTGGTTTGCTCTGAGTTGCTTTGCCACTGTGGACAAATCTGATTAGTTTAGCCCCGTATTGGCGAACCTGTGGCAGATGTGCCTTTTCTGGCATGCAAAGCTGTCTCTGAGGGTACACAGTGGCCACAGCAAGTAGGGGCGGGGGTGCATGTGCTTGGCCTGGCTCCTTGCGTTTCAGTTTGCCTTGGAAGAACAGGGCCACAGCAAGGAGGACTGTGGGGGGGGGGGAGTGCACATGGCTGGCCCGGCTTCTTGCCATGGCCTGGTTCTCCTGTGGAAAATCAAGCTGCAACAAGGAGGGGCCATGCATGGTCCTTCTTGACAGAAGCCCTGGCCCTTCTGATCAGAAGGCCTGCACCTTGCTATGAGATTCTGGGAACTGTAGTTTTGTGAGTGTAATGAGGCCATCAGGCTGGCTCTCTTTGTTGTTGTGTGCCTCCAAGTCGTTTCCAGCTTATGGTGACCTTAAGGTGAACCTATCATGGGGTTTTCTTGGCAAGATTTCTTCAGTGGGGTTTGCCATTGCTTTCCTTTTAGGCTGAGAGAGTGTGACTTGCCCAGGGTCTCCCATTGGGTTTCATGGCTGAGCTGAGATTTGAGCCTGTTCTCCAGAGTTACACGCTCAAACCACTGGCTCTCTTTGTTCTTGTTCTTGCGCTGTGCCTTCTGTGCTTTATTATGCTTGTTGTTGTTTTTGTTGTTGTGTACTTCCAAGTAATTTCCAACTTATGGGCCCAGAGCACCCTCCCTCCCTTCTGAGTGCCGGTTCCTGGTGACCCTAAGGTGAAACTATAATAAGGCAAGCTTCATCAGAGGGGGTATTTCCATTGCCATCCTCTGAGACTGAGAGAGCATGACGTACGTGTGTGGTGCCTTCAAGTCGTTTCTGACCTATTGTGACCCTAAGGTGAAACTGTAATAGAGTTTTCTTGTCAAGTTTCATCAGAGGGGGGTTTGTTATTGCTAGCCTGAGGCTGAGAGAGTGTGCTTTGGGTTTTTCCCCCTGGAAGTCCCACCCCCGGAAGGTGGAAGTCCCACCCCCAGGAGTCCTGCCCCCAGTGCGGAATGCCACTGAGTTTGGGCACTCGGTCTTTAAAAGGTTCACCATCACTGGTTTAGCCTGTTTGTCAGGCTAAATAGGAGCAATCCATCCAGATGAAGCCCTTCTTCTGTTACGGAAAGTAAATGAATCATTGTCAGTACCAGAGTTTCTTTGAAACAGAGACAGCAAGCTGTTTTAAAGGCTTCCTCAGAATGAGTCCACATATGGACTTTCTCACCCTGCCATGTATATAAAATTATATACGGTACTTAATTCTGTACAGGTTTCTCAAAACGTTGTCTTACAGATGTCCTTCCTTTTATCAATCAATATGTCTAACTCTAGGTCCCTGCATCAACTACCTTACAAAAGACATTCAGCAACTATTTTGAAAACATGAACATTTGGACTAAGTTGTGGTTTTGGCAAAGAGCTTGAATTACTTCAATTTTAAATTCTCAACTAATAGTTTAGCATCAGAATAACAAAAACATGTAATGACTTCTGGTATCTGGAGGTTCTGTTTTTTCTAAATGAATTGGGGGAGGAGGTGGATAGACTTTCTGTAAGCTGTTTCTGGCTTAATAGGAAATGGTGGTCAACCTTAACAGGTACTAATTTTGAAAACCTTCCGTTTGTAGAATCTGCAACTAGTGCCAAACATGAAGCAATGTTTTAAATATGCAGGCTTCTTCCAGTGGGAGAAATGGTTTTTCAACCTTGAAGCTACTCAAGAGACTGTTTTCAGAAGAGAACTTGTGGTCTGGGTTTAAGATTTCCCAGAAAGTAAACTTAATGAAATGCAGAATATTAATTCAATGCAGAAATAAGATGGAATGGCTTCATTTTACTTCCAGCGGCTTTGCTAAAAGTCTGTAAGAGTGTAGATCAGCAGAGAGAGCAATTGGTGAGCCATTTACAGCTCTGTTTTGCAGAAGTCTGTTAGCATTTGGTGAGTTGAAGTCTTCTTTGAAAAGATAGTTTCTCACTGCTGTTCTGGTTCACACACAAGGGTTAAAGGTAGCATAGGTATTGGCTGCAAGAATTTTACCTCCAGCTTATCAGTGTTTCCCAAACTTTGGTTCTCCAGGTATTTTGGACCAATTCCCAGAAGCCTTAGCCATTTGTGCCAAGAATCAGGAATTCTGGGAGTGGATTCCAAAACATTTGGAGGATCGAGGTTTGGTAAACACTATATGTAGAGGAATCCACCACCTCTTTTTTTTTTTTTTTTTTGCTTCTGTTCCAGCTTCTTAGCTAGAGAATAGCATGTCCTTTAAACAGGATTTGACCAATGCAGATTGGGGAAATTTATTTGAAGCAGTAAGTGGTCCAGTAGCCTGTTCCTGATTTCTTCACTGTAGTTACTTATTTCTGCATTAGTTACTCTGTATTAGTTCAGAGTTTGAAAGTAATAGAAAAATACTCAAAGAACCATAGAGCTGGTGGATACTATAAGGGCCATCTAGTCCAACCCCCTGTCATGCCGGAATAATCAAAACAGTCCCAACAGATGGCCATCCAGCCTCTGTTTGAAAACCTCCAAAGAAGGAGACTCCACCGCATATTCTACTGTCAAACAGCTCTTATTGCCAGGAAGCGCTTCCTAATGTTGAGGTGAAATCTTTTTTCCCCCTGTAGTTTGAATCCATTGTTCTATATCCTAGGAGCAGCAGAAAACAAGCTTGTTCCATCTTCAGTATGGCATCCCTTCAAATATTTCAACATAGCGTTCATATCACCTTTTAACCTTCTCTTCCCCATGCTAAACATACCAAGCAACCTAAGCTGCTCCTCATAGGGCATGGTTTCCAGACCTGTTGTTATTTTGGCTGCCTTCTAGAAGGATCTGAAAAAAAAAGTCAGGCAAATAATTTTAACCACCCTTAAATAATGTGGGCCTTTAAAAATTACCTGGTATCTGGCTTTCTTTGAATGTTGCACAGGAACAATCTGTAAATTGCATAGATTGGTTCTCCTTCACCAGTTTCAGAAGCAGTGACTTGAAACATTGGGAATATGATCGGGTAAAAGTACAAATTGAAAATTTTCAAAATCGGTATATCATATTTTGAGGAAAACAGCCATTTTCTAATCACTCGCAAAGAGGAAGAAACATGTCAGTGACTGAGCAGGAAAAGCTGTATGGAAGTTGTCTTTTTTCCTACTTCTTTAGATTGCAGATGACTGATGTGCTGAGGAGCACATAGGCTACTATACTGCAGGAGTGTCATGGGGTGTGCAGGACCGCACCTGGTGACACCCTAAGGGGAAGTGATACTACTGCTCCCCAAACATCTGCCTTCGGGCAGAAACGGATTGTGATATTTGCCTATGTCTGTTTAAAACGGGTAGGCAATCTTTCCCCTTTAAGGGCCAAGGGACTTCAGCTCCCAGAATCCCAGGAGCTATTGGCCAACATGTGACTATTGGCCAACATGGCTGAGGCTTCTGGGAGCTGAAGTCCCTCGGCCCTTAAAGGGGAAAGGTTGCCTACCCCTGGTTTAAAACATTGACAAGATGGCATGAGTGAAGTGAGACTCAGTGGGATGAGAACGGAGAGGCTTCAAGTTTTTTAAAAATTAAAATGTACAGTATTTTTTAATTTAAAAAAATCAAATTCTTTGAAAAAAATCTTAACAAGCATCACATCTTGACAAATGTTCACTTTAACCACATGAAACTATGTTCATGTAAATACATTTAGGTTGTACATATGATATTGAAATTTAAAGATATAATTTTATTTTTACTAGTTGTTTTATGTCACAACCATTACCATTATATTCAGTGATATATGGGAATTAAGATTTATGAGTAACATTAGTATAAAAAAAATCCAATAACAACAAAAATACACCAAACAGTGATACCTTTATTGGGCCAAACAAATAAACAACCAAATTGGGCTTCTTCATCAGGCAAGGTATTAGAAACCATAAGGAAAAAAAACCCCTGAAGATGTTAGTCATAGGCCTGCATTTTGCTGTCTTTGTTCTCAATTCTGATGGTATGGGAGGGTATTTCTTGCAGGCTGGAACTTCCTCCTTCTGGCTACATGGCTACTGGGAGATTCTCAAAGTCCAGGAAATTTAACATCCATTTGCAACACGAAAAGATGCTTCCTTTGCAATCCAATATGTCTCCATCATTTGTGAGACCACAGGCCACTTTGTAGGCAGAGCACACTGAATTTCTCAAGAAGCCTTTGTGCTTTTGCATTAGGAAAACTTTAGGCGATGTTGAGGTGTAAAAAAAACCACATTACTAAGGATTCTGTATGGTGTGGTATAGAAGGGGTAACACTGTGAGTTACTACACTGTGATGCCAACCCTAGTGATGCTACTGGTGTACTGGTCTTTTCTGCAAGGGGGAGAGGCTTTAAATGTGGATCTCAATGCTTCCACTCCCATAGCTGCTCACTCAGTGAAGACTTGCATTTTGCCATCTTGCTTTAGTCATCAGCTATGTTCAAAGCATCTTTGTGCTGAGGAGACTGGGGACCTGTTGCCTGTTAGCTTTGTGGTGGTGGGGACAGAAAGATGAATGAGTAAGCCCTGTCAGGTGGCCCTGTCACTAGTTCCTGGAGCAAAGGTACTTGAAAAATAATAAGCATCACTGGACTAGTGTTAAATACACATGCTTTTGAGTTAATATTTTGTGGGTGTACTATATCTGCAAAGCTAATTTGAAAACAACATTACAAAACGGATCTGTTGACCAGTTGCTGTTTGTCACCTGCTGGACTGAGGAAGTTGAAGACAAACAGTGTTCATTTTCCGCCACTAAACGTGCAAATTGCCTGACTGTGTTGGTTCATAATATTTATACGGAAAAATTGAAATAGGTTGTTAGTGCCAGCGCGTGAGGCAACACAAAATGGATTAAACTGCAGCTTTCATCAGATCACTGGTTGGTAAGTATTGGTAGGTTTGAATGCTATTGGAGGTCTTCGCAAAGAAGTTACAAAGTGGTGTTGATCTCAGGGTACTTTTCAAATGCACCCAGTTGTTTAATTGTCCAGTGATTCACCTAGGTAGCTGAAAAACTGAAGCTCAGCAGTCAGCTCATAAAGAGTACAAAACACAAGTATAATATATGATGAATGATACTGTTCTATGAAGGTTGCAATATAGGTTTTCTGCCACTGATATGGATTAGATATGCTTTGATGATGTTGCCAGATTGATGGCATTGGATGCTGGATCTTCCATCAGATAGCTGTCTGTGGTTGGCAGCTTAAAGGAAAGTATTTGAGTAACTAGATAGCATTTCTTGTAACCTAACGGAGCTGCTTGACTTCTGTTGGATTTCAATCATTATTTCCATACTTGTCAACAGCAGACATGGATGTATCCTTTCTTTCATGTGGGATTGAACACAATAGAGTTTATAAGAAGGCCTTCCCAGTTATAGAGAAAACAAAGCTTGCCTTTTCGAGCTAGTAATAGATTAATAGATCTACATCCCTTGTGGTTACTGAATGTTGTTCTAACAATTTGTTGGTGTGTAATGGCTTTAATCTGTGACTTTCTGCATGCTTGCAAAGATATTCCCTGAAGCTAGATACTGTTGTGTTCTGCCAGCTTGAGGAGGTTTTGCCTGTTTTAAGGTATATTACAAATCCAGCAGACTTATTCACCTTTTTGCAAACATCATTTTACCTTGAATCACATGTTCCATTTTATTGGCCTCCTTCATATAGAAAATATAGCATTTGATACTTGTGTTTTTTAAAAAGAAGTATCTTCTATGTGAAAGGATGTTTTCTGTACATTTCCCCCATGTCTTTACATCATGGTAGTTTGAATAACCATGCTTCCATATTCACATCAATTTTTTTTGTTTTTGTTTTTTCAATTTATACACAGCACTTGCTCTGAAATTTGGGGACTGAGTACACCAAATACGATAGATCAGTGGGATACAACAGGCCTATACAGCTTCTCTGAACAAACCAGGTGAATATTCTGCCCTGTGTCTCATTGTAGAGATCTTGTGGGTGGGTTTGGCTTTCGAGGGTCTGTCTTAGCAGAAATGCTTCTAGTGAGCAAAGTGTTTTAAAACTAATTTTGCCTTAGGTATTCTGAGCCAATGTCTTGACCAGTGACATTCTAACTTTGGAAAAACCCTCTCTCCACATTAGTGCTGCAAATAAGGGGAAATGTGGGGGGTGGGGAAGGGTGGGAGATGCAGCCCACTTGGTCTGGTACTTGTTTAACAGGATTTGACTACTTTAAATCTCTCTTTTCAAGTGTGTGTTTAAAAGAGTTTGCACACTGTTTTTACTGGTTTATTTTTTCAGAATAGTTGGTTTAGATATGTGATTTCAAAGAGTTAGAAAAACAGCTTCCCTAGGGTTTTAATGTTTTTTTCCCATGTCACCCTTTACTTGCATTGTGTACCAATGCCTTGTCTTTCCCATTCCATGAGTCACAAACCCATCTGCATTTGTGTAGATCTAGGCAGTCTATCTTAAAACTAGCAAAACTTTTCAACTGGTAGCAGCCAGGGGCACAAGAATGCAAACTGATCATGATACCACAAGCAAGCATGATGATGCGTGTCTGATGCAGGCTTCATGTTGTAAGCTGGTGTGAATTGCTTGGTTATCTGACTGCTGTAACCTTATGTGCAGTCTTGTACGACAGATGTTCTTCAAGCAATAACATCTCTTTTAGTGTAGAGTTAGTATTAACGGTGAGCAAACTTAGGTGTAACGTTCTGTTTGGTTCGATCTTCAATGGTCTCTAATTTACCGTGTCAAACAGGGACTCTTTCATTCAAGTGTCAGTAACAGTAGTATATGCTTTAATGATAATACTGTCTCCTCTTATTTGGAAATAAGATATATGTAGTAGCTCTTCTCTCTCTCTCTCTCTCTCTCTCTCTCTCTCTCTCTCTTTCTCTCTCTCTCTAATTTTTATATTATTATTATTATTAGGGTGGAGGGAGGTTTCTATAAACCCAGTGGGTTTGATGATGTCAGCTTTTGTGGTTCTACCTGTAAATCTCTCTGACTATCCTGGAATATTTTTCCTTCCCTTAGGTCTCTTGATGGCCGTCTGCAAGTATCTCACCGCAAAGGATTACCACATGTTATTTATTGCCGTTTGTGGCGCTGGCCTGATCTTCACAGTCATCATGAACTTAAGGCAATTGAAAACTGTGAATATGCATTTAATCTTAAAAAGGATGAAGTATGTGTAAATCCCTACCATTACCAGAGAGTGGAGACTCCAGGTAGGAAGATGACAGACTGCTGATGGCATAAAGGCATTGCCTGTACATGCTGGGCTTTTTCTTATTTTGCTACAGAGCTGAAGAAAAAGGAGTCCAGGTTTATTCTTTTGGTTTCCAAGAACTTGAGTGGGAATTAATCCAAATTTTAATTTTGAAATTGATGTTGAAATACATTATTTGTTCTACTGTTTGGCACTTCCCACTCTAGTTTGGAAACAAAAAGGATTGCATATATCCAAATTGGAGCACTTACTTGTTTTTGGATTCACTGTAGAGACTTAGACCTGTTACAGTACTTTCAGATAAATTAAGCAAATATATAGCCAGATACTGTTTGAAACACAATATGCATGCTTGAAGCTTCTCTCCTTTTGTCTCACTGCTGCAACAACCTATATGCTGTCCCTGGTGTTCTGACAAAGGGGTTCTCTCTATCACGCTTTATTGAACTCTCCACTAGAGCTACTAATGGGAGAGTGGGAGTAGAGGGGATGAGGAAAGACACATGTTGCTTCCCATCCCCTGTAGCATCTAGTTGTCATAGTTTGTGCACCCAAGCCCCTCTCCCCAAAAAGGTATTTGTGCAAGATGTTTTTATCTTGTCATCAGTACAAAGGTAGTGTACAGGTTGTACATATTTCATTCTTGCCAATCCAATTGTATCCTCATAACTACCTTGGAAGATGGTTATACTAGGAGATGAGCTGCTCCATAGCTGAGTGGGACTTTAACTTGAGTCTCCCTTGTTCTAGTTTATCAATTTAAGTGCATTTAAACTGTGGACTAGGATCAAAGAAAACTGGGTTCCGATCTCTGTCCTAGAGATTACTTGGTTTGGGCCATAGACTTCTAGTCTGAAACCTACCTCTCATCGAAGTTGTGTTGAAAATTAAGGAATTTTGTGTGTGCTAACTAGTCTGAACTCCCTGGAAGAAGGGGGAAAGCAAACATGATGGTCTCACTTGGGGAAAAAAATCAGAGAACATTTAAGGAAAAGCAAATAAGAGTAATAAATGTAAGCCTAAATCTTGCTTATACATCTTGGTGAATTTCCAATGGAGATTTCATGTAGTATATTTTCATAACCATGCTGATTTGGAATACTTCCCATATCCCAAATCCATCTTTCATCTTCAAGATGATGACGAAGAAGATTTGTTAGTACATTTATAGCTGATTGAAATAAGGGGTCTCCTCTTAGATGTCTTCAAAAAGGGGCTGGAGAGATACTTGCTGGAAATGCTTTAGCTAGAAATCCTGCACCAAAGTGTTGGATTTGATGGCCCATGATGAGGTCCCTTCCAACGCTGTGATTCTATGAGGGTACATTCCTCTGTGTGACTGCCTGAAAATAAGCCCCCTGACCAAAGTGCATGTGTGGGATTGCACTTAGTCTCGTGAATAAGAGCCCTGCAATTTGGATATAAGGTCCATGTTCCTAATTTTTTGGAACTATAAGTTATTACAGTACCCCTAATGTTTTGGGATGTTTTCCCCTCAGTTCTGCCTCCTGTTCTGGTGCCCCGACATACTGAGATTCTGACTGAACTTCCACCACTTGATGATTATACTCATTCCATTCCTGAAAACACCAACTTTCCAGCAGGAATTGAGCCACAGAGCAATTACATACCAGGTATTCATAAAAAGAAAATTACTTTAAAAATGACATTGTACTGTTTGAAGGATTGAGGGAAATCAAGTCCAACTTGCCAGAGAAAAGTAAACAGCATTGGAAGTAGATATGGCTTCCCAACAATTTGGTTTCTTCACAGCACTTCCTAGAAATGGAAGTACTTGGGAGTATTCAGCCATCAGCAGAATCTTTGTCATTGGTACCAGCCCACTCAGTCTCACGTAATTTTGACCCATTTGTGGAGTATTGTAAATTGACTTAATTCTTTCCTGTTGATCATCTTTTGATCATCCTGCCTTTTAAACATGTGCAGATTGGGCCCTTCTTAGTTATAAGATCTGAGAGCCAAGTCAGAAGTCCCTGGCATTCCGGATTATGGCACTAGTATGCTAGAATTCCTTGACTCTGGACAGTCATTTCAGCTCTTTCCTGGAAGATTTGTGAAACAAAGTTATGTGGAATCTTCTTTGTCCAGACTTTTAATTAGCATATTTTTTTCATGTGCCTCTAATTCTGTTTAACTGCAGTTAGATTTCCCTAGTCTGATTTGATTTTATGAAACTTAGTGTTATGGTACATTGTTTTTCTTTGTTTACTTAGGGATTTCATGCGTAGACCACATACAGTTTTCTGAAAGATAATTGAGATAGAAAACAAGAAAATAAAGCTTTACATCCTAAATATGATTGGGTTGGGTCCACTAGGATCCCTCTTCCTTGGTTAACTGCTTTTTAGATACTACATACTTAAAAGGCAAAGGTAAAGGTAGTCCCTTGACATGAATGTCTAGTCATAACCAACTATAGGGGGCAGTGCTCATCTTCATTACTAAGCTGAAGAGCCAGAGTTGTCTAAGGACTGCTCTGGTGGTCATGTGACCAGCATGACTGCACCAAACACTGTTACCTTCCCACTGAAGTGGTACCTATTTACTTGCATTTGCATGCTTTCAAACTGCTAGGTTGGCAGAAGCTGGGACTAGTAACAGGAGCTCACCCCATTATGCAGCACTCGGGCCTCGAACTACCAACCTTCTGATCTTTCAGTTATCAGAATTGGTGTATTAACCACTAAACCACTGCATCCTTACATTGCATATTTAGTGACCTACAAAACAAACCCAGGAGTTCTCTGTCTGTGTATACAATTAAAAGCATGGTGGTAGGGAATGATTTAGTATGAATCCCAGTTGCTAGTCTCAGTTGCCTCCATTGGTTAAGCCAGTTGGTTTCTGTGATGGAATAGAAGTAGCATCTTAGAAAGCATTTAGTAGCCTACGACTTCACATTTAGTTCCCATTTGTATGGAGCCCTGCTTTGCTAAAGGGTTTTATTAAGTTTTTTTTTTAACTAGGAAGCTATATATATTCAAAATGCAGAAGATAAATAGTACTTGACTATTGTGAAGTTTTGGTGAAGTGGCTGTGTATTCCCTTCACCCTGTAAGCCTACATTAAATAAAATTTCCATTCGCTTGCATAATACATAATTTTTAAAATTAAAGTCCCTAGTTTTAATGCCTTGTCAATAATGCTTCATTTTGGTAGAAACACCTCCACCCGGCTACATCAGTGAAGATGGGGAAACGAGTGACCAGCAGTTGAACCAAAGTATGGATACAGGTAATAGCCTGATCCTATGCTCTCTTCAATGCCAGGACATCTACAGTTTGGCATATCTAATTATTACCACCTGAATCCTTTTTACCAACAAGAGGTTTAAGTTAATTAATTTGAGCATGTTGTTGCAACTTTCTGTATATCATAATGGAGAAAAGAAAAAGAGACAGAAGGTGAAGAAAAAAAGGAAAGGGAAATACAGAGGATATAAACAAGGACTAGGCATGTACAGTGATGTGAATTGATGATATTTTCAAGATTATATGTTCTTTTATGTTGATGTCTTTAAGTACATGCATGTGCGTAGCTAAAACAGTAAGTTTCTTTCCAAAAAGGCTTAATAGTATCCATTGCACCTTTTGGTGTACCAGTTGCCCTGTTGTCAGATCTAAAAAAGTTTTGGATACTGAAGCTAGGGCAGGTTTTCAATGGTTAATTTGCATAGGACAACAAAGTCTTTGTTCCACTCAACTCTTAACATCAAAATTTAGTGCCTTCTAACAAGCATTTATAAACTAAACTTGTTGGTTTCAGATTCTCTATAGATATGATCAGTGTTTCCAGCACAGCAAGAAGGTCTGAGGCGCTGAGAATTAATGGTCCATATATAAACACCAAAAAGTGTTAGAGTTGTAAATACTGTCAACAGTACAGAGTGCACCCACAGATAAGTAGACTGTAGTATTCAAACTTGCACACATTTTTGGTCTCAACTAATCATTTGATAGAAAGAGTAAATCCCACAATCAGTCTATTTCTTTCATTAAAACTGTTGTCTTGCAATCTTCAAATTATGATCATCCCTTAGTTAGCTTAGTGCGACCACATGGAACAGATTGTGACTGGCATGATACCATATGCCAAATCATCTTGGTTGCAGAGATCACAGGGGCAATATCCCTTCTTCCTGATAGTTCTTTAATAGAAAGGCAGATAGTTCATCCAAAAAAGAGTTTCCAAGTAATTTGATTTCATGATTGTCCAAGGATGAGTATATGAATTAGACTGTGTCTGCCAGTTATTTGTGCAGGGCAGGAGGATATGCCTTGTGATACAAACTTGCTTGGAAAATTAAATCCGTCTCCAGAAGATGACATCTGCATCCTTTTGAATGATAAACAGGGTGGTAAACATTCCAGTGGGGGCCATTGTTGTGTAGTGGTTTGAATATTGGACTACAGGTCCGAAGACCAGGGTTCAAATTCTTGCTCAGCCATGGAAAGCTACTGTGTGACCTCAGGCATGTCACACTCAGCCTAAGAGAAAGGCAAAGGTAAACCCCCTCTGAACAAATTGTACCAAGAAAATCCCATGATAGCTTTGCCTTATGGTCACTATAAGTTGGAAATAACTTGATTTGACATAAGAACAACAACAAAGATCCCCATATAATGGTATTGATCTTCTGGAAGCAAATCTGAGGGTTATACATTTATACCTTAGGGCAGTGATGCCCAAACTTTGGTCACACAGATGTTTCATTCAGCTCCCAGAATTCCTGACAGTTGGCCAAGCTGGTTAGGGCTTTTGGAAGGTGAAGTCCAAAACACCTGGAGGACCAAAGTTTGAGAACCTTTGCCTTAGGAAGTGTACAGTATCCATGGTAATACATTCATCTAAAGTATGTGGACCTTATATAAAATAATTTGAGTGATGTCCACCTATACAAATCCAGAAGTATTTCAGCAAGCAGTGTACACAGCTTCAGTTCAGTCATCTGAGTAATATCCTGAGCAACAAATTTGTCCAAATAAACAATAACTGCTGGACACCAACAAAACTGGCAGTTGATGAACAGCCCAGAAGGAGTACTGTACTAATCCCAATAGACATGACCATAGACATAACCTCAGATTTTCATCCATTAATAGAATAGCTTGAAAGAGCCCCCAAGCTTTTATTTTATTAACTCTTGTCAAGATGATTCTGATGTAGAAATTTAAACTGCCAAAAAAAAAAAAAAATGGTAATCAGCATATAAAACTGCCTTTTGTTAATATTTTTCATATATGAACTCAGAAATTGCTAGATTTTTACCTACTGTATATATTTGACTATGAGTCAATCTCATATATAAGTAAAGTACAGGTTTGGGGGCCAATATCATGGATTTTGATGTGATTCATGCATAAGTCAAGGGTAAAACTTAGGGGCATGTAATGAAGGATGTAAAG
>CM034703.1:12747510-12759042 GCA_020142125.1 Phrynosoma platyrhinos | reverse complement strand
CAGGTCGGCATCCTCATCCAGAAGAAGATCCTGGATAATACAAGTTTTTTTTTGACCGACCTGGCATTCCAAAGGAGCAGAGTGAGGTTCTGTGGTATGGTTGGTCTGCTCCCCATGCCATTCAGAGCAACGGAGGGAACTGAAGACGGGATAGCTTTCAAACAGCGATCCCGTCTTCTTTTGTAACATTGGTTCCCTCTATTCCAGCCGTACCTCCCTTTCCCCAACACTACTCCGATGGGCGCTCCCAATTCATTCCCGGCCTCCAATTAATTTCCAGCCATTAATAAATTACAGCGATTGGAGTCTGGATGGTGCTCAGTCTAATAATACAAGACTACCGGCTGAGGATGTAATCCGCCTCCAGCCCAATACTTATGCTAACCAACAGTCTCAATTGAATTCTACAATTCCTGGGATTATCGCAGGGGAGGCTAAACCCAAGCCTACGGTGCGAAGCAACTCCCTGCCGCCCAGCTGTCAAAATTAAGGGCAGACAGAGCCCTTAAGGGAACAGAGACCGTCCGAGAGCTTCTGCAGGCAGGAGGATCGCCACTACCGGCGCGTCAGTCCTATCCTAGACGCGGGACACGCTCCTGTCGGCTCTGGAACACAGCCTGGAGAGCGGGGCTGATGGAGCTAGCCTCCGCCGGCAATACCTCGCCCACACCCACAGGTGGAAGGTGGAAAGAGGGCTGGGGTGCAGTTCTTAAAGTCCCCCGCCGGGTCTGGCTCCTCCCGCGGCGCAGCGCAGCCTGGAGAGCGGGGCTGATGGAGCTAGCCTCCACCGGTGATACCTCGCCCACACCCACAAAATTCCAGCAAACATAACTATTTGTACTCATACTAAAGGCTGGATGGATGAGAGAGTAGAAGGGGGTCAGTGCTTCCAGGACAGATAAACTCTTGCCTTTCACCAGGGGATGGTTTTTACACACACACACACACACACACACACACACACAAGTTAATGTACAGTACTTCAATTGACCTGTGGATAAGTCAACTCAAGTTTTTGGGTCAATTTTTAACCTAAATTTCTTGATTTATACACGAGTATATACAGTAATTGCTAAATAGGTCAAATATGGTCAAATAAAGTAGATTTTAAAAGTTCCAGCATCTGGAATTCAGTCCAAAAGGAAGACCCCACACTCAAAAAAGGGTAAATGCTGTTCCTACCCACTACTGCCACCAATTGTCTAAAATATTACACACACGTGTGTGCATGCACACACATGTTCAAATGGGGAAACAGTAATTCCAGTTGTCTCAGGATATCTAGTTCTTTGCAGAGTATTTGAATTACTGCTGGTAGAGGTCTTTTTTCCTTCTATGGGGTGCACTTTCTTTTTGCTTCAAGGTACACTTGAAAGGCAAAAGTAGATTTTACCATATGCAGCATCCAGAGCACACTCCTATATTAAGCATGGTTGCAATACTGAGGCTGAGACTTGTTTGCTTTCTAACTATAGAGCCAGTAGTTTTTTTAAAAAACAGGAGTGAGCTGCATAACTACATCTTTATAGCATGAAGGAGTCAGTTCTTAAGGCTAGGTTACATGCAGCAACAGAAGTTTGTCTGTTCAAAGTATAAGCCAGCACAGAACTAGTTGGATGCTGTAGCTTGTTAATAGACTGTTAATCTAATCTAACCACACTCTTCTTGCTGGTTTGTATTTTATTATATGTTCTAAGAGCAAATGTATAATAAATAATCAAAAACATTAATGCATATATATGTGTTCCATCAAATTCAGCCAGTAAAAAGTAACATGGACAGTATGCTTGTATCATTTAATGCAACCATTTCAATCAGGGTCATATCAATGTAAGTTTAACACCAGGTTGATAACACTTTAAACAGAAGTGCTATGATTGGCAAACAGTACATGACTTGCTGTGGTAAATGTCCATTAATGAGTTTTCTGTATTCTTCTTCTTCTTCTTCTTCTTCTTCTTCTTCTTCTTCTTCTTCTTATTATTATTATTATTATTATTATTATTGGAAATGTAGGTCTTAGAATTTAAGCAAGACATAGGGCCTATGTTTATTGTGTCACCAGAGCTCTCTGACAGAGAAGGCTCAATGTCTCAGAAAAAAATACAATTCCCATGACTCCCTAGCACTGAGCCAGGGCAGTGCCTCAATTTAATGTGCACTATTTCTGGCAGTCTGCTTAGGCCCATAGTTTGTCTTGTGTGCAGGCCAAAAGGCAGTACTTTGATCTTTTCCATTGTGGAGGGCTTATATGATGAGATTGCAAAGATCCACTTTCATAGCCTCTTCAGTGGGAGTCTGTGCATACCCTGTGCTGATTTCATAACTTTGGTTTTTGTTTTGCTATTCCTGATAGTAGGGTTACCTTTTGTTCCGAACCAAGTTACCACAGGAAACTATATACTCTTATTCTCATAAGTGGTAACAGCTTTGCTACCTCTCTCCTCCCTCATCTTAGGCTATAAAACTGTTGATTTCTATGCAGAAATATACACTGTATATGAGAGGATGTGGCTCACTTTCCAAAGAATACTTACAGTTAGTGATGGAGCATGTATTGGTAAAAACTGGTCTTGGGATCGGAGTATTGCAGTTCAGCCATCAAATGTAATGTGATAAACATATGGATAAAGCTGGCTGCCTACAGTCTGTCTGAATCACTGAAGTTAGTTTCGTTATAAAGTAACAGTCTTGATTAATTCCACAGGATCCCCAGCAGAGCTGTCTCCGAGTACACTCTCTCCTGTCAATCACAGTTTAGGTAAGCTGTACCACTTTGGCCTCTGTGCTTGGATTGCATTATAGAAAAGGCTTTTTAGATGTTGTTGGATTCCCAGTGTCCCTGCTCAGCATGTCCAATGATGACTGATGAAAGAAATAACAATCCAGAAACATCCCATCCATTAACACAGCCTAAATTCTCGTATGTTGAGGTATGGGAGGCTCCCACCAGTACAGTATTTTGGATGTGGCCAAGGTTACAGATTCCAAAGAGAAGAGCAGGAAGAGCAATAATGTCGCTTTGATGTATCTCTGCCTGTGTTTTACAGATGACTGGAAGATGGAGTTAGCTATCACATTCCAGTGCTTGTCTGAACAGTAAATGCGTATTTTTACTGTTTTTCAGTCCTGCATTGGTGGACTGTGCAGTGGCCTGCCACTTTATTGTGAAAATGTAATAGATTTTCTGTTGCATAAATGCAAAAAGAGAGAATGCTCTGATTCCATTTCTTGTCCTAGTTGGAGGGAAATGAATTGGGGATGTGTGTTAAAGAATCAGCCTATACTGGTTGCCTTGTTAATGTCATATTGTGTATTTAATACTAGCAATGTCATTGCCAACATATATCCAAAAAGTTCCCTAAAATCTAAACCCAGCTGAGCCCATATCTAGTTATCCATCATTTTATACTAATGCTTTCTGTTTCTTGGGTTTGTATGTAAAATTATATCTTTTAAACTTGAGTCAGTTAACTTACATGGTGATTGTATAGTATGGGACTTTTCTGATTATGAGAAGCATGTGATGTAGAGGTGGCTGAACAGAAAGCGTTATGAAGACTGTGTCATATGGGTACAAAATGTACTCTACTGGATATCAGTTGGCTAAACAAACTGAGCACTACATTCAAGACTGTGTCTTCAGTTCTCCCCCTTCCAATAAAGTACTTGCAAGAGAATTGGAGGTCCCAATTGAATGATTATGAGGAGCTGAATGAAAAGAAATAGAATGTGGAAAGTATCTTGTGTATTGTCTATTCAAACAACAGTCAACTAAAGTTTAAAAATAATGAAAAAACTGCATCATTTATCATATGTACAGAGAGTTAGTTGTATGAGCACCATTTAAAAGCAAGAACCTGACAATCCTATCCAAAGGTTGTAACAATAACTAGCTAACTATTGCCAAAGATTTAGAAGCTTGGCACCTGTTAACAGAAGAATTATTTCTCTCTTCCCTTCAGACTTGCAGCCAGTTACCTATTCAGAGCCTGCGTTTTGGTGTTCAATAGCATATTATGAATTAAATCAGAGAGTGGGAGAAACCTTTCATGCATCGCAGCCTTCACTTACTGTAGACGGCTTTACGGATCCATCAAACTCTGAAAGATTCTGCCTAGGTTTGCTCTCCAACGTTAATAGAAATGCCACTGTGGAAATGACAAGACGGCACATAGGTATAGACTTGTAGCCACATGGTCAGTGGTTAACCTGCTTTCTCAAACCTTGTCTGTATTTTGCATCTTTGACTTTACTTAAGGAAGTTAGGAAATAGCTGCTGAAAGAAAAATAAGTCAGCAACAGATAAGAGAATAACTAGAGAAATACAAGCATCCTAATTATAGATTAAGAAAGAAATAATCAGCATGCCTTAACAAGACTATTTTCTCCTTAGTTGTGTGGGTTGTATCTGGTGAAGTTTATGCTTTAGCATTTGTTTGTTTTCCCCAGGAAGAGGAGTGCGCCTTTATTACATTGGTGGAGAAGTTTTTGCTGAGTGCCTAAGTGATAGTGCAATCTTTGTTCAGAGCCCCAATTGTAATCAGAGATATGGCTGGCATCCTGCAACTGTATGCAAAATTCCACCAGGTAAGATCTTATAGGCAAAACAAAACAGTTTAGCATATTTACACTTCCTCTCTTCCCTTGTTGCAATCCCCAGAAGTAATCTCCTGAAAAGAGGGGGGAATGAAACCATTTTACATGTTCAATGTGATAATAACTTGCAGTAGTAATCCTCAGTAACCCTTGACCATGTTTCTTTGTATAGGCTGCAACCTGAAGATCTTTAATAACCAGGAATTTGCTGCTCTTCTAGCTCAGTCTGTTAATCAGGGCTTTGAAGCAGTATATCAGTTAACTCGAATGTGTACCATACGGATGAGTTTCGTTAAAGGATGGGGAGCTGAATACAGGTACTGAGTCATTTTTCTTCCTTTGGTTTGTGGAGTTGTCCAATGTCCAGATTATACAAATCCAGCATACAGTTTTAAGTTAGTCAGTAAAATATTGTCAGAAATATTTTAAATATTTTGAAAGGAAAAAAAGAAGCTAGCTGACTGTAGGTTGCTTCACACTATTCTGGGAAACCCAGGGACTCTTTGGAAGCTTATTGGGGTTCCTCAGTGAAAATATTAATGTCAGAGAGACTTACAGGGAACTCTGGACTGCATTATTGGAGATGGAAAGGCATAGTTCAGAAGAGGAGACACTAAATGCATTGAACTAGCTATGAATAAATACACTGAGAATTGGCAATTAATTAATTGGTCATTCGATCCTGCATGATTGAAGAGTGCAATATGGCATATTTTGTTATGTTAGTATACAAAAGGCTCCCTGTTGATAAAAGTTTCAGTGCACTTAAGGGTTCTGAAACTGGTATTGAAATCAATATGTCACAAAAACTGACTTGTGGTACCTTATTATCTTCCCACCCCACCCGACCCCAGATTGGACTTGCACACAATATAATCTTTTATTGCTGCAAAATAATTTCAATTGTCTATGCATCCTTACTGTGGGATGTTAGTTATATTTTCTTTCTTTGCTCAGCTCCTTAAAATGTGATGGTTTATTCAATAATGGCGTAGAATTTAATGACTGATCAATTGATGGAAATGACCAGAGCTTGAATCTTTTGACTTAGACCATTGGTTCACCCTCTTCCACGTCCTTTGTGTTCCTGTGCTTATAGGGATGTAGTCATAGCTGACAGAGTGAAGTTGCTTACTTGTACTTAGATAAGTTTGCTTTTGCTAGTTGATCTTGAACAGTATGCAGATATTGTCAAGGCCAAGGTGATCTGCAGTTTTAAAAAAGGACAAAGTTTTTCCTCTTAAACAGGTTTCTGTGAAAGAACAAATTCAGTTTGGCCTTCATTCATACTAAATGTATGACAAATATTTCGAGCCAGTAGTCATATTCGTTGCCAGCACCTTTTTTCTTTGGTTAGTTAATGTCTACTTATTTTATTTGGAGGTATTTACCTTCTTTGTATGTTGTTTTTAATATGTGTTTGGTTTAATAACTTTTTAAGGGGGGGAGGGGGGGAAACTGTTCTTAACTGATGTATGATGTTTTTATGATGTAAGCCGCCCCGAGGGGCGGGATATCAAATAAAAATTATTATTATTATTATTATTATTATTATTATTATTATTATTATTATTATTATTACATTGAAAGGTCACCTTTTTAATACAGCTATTAATTGTATCAAAGTACCATGTTCTCTGTGAAGCAAAATGAGAAATTTTGGAACAGGAGTTTTCTAAATTGAAGGAGTACAGTGTGGGGCGGTTCTGACTAGCCCGAGAGAGAGGAGGTAGATTAGCATCTGTTGTTACTATTTAGCAGTAGATCCCCATTAGATTTTAATTCCTATTACTTTTAAAATTGCAAATAAAACTTCAAGGGTTTTTAAAATAAACACCCTCTGCTGAGACTGACCTCATACTAATAACTTCTCACTCAGTCTCATTGTTTCTCTGTAAAAGAGCAATATAATTTGGTTGCTTTTGACATTTGCATAGCTTTATAGAGTCAGTGTGGTGTGGTGGTTGAGTGTTGGACTAGGATTCTGGAGTTCAGGGTTTGAATCGCTGCTCAGCCATGAAGACTACTGGGTGATCCTGGGTTAACACTCTCTTAGCCTCAGGGGAAAGCAGTGGCAAACCCCCTCTGAAGAAACTTGGCAAGAAAATCCTGTGATAGGGTTGCCTTAGGATTACTGTAACTTGAAAACAATTTGAAGGAACACAACAACAACAACTAGACCTAGTTTAAGGACCTGGTATTAGAATCCTTATTGTAAAGTTACTCAAATGTCGGTTTGTATAGTGAGGGTAGTGATAGAGTTAGGTGAGTAATTCTGCTTCTGAGGCACTGCTGTCACTCTGGATCTGCATCCCTCTCAGTTATCATTTTGGACTTGTTGGACTCTTGTTAGTAGACCTCTGAGTTCTAGTGAAAAAAACAATAACCCCCAAAGAACACTAGACTGAAGCCAACCTGCTCCTTCAGCACAGTCTTGATACTATTTAAGAACTCCCTTCTTCTTATTGGGAGGATGCATAAGTTCTTTGTTTTGGGTCTTTCAAAAGCCATTTTTGGATTTAGAAATACAGCAAGCCCTTGGTATCTGCTGGGGTTTGGTTCCAGGACACCCCCTGCCTCGTGGATATCAACATTCGTAAATGCTCAAGTCCCATTATATATAATGACATTATAAAATAGTGTCCCTTATATAAAATGGTGAAATAAAGGTTTGCTTTTTGGAATTTAGAACGTTTAAAAATATTTTCAAGCCATGGATGGTTGAATCTGTAAAGAATCCATGGATAAGGAGGTCCGACTGTAATTCTTTGTCTCCACCCCCACCCAACCTGCAGTGTCACAAGTGATGCCACACTGGCAATTCAACAAACTTGCAGAAGCTGTAGTAGAGAGTTCCAGATCTGTCTGGTACGACTGAAGCATTATAACCTCTGGATTGCTAATACATAGTCTAGTTTATGAAGCCATGCTGGTTTGAAGGTAGCCTCCCTCTTTATGAAGGTAACCCATAGTTGGATGCTTCCAAAAGCAAGAAGGGTATACACTTGTATGGAAAGTCTTCAGTGTTGAAAGGCTGCATTTTGTCCTGCAGGAGCTTGAATGGCTGTTCTCCATTGTTGTTCCTCCAGCTCCCACTAATTACAAAAAAAACATTTTTGAAGGGATCTTAAACATGTTTGTGTCTGTATAATAGCCAATAATGCTTCCAAACCTCTGGGATGGGAAGCTGCTCGCCCTTTTAACCACATTTTCAGGTGTTTTAAACCCCGCCACCACCTTTAAAAAAAAAAAAAAAGTAAGTTACAGAGCTTGCTTTTTTTTTTTTTTTTTGGTAAAAAATCCTATATCAGCTGAAGGAAGGCCCCTACAGAGCAAAATAAGGTGATGGGGATCCAAAACAACTGAAATATGGCAAAATGCCTATAGCACTTCCCCTAGAGACTTGGACCATTGGGGCAAACCAGTATTTCACACACATACACATCATTGTGGAAGAAGGGAAGGATGATATTGGGTGTGGGGGGAAGGGAGATGGCCATGGGGCTGCACCTTTACCACACCTGGTATGTACAATGTATGCATTACATTAAGGTATTCAGGCATGTAGCAGTTTTTTCCTATTTCTTTTTAAAAAATAATTTTTTTAAAATTGGATTCTGTGACTGGAAGACCCTAGGAATTGTTGCTCATTACCAACTGAGATGTGAAACATAAGGATTGGGGAAAGTGTTACCTGTAGTAGTGGAATGTGCTGTCAAGTCATCTTGGAATTTGAGGTTGGAGACTGGCTCATCTTTCACCCACATCCTCTCAAAATAGCCCCAAAGCAAACTAGTTGCTAAGCAGGGGCTTATGTTTCATGGCTTGTATAGACTAATATTTCACCATGAATTTCCTTCTCTCCTTTCTCAGGCGGCAGACCGTAACAAGCACTCCTTGTTGGATTGAACTTCACCTGAATGGCCCTCTACAATGGCTGGATAAAGTATTGACTCAGATGGGCTCCCCATCAGTGCGTTGCTCCAGCATGTCGTAAAGCTCCTTCTCATTACCAGTGGGCTTAAAATACGAAGTCCAAGCAACAGACTTAAACCTAACAGCTTGTCTGTCGTAGTAACTCGTGTGTGGTCTCCATGAACTGTTTCCTACCCAAAAAGTTCTGTGAGAGAAGAGAGAAAGAGAGAGAAAGAGAGAGAGAGAAAGCACTTGAGGGTCTCGTCAATTTTAAAGCACCTTGTGGATTTTGTTTCCTATACTCTGATACTAGATGAGATGTTAGTGTATAGAAACACCTTCTTCTGAAGGAGGGAGGGACATTTTAAAGACTTTAATGGTGTTTTTATTGGGTATATATAAATTGAGTGTCCTAAAGGCTTACCAATAACATGGACAGTTGGATTATTGCATTACTCCTTCCACCCCTGCCAATATGGCACCATTCTGCTGTCCTGGGTTTTAATTCCAGTTGATAGATATGCAGAACTCTTTGACTTAGGCAGCCATCTTATAAAAAAGCCCAAGTTCTTGCTTCTCCATATTTTTTTATATTTTTATATATAAATATATATGTAGGCTTTCCGCTGCCCTATAACAGACTTCTATTGCAGAAAATCTCCTCTCCCTCTGCCTTCCCCTCAAGTACACACATGATTCCAAGTGTGCTAGCTTGCGCCTTAAATCCCTTTATGGAGAGGGAACAATACCTGGGTTTCATCTGTTGAAATCATAGGTATTGAGTGTGTTTAAATGGACTTTAAATAAAAAAATATATAAATTGGAATCTTTCCTTGGCTCATGCCACTACCAAATCATGGCTTGGAGAAGTTTTTCCCCTCCTTTTGCCCCATCCAGGTTAATGCATCTGTTGCCGGCGATGGGTGCTTCAGCACTCCTGACCCTGAGGTCCATCTTGCACCTTTATGTGTAAAGACATCGAATGGAGGCAAGAAGCTATTCTCCAGCAAGGTATCAATGGGAAAGTGCAGTTTTAACATTGCTTGTTCTTTTAAACATCAGGAACAGGCTGGTTGATGATTTCATTTTCCTGAGTCCTAGGGCCTTGTCACGCCACACAATTCTCGTTGTATGATTTAGCACTTTAGCTGCCAGGGCTGCTAGATTCTGGGGTTTGTAGTGTGATGATCCACTAGGGCTCTGAATGCCTCTCCTTAAAATGCAAATCATTGGATGTTGCCAGGGCAGTTAAAAGTGGAATATAGCACTATAGTTGTGTAGTGTTAAAGGGACCCATGTGGCTCAGGCCTCTTGTCTCCTCAGACACAAATGTCTCCCTTTGTCATGGCAAAGGTTGTACTGCCGGTATTCCCTGTGATGCTAGGGACCCTTTTTAAACCTGATTTCAAACCCAGTTAAGAGGTTTGGACAGCCCTACATTGCTAACAATGCTGCCGTTGTGATCCTTATCTGAAGGAAAGGAAGGATTCACACCTGCATAGAAGGAGTGGGTGCCTGCCTCCGTTCTTTTTAACTGTCAGTGCCAGCCCTTTTTCTGAAGTGCCACAAAAAGTTAATACTGGATCTGCAGTGCATGCATGTGTCTGTCAGAATTTTTTTAGGTATCCCTATGTTTTCCCCCCCAGGATAGGTGAAACAACTGGAGATTTGTTTGTGTCTCGAAACGTTCAATGAAACAATGCTTCCCATAGCAGGGATGTGTATATGGAATGCTGAAGGCTGGCTGAACCCAACTCTTTTGTTTAATAGCTTTTCTTAAAGGTTGCCAGGATGCAGTCTTGAGATTTGTTTGCTTAGCACTGATGAATGGAGAGGCCAAGCAGAATCTCTTGCAGTTCCTCTCATTCCATTCCCTGGTTCTTTGATCCACTGCTACCTACTGCAGCAGGACTCTAGGTATGCTGGACAGCAGTTAGGGATGGATTAAAATGATCTTTTAAAGAAATTTGTGTTATGCTTATCTCCTGTTTCCCATCAGTAGATGTTCAGTGAAGAGATACATGCTTGTCAAGCTGTAATTCCAGCAGTTCTAAAAGTACCCCCCATGGACAGTGAAATGTGACTTCTAGAAGGGTTTGAATATAAAAAAGTGTAATTTAATTGAAGGCTTACAGGATTGGTCAAGTCGGCATTACATTGCTTAGACTTGAGCATTCATCCATCATAGATGGGACAGATCTTGCAAAAGGGTTGTTTCCAGAGACTACCTAGCCTGTGTATGACCAGCAAAAGGAAAACTCTGTAGTACATGTTATTGTGAACCCTGGGACACTTCATTTGGACCTTGCTTTCAAACATATTTTGAATTATATTCTACACATAAGTCAGGGTTGGGTAAGGGTTGGGAAACTGTATAGAAGGGTTCTTCTGACTTGAAAAATATACATCTTACTAACAATCTTGTAATCTAGCTGTCTGTCATTCTCTTGATGTTGTGGCAGTAGCAGGATTGCGTTTTGTCTGTTTTCTTTCCTACTCTCCCTCCTCTCCCCCACCACCCAAATGGTTCGTTTTCACTAGTACTGTACTTTGTAAGTACACTTAATGACAACTTCAGCTTTGAGAACAAACGTGGCCAGTGTTAAGCTTTGTAATTGGCTGATTGAATTGCTGATAGTGATGGATATTTTTATGCCATAAAAATAAGGCATAGGAGCAATACCAAAAATCAAGCCTGAGGGTGCAGGTAGGGGAACAAAGTGGATCAGGCAGTTTAAAAGAATTGGAAAAGCAGTTACCAATTTGTGTAGTTTTACCAGTAGCCTAATGTATTGGTAGAACTTGTGAACCTAAGAGATAAGCTTTCATGCGTGTTGCATTTGCCTAATATGTGAATACACTAATAAAGTTTTAATTCTCACTTCTGTTTGTTTTAATATTTACACTCTGGAGACATATGGTACTTTATGTGCTTGAAGAGTTCTTTTAATATTATTTGTGACTAGTCTTCAGTCCCAAGAACTGCATGACTACCTCTAAGCACTTCAACCCTATCGC
>CM034703.1:12717593-12732559 GCA_020142125.1 Phrynosoma platyrhinos | reverse complement strand
TTATATTTGTAAGCCGCCTTGATTGCTTAGGCAAAAGGCAGGATATAATAAATAAATTATTATTATTATATTGCTATTATACTGAGTTCATTGGCAGCAGGAGAGTTAAGCATGTATGTGTGATGCAATAAGTGTAATAAGTACTTCATTAACATCCTTTGGCTCCATATCAGGGAAAACAAACGTATTATAAACTTCAACAGCATCCTGGCCAACACAACTCAGGAGAATAACTATGGTATTTGTCTTGTCTTTGAATATTTATCTGCTCCAACTGCTGTAAGATCATTTTGAAAGACTTGTTCCCACTGCTTTCAACTCACCGCTAAATTACCCTGCATAACCAGGGGAGGTGGAGGTCAAAGAAAGTCCATACTTCTGACACTATATAATATAAAGAAGAGTGCTTCGGCGAGCTTCTCAAAGAGAAAGATACATTTATTGAAAAGTCAGTATCCTCTGGAAAGCTGGAGCTTCAGAATACTCACACACATGGTCAGTCTCTTATCCAAACAACTCCTACCACTCAAAAGATCACATAATCATTTATAATAACACAATAACACAAAACAGGTGGATGAAGAGAGAGGATGTAGGACTTAAAGAAACATACCACATATATCACAGAGTTCATTGGCAGCAGGAGAGTTAAGCATGTATGTGTGCTGCAATAAGTGGCACAATTGTACATGTAATATTTGTTTGCTCATTCAGGGGTGAAACAGATCAGCATAAAAAGCTGGCTTCCCGATGGCTTGGTGGCATGGTGTACGTATGACTCATGCCGCCAAGATGCAGGGAAGCCAGCTTCAGGCTGCCTGGCTGCCCACACATGGATCAGGCGCTCTGGCAGCATGGCATTTGTACGCTGCATGCTGCAGGAGTGCCATAAAGCTGTAGCAGGGCAGGAAAAGCCAGCTTTTTGCACTGGCAAAACGGCAGATTGGGGGCATGGTGTGCGGTTGCCGCAGCCCCAATCCAGCATCAGTGGGGGCGGCTTCATACCACCCCTTCTGGGCGGTCTGTTTTGCCCCATAGTTGAACAGCAATTGTAATTCACTTTTGTATAGTCATCACATAACATCATGAGTTTAAAGTAACACTCCATCTCCTTGCTGAAGGACCTTAGCCACTGAAGTATAAGAGCTGAACCAACTGTATTTATCTTAATCTTTCAGAAGAATCCTTCCTCCCATTTTTTTGTGAGCAGAAAAACATCTATGAGAGCATTAAGAAGGTAAAGAAACCTGAAATCTATAGAACCTATGGTGCAGTGCGACTGGGAGTGAAATATATGCACAAACACAACTGGGGCTTTCATCAAGATGAAGTGGGGAACTGACAGTACAAAGGGAATTGCTTCTGAAGTAGAGTTGTGTGAAATACAGGCGAACAGTTTGTTGCTGATTTTGCTTGGAATCCGCCCACTCTTGAGCCTGGTGAAGCTGAACTGAAAACAGAATTCTGTTTTGATTTTATATGATCATACAGGTCTGTGATGTTGAGGGTTTCTTTACATTTTCTTTTCTTTTCTTTTCTTTTCTTTTCTTTTAACAAGGATGTTCACATTTCTGGAAGTCTCTCAGTAAAGAAAGACCTCTTTTGTTCAGTCAGGGCTGATATATTTTGTGCATATGTTTCACTCTCAGAGAAAGTTTCTTTACTATCTTAATTAGGGTTGCCATAGCTCAGTTCCTCATATTTGGGCATCTAGTTTGCATATTATGCAAATTGTTAATATTATATATATAATTAATTTGCATTCTGATTCTGCAAATTTAACACTTTAATCATTGCACTTTTTCTGCTATTATGTTTCAGCCTCAGTATCTGTTTTGTACATTTTGGTAAGCCTAATAGAGGTATCACTGTTGTTGTTGTTTTTATTTTGGATGTTATTGTACTTTGCACCAGGGTTCAATTTCCACCTTGGCCATAAAACCCACTGGGTGACCTTGGGCAAGCTACATGCTCTCAGCCTCAGGGGGAGGCAATGTCAAACTTCCTCTGAACAAATCTTGCCAAGAAAACCACATGATAGGTTCACCTTAGGGTTACGATAAGTCGGAAACAACTTGAAGGCACACAGCAACAACAACATATGGCCAATACAGCTACCTCTGAATACAGTACCAAGTTAAGAGCTCTCTTTCTCTTCTCCCCCGTCCAGATGGTGTGAAAAGAGGGAGGCTTCAAAGCAGCTCCAGAGAGTAAAGGGACTCGCTTTGCTCTCTCAAGGCTGTTTGGAAGTGAAGTTCCACCGTACTGTCTAGAGCCCTAGGCTCAAGTCGCCAACACAATCACCACATAACACAAGACCATCTTTCCTTTCCTTTCCTTTCCTTTCCTTTCCTTTCCTTTCCTTTCCTTTCCTTTCCTTTCCTTTCCTTTCCTTTCCTTTCCTTTCCTTTCCTTTCCTTTCCTTTCCTTTCCTTTCCTTTCCTTTCCTTTCCTTTCCTTTCCTTTCCTTTCCTTTCCTTTCCTTTCCTTCTAAACCTATTGTGGGAAGGTGAGAGGAACTGGAAGAATAAGGTGGCACTGCTACCCCTGTGCGATAGCAACTGGAGCCTAAAGGGAGGGATGAGGCTCCCACCAGTACGAGTCTTTTATGGTTTCCTGCTTCATTACCACTGCCACGTTTTAAGCTAACCATCAGCCTGCAATGAAGGAGATGTTCTGGATTTACTGCCACAACTGGCCCAGCTGGCCAGGACATTTTAAAGACCCTTCAATCTAGGATTTTGCAGGTTTTGTGGGACAAATGGCAACCCTAACCTTAATACTCTCATAGATGTCTTCCATCAGAAATTTCATCTTTCAAATTCTGACGCCCTGGAGTACATTTCACTTCTTTTGCCAATTTTCAGCTTTGTTGTTGCTGTTAACCACCCTCGAGTTGCTTTCAACTTATGGCCGCCCTATGGATGAGATATCTCCAAGACCTCCTCTACTACTCTGCTTAATTTCTGCAACTCCTTAATACCCAAAGTGACCTCCTTAACAGAGTCCATCCATCTGGCATGGGGCCTTCCTCTCTTCCTACTTTCCTCCATCTTTCCCATCATTATTGTCTTTTCCAAAGAGTTCTTTCTTCTCATGATATGTCCAAAGTATGACAGTCTCAGTTTGGTCATCTTGGCTTCCAGGGAGGTTTCCAGTTTGATCTGCTCTAGGACCCATTTGTTTGTCCTTTGGCTGTCCATGGGATGCTCAGCACTCTTCTCCAGCACCACATTCTCTCAAATGCATATATATTCCTCCTATCATCTTTCTTAACTGTCCAGCTCTCACATCCATACATGGTAATAGGGAACACAATGACTTGTATGATTCTAACTTTTGTTCTGAGTTGTATATCTTTGCATTTTACAATCTTTTCTAGTTCTTTCATAGCCACCCTCCCCATTCTTAGTCTTCTTCTGATTTCCTGACTGCAGTCCCCATTTCTATCAATGTTTGATCCCAGGTATGGGAATTCTTTTACTATTTCTGTTTCTTCATTGTCTAGGTTGAATTTGTGAAGGTCCTTGATGGTCATTATTTTTGTTTTCTTGATGTTCAGCAATAGGCCTGTCTTTGCACTTTCTTCTTTGATCTTCCAGGTCTGTGAGGTTTTCTGCCAGTATAATGTTGTCATCTGTTATCTTAGATTGTTGATATTCCTTCCTCCTATTTTCACTCCTCCTTCTTCTGTGTCCAAGCCTGCTTTTCTTATAATATGTTCTGCATACAAGTCGAACAGATAAGGTGAGAGGATGCAGCCTTGTCTGATTCCTTTCCCATTTGAGTACCTATCTGTTTCTCTCTGTTCTGTTCTGACAGTAGCCTCTTGTCCTGAGTACAGATTCCTCATCAGGACTATCAGATGTGTTGGCACTCCCATGTCTTTAAGGGCATTCCATAGCCTTTCATGATCTATGCATTCAAAGACTTTGCTATAGTCTATAAAGCACATGCTGATTTTCTTTTGGAATTCCCTGGTGCACTCCATTAGCCATCGTATGTTTGCAATGTGGTACCTCATGCCTCTTCCTTTCCTAAACCCTGCTTCGACCTCTGGGATTTCTCTCTCCATATATAGTTGAAGTCTATGTTGCAGAATTTTGAGCATGATTTTGATTTCATGGGAGATCAGTCCTATGGTTCTATAGTTGCTGCAGTCTCTTGTGTCTCCCTTTTTGTGGAGAGGAATGTATATTGATCGCTTCCAATCTGCTGGTCGTTGTTTTGTTTTCCATATTTGTTGACATGTGTTGGTTAGCACTAGCCTTGAACGTTATCACACGCGGGGTCTCAAAGCGGCAAGAAAGCGGTATGGAATCAATCCAGAACTATACCGGTATAGACTCCATTGCTATCAGATGCAGAAAGCAGCATCATTCCGGTATCATTCTGGTCGCGGCAAATGTAATTCCCAATGAAACCGGCATTCAAAAGAACGGGGATGATGCCGCATTGGGACGGGGATGGGACGGGGTTCTCTGCGACGTCGTGTGAACACACGGGAAAAGGAACCTCAATGGGACGGGGATGGGACGGGGTTCTGTGCGACGTCATGTGAACACAGGGGAAAAAGAACCGCAATGGGACGGGGATGGGACAGGGTTCTGTCTGCTTTAGACCCCGTGTGATAACGTCCCTTGACTCTGTCAGTGTAGATTGCAGCAGTTCAATTAGAATATCATCTGTTCCTGGTTTTCAGCTGCATGCTATCAAATGGCCACATGATGGTAGCAGAGAATAAGCAATCATGTACTTAAAGAAGCCATTGGTAATCTGCATAGAGTGGCAAAACAGCATGATGTATAAGCTCCTGTGCTGTAGCAAAAAGCACCTGAACACCTTTTCTCCTATATATGGAAGGCGATTAGGATTTTGTGCTTCACGCTTTTCTTTTTTGAAGAGTGTAATAGGAGCACAACTGGTGATGCATTCTCTTAAGTTGTGCCTCCACTGAACTGTGAAAATGGCACTCAAGTTGTAAGAGTCCAGACTTGTGGATTAAATGGAATTCTCTCCTAACATGACAGGTGCGTACGGCAGGTGAATGATTACATGGGTGGCATGTGCACTGGGCAGAATACTCCAGGAACAGCCTGGTGTATTCCGGCCCGGGGGGGTTGCCCTGGTGCCCCCCATTATCTGAGGCTTTCTATTGCAATGCTCACAGTGGGACACATTTTTAGACAACTGCCTGGCATTGCAACGGAGGGCACTCTGTCACAGGGAGTACTTTGATTGTGTCTTCCTGCATGGCAGAAGGGGGTTAGACTGGATAGCCCTTGGGGTCTCTTCCATCTCTATGATTCTACAATTCTAACTTAGGTCACATTATTAAACACACACAACAAGCCACAGTAGCAAGCAAATTAAACACTGTTGCTAGACAATACTGTACAATTACTCAGAGCTTTATGGCAAAGTAAGCAGGCCATACAGCATTTAACAATAAAGAGAGATAAATGCATTATGTAATTGTTGACAGGCAGAGGTATATGAAAACACTATGAGAATCCTAGCAATTACCCGTGCCATGCAGTGTTTTCCTCAAGCATATAAATACCTGAATTTAATCAACCTGGCTCGAGAAGCCAAGTTCATTGCCTCTGATAACCATCTAATCTCAGTTTTTTTTCTGAAACTTTTTTGTGGTTATTTGGAGAGCATTGTGATGTGGCTCTGATGGTACACAGGTGGCAAATTTAATTCTCTCTCTCTCTCTTTTTAAAACAGCAGTTTTGTATGAGAAAGGCACCATTGGAAGATTGTAGCAACAATTCAAAATAAGTAAAAGGCAGGAGTCGATGCAGTTCCTACATAATTTGTTGCTGTTGTTGTTGTTGTTGTGTGCCTTCAAGTTGCTTCCCACTTATGGCAACCCACTTTCTTGGCAAGATTTGTTCAGAGGAGGCTTGCCATTGCCTTCCCCTGAGAGTGAGAGAGTGTGACTTGCCCAAGGTCACCCAGTGGGTTTCAAGTATCAGCTGGGAATCAAACCTTGGTCTCCAGATCCTAGTCCAACACTCAAACCACTATACCAGGCTAATTTTAGACAAGCCTTATTCCCTTTCCTACCTTCCTAGTTTATAATATGTATTACTTCAATTCCTTTAAAATATGGTAAGCTAGTCCTGTGTACCTGCATCTGAGCAGTCTGAAGGGTGCGCCGCATGTACTGGCTGCTGCCACACTGCAGAAGTAATGCAGTTTGGCACCACTTTAACTGTCATTAAATGTCAACTGTCCATCCTATGAAAATTCATGATCGCAAGAGTTCATTAAGTATTTTAATAGTTGGGGGCTCTCAGCTTGGCCCTCATCTCTGCTCCCATATACCATGCCTCCCTCTCTCACTTGAATTCACTCAGAAATGTGATATTACTTTTGTAGCAGGTGTGAACATTAATCAAAAATTTTCTAGACTTGTGGGCATAGAAAAGGTTGGAAACCACTCCCCTATATAATACCAACATTGCACAACTCATACTTAGGAATGAATTGACCCTGTTGCTCAATGTGCAATGCTCAGTGAGGGCCACAAATACATGTAGCCCATTTGGATATCTGCGGCCTCATTCCCACTACATTTTAAACCAGTTTGCAAACTGGTTTGAAGTAGTTTAAATGACCCTGGTTCGCACTTGAATCAAATCGCTGAAACAGATTGGAGAGGGGGATCATGCGTTAGACCCATTTAACATGCATCTTTTTGATGCTGATTTTTTCCGCATCTTTTTCGATAAATCGATTCCACGCAAGTGTGAACCAGATGTGGATCGGAATCCATTTAAATTTGCCCTTCGGCTAGCTGAAGTGGGTCCATTTTGAATCGATTAATTCGTCAATGTGAACCGCAAGTGATTTATTTTACAGCAAGAAAATGCAATCGAGGCAAATGTCGTGTGAACCATGCTCTGCTGTCAAACCGATCCATCAATTTGGATCACAAACTGATTCATTTGTAAATTGGAATGAGGCCTGCATGCGTGTCCACTGCTGTCAGCTGAATACGGCCATTTTGCAATGTGGAAATAACCACTTCTGATGCATTGAGCAACTTATGCTTGTTTATGTGATCTAATAGGAGCTGGCATGGTGTAGTGGTCTGAACGTTGGACAATGATTCTGGAGACCAGGGTTTGAATCCCAGCTTGGACCTATAAACCCACTGGGTGACCTTGGGCAAGTCACACACTCTCAGCCTCAGGGGAAGGCAATGGCAAACCTCCTCTAAAGTAACTTGCCAAGAAAACCCCATGACAGGTTCACCTTAGGGTCAGCCTAAGTTGGAAACAACTTGAAGGCATACAACAACAACAAATGTCATATAATAGAGTGTCAACCATTATGTTTGTTCTGATGCACATTCCTGCGTGATGTATGTATTTTCCTGTCTGCCTTCTCTTAGTAATGCAGATCTGTAAGTGTACAATTTTGTTGTTGCTGTGTGCCTTCAAGTTGGTTTCAACTTATGGCAACCCTAAGGTGACCCTATCATGGGGTTTTCTTGGCAGATTTGTTCAGAGGAGGTTTGCCATTGCCTTCTCCTGAGGCTGAGAGCATGTGACTTGTCCAAGGTCACCTGGTGGGCTTCATGGCTGAGCTGGGAATCGAAGCCTGGTCTCCAGAGCCATAGTCCAACACTCAAACCACTATGACAGTGATTCCCAAACTCTGGTCCTCTGGGAGTTTTGGACTTCAAGTCCCAGAAGCCCCTGCCACCATGAGTCTGGAATTCTGGGAGATGAAGTCCAAAACATCTAGGGGACCAAAGTTTGGGAACCACTGGACTATGGTGTATCTAAAAATCTAAAAAACACACATGCCACAGATAGTGACATTTCAGCCTGTAACTCTGGGTGGTGCTAAAATTCTTGAGAAACATTTCTCCTCTCTCTCTCCCCTCCCCAGCTTGTGACACAAGCTTTCCCAATGGTTATAAAGACAAGGCTTGCAATATTTCTTATACATCAGTCAATAAATATAAACAACAAAATGGAAGAAAAATAAAGCTTGAATTTTATACGGAGAACTTAAGAGCCATATTCCAGTCTTTATAAGCCTATTGATCCCATATCATTATACAACAAATCACATTATTACACAGGGTCATATACTCATTGAGAGAGGAGCTGCTGAGAAAGGTATAAGAGAGGCAAGAATCTTTGGCGAGATCATGACTTGTTTGCATGTATATACAAATCTATATTTACATTGCGGCTGCAGTGAGAGGCCGTTGTCCTTGGCAGATTATAGGAAAAGATAGCAAAGAAGCATGCTGGATGTAGTTTATTCTGATTTAGCCTGATCTTATAGTGAATGCCTCCTAGAAAAGGGGCGGACAAAGTTCAGCCTGCTGTTTTTGTCCCCAAGGCTGTTGGTATTGGACTCCCCAGGCAATCCCCCTCAAATAGGACCTCAACCAGCAGTGGGAATCAAGAGGTTATTCAGACGTTGCTGGACTGCAGCTCCCAGCAACCCTAACTGCAGTCCAACAACACCTGATGGGTCCCATGCCCTATCCCACCTTTGAGTCAGGCTGCATCTGCATTGCAGAAATAATGCAGTTTGACACTGTTTTAACTGCTATGGGCTCAATGCTACGGGATCCTGGGATTTGCAGTTTTGTGAGATATTCAGCCTCCTCTGTCAGAGAGCTCTGGTGCCACAACAAACTAGAAATCCCAGGATTCCACAGGATGCAGCCATGGCAGCTAAAGCTTTATCAAACTGCATTATTTCTGCAGTGAAGATGTAACCCTAGACAATCATCATTATTCCAGGCTGTAACAGCTCCCAATGAAAAAAAACAACAACACAGTGTTAGTGTACAATGTACAAGTGCCCTTTTAAAACCAAATCCACAGGCAATCAGTATGATCGGATTGTAAGGGAAGAGAGAGAAGAGATTATAGCCTTCAGTGTCACCACATCGTTGGACTGTAGATGCTGTTCTAGATATGGTGATAGATGCTTGACCACCTTCCTTCCTTCCTTCCTTCCTTCCTTCCTTCCTTCCTTCCTTCCTTCCTTCCTTCCTTCCTTCCTTCCCATTCTTGTATGCTGCCTTTCAGGGACAAACCCATCCAAGGAGGCTTATGAAACTTTAATTCAAATAGTAAAGCCTTTTTTTTTAAAGAACCAAATAAAACAATCAATAGACAAAACTGCAAACAAAATAAAAAGCAGTTCAGAACAATTTGGGTAAACCATGGAACAGAACTTGGCAATGTTAGGTTTTAGGGCTACAAGTTTCAGCATCTTGTAGTCAGGTCTTGTACTGGTCTATGACTGTAATAAGGATTTATTCTATTCTGTTCTATTCTTTAGCCAACATGGCTGGGGGATGTGGCCCTCCAAGGTCCCTGAGTCCATGATAGCTTATCTTTTATGAACCAGTAGAGGGGAATATCTTTGAACATGAAAGATTCAGAGTCTAACTTCAATGGGCGTTTTCACATGGGGCTTTAGACGGACGCAATCCTACCTCCCTCCGGCTCCAGTCCAGCTCCTTTTCCAGTGTGTTCACACTCACGTCGCAGCAAACCCCGCCCCTTCTGGTGCCATCCCTGCGTCAGTCCGGCTCCTTGCTCCGTGTGTTCACACTCACGTCGCAGCAAGTCCGGCCTCACTCCGGCCGATCCAGCGCTAACTCCGGCATCAGCCCTGGCAAGGTAATTCCTTTTTTAAAAAGGAATTAAGTTGCCGCCACCGGAGCCATTCCAGAATGAGCAGCATGGTCGGCTCCAGGCGGCTTTGGTGGGTCTAGTGTGAAAACGTCCAATGTCAGGGAAGTTCTTGATGGAATGGGCCAAAGGCAAAAAGATAGGACCAAAAATCCAAATATAGTTGAGTTTAAAGCTCCAAACTGATATCAGGTAAGCCCCAGGAGAGATATTTCAGCCTTTTACAGCACAGGTGTGAATGGTCCACCTCTTTAGGTGTTGCTGGACTGCAGCTCCCAGCAGCCCTAGCCAGCATAGCCAAAGACGACAAATGTTGGTAGTTGTAGTCCAACAACATCTTGGAGGTCATGCAACCACCCCAGTTCTGAGAACTGGGGTGCATATATTTATATGTATAATAGAAATGATTTAATTTTAAAGAAATGATGTTTTATAGATATTTTATCTGTTGTCTCAGTATCACATACACAGTACATGTGTTTTTGTTTGTTTTATAACAGATCCTGAAGAAGGCCAATTGGTGATAAGGCCAAAAAGCATTGAACTTTTTAAGAAATAAAATTCATACTGTTCATTCATCCACTCTTCTATATGGTTACATAACATACAGTTATAGAATCATAGAGCTGGAAGAGACTGTAAAGACCATTGAGTACAAGGCTCAGTCATGCAGGAATAATATGCAACTAAAGTAGTCCTGAGATGGCCACCCAACCTCTGTTTAAAGACTTTCAAAGACAGCATGTCCACCACCCTCCAAGGCTGTTTATTCCACTTTTGAACAACTCTTACAGTAAAGAAATACTTCCAATTTTTTACATGGGATTTTTTTTCTTGTAATTTCAATCCATTGCTCCATGTCCTAGTCTCTGGAGCAGCAGAAAGCAAGCTTGCTCCATCTTCTACTTGACATCCTTTCAGATGTTTAAAGATGGGATGTCATGTCGAAGATGGACTGAGTTTGTTTCCATCATTGTCATCGTTTTATGGGAACCTGGGGGAGGAAGGGGAATAATCCATAGCTTTCATCAGATTATCATATGGGATCCATGATGGGAAAAACTTATCTGGAAGCCTCAGGTTTTGTTTCTGCATCAAATGATTTTATTTTAGAGATCCATATGATGTTTCCCTCATTCCAAAGTATTTCCAAGGAGCTCCTAGCATTACCAAAGACTTTTCATTCCCACTCCCAAGCCAATTTAAATTAACCCACAACTTTTCAAAATGAAATGCATCTGTACTTGAGTTTGTGGAGCTTATCGCTTGGCGTTTTAAACTGAATCAAGCCTCCTGGGCTGCAGCCAGGAGTCGGGATGGAGAAGAAGATGATCACATGCTAAATCGTTGCCGAATTACCAGCTGCCATCAGTCTGGGTCCTAGCCGGGCTCAGCTGGTGCTTTTTAGAAAATGGAATGCTTTCTGGCTTCTAAAAAGCGCTGGCTGAGCCCGGCTGGGACCCAGACTCATGGCAGCCAGCGATTCAGCAGCGATTCAGCATGCGATAATCCTCATCTCCCGGCTGCAGCCTGGGAGGCTTGATTCGGTTTAAAACGCCAAGCGATAAACTGATGTGTTTCTAATTTCTGAGAAACAGTAATCTCAGCTATTATTTCCAGGACATAAATTCAACAGTGTGGGAAAGAGAAATCTCAGCATTAAAACAAATTTATCTTAAAGCTTAACTAGTGTAATAGTGCTTTAGTATTTTTACTATAACTCTGGAATAAGAATAAAAAAGGAACAAGTGAAAATTGGTGAAAATCAAATTTTGAATTGTTGGGTGAGATCCAGCGTGACACATGATCATTGGGAGGGGAGCAAAGGAAGGAGAGGGAGGCAGGGAAAGAAACTTGTGCTATTTCAAGAAAGAGACTGGATGCAAACTCATGTGTATGCAGGCAAAAAAAAAAAAAGAATTATTGATACATCCGGACATCTTTTATCTATCTGGAGGTACCCAAGAACCACCAACACCATTTATTCTTTTATCCTATCCAATATACAACAGGAATTTCTGTGTTTTAACTTTTGCTCAGTTTAATTCTCTTTTAACTTTTTTTTTAAAAATTGTAATCGGGGGGAGGGTTGGGATAGGGGATTCTTCTTTTAACCTTGACTGTAATTTTAATCTGTATGTTCTATATACATGTTGTAATCCGCTTTTATTCCCATGGGAATAGAAATAATAATAATAATAATAATAATAATAATGACAAAGGTAAGAGTCTATATCAGAGGTGTTCAAAGTGTGCCCCACATGGACTTCCCAGTGCCATTTTTGTCAGGGTCCCTCAAGGGTCAAAAATAATTTTTGTAAAATATTTTCAAAAAATGTTTTTGCCCCCAAATAGTCCAAAATGGCCACTGGGGCTCTAGGCGCATTTCTACTTCATTTTGTGCTGCCCCTGGCCAATTTAAAGCCAGGAGATTATTTGAAACCCAAACCCTGGTAAAAATGCCCCCATGCTCCCCAGGGGCTTTTGGGGGCATTGATTTTTCAGCAATAGGGGTGGACCTCCAAAGTCTCTTAATGTGTCCCAGTAGAAGGTGGGTTGAATCTGCGTTGTTTGCATTAATTTTGAATGCATCCGATTAAGATTTTTGGGGGGCTGCCAAAAAATCCCCAAAACCTACAATAATCAATCTTGTCGTCCCCCCCACCCAAGTTTTTTTGAAAGATTCACATTGTTGGATGTGTGAATAGCTGATGTGGATAGACCCAGGATAAACCGGGACAAAACTCTGCACGTCTTGAATGTGTTTTGAATATATCTGCATCCTCAACTCCATCTTTCTTTGCAGTGTTGACACATGTGGGCAACAGAATGTGCAGATATGCGCAGATATATGGTTCCAATAAAAAGTGTGAACAACAAATAGGGAATGCATGAATGAGATTGTTCACATAGTCATGTTGCAAAACAAAATGTATAGATGACCCCATAGTCACCCACCCCTGGTCTGTATCCCCTCAATGTGAAGGAACGGGCACTTTATGCCAGTGATGCTCCATCCAGACCACAGAGAATCATCTCTCTTCTGCATTTCCATTGAGGAGTGACCTTTCTGTGACCGAAGCCCCGCTGAATGGCACAGTAGTGATATTAGGTATCTGCTGAACTGTTGTTGACACAGATGGAACCCATGTTCAGAGAGGTTCAAGAGTAAGGACCTCAAAGGCCATGTTCTCTGAATGCCGAAGAAAAGAGAACAAGCTCCTCCTGACAAAAGGGATCTGTTGCATGCAAACCAAACCTTTAGCTAACAATACTAAATGCCGACAAAAGAGACCCTCTGATTGTTTATGCACAATAAAGTATTAATTAGAGTCTTGTCATAAACTACCATCGACCTTTCAGCCAAGACAATAGCTGATCCTGGATCCTTTGTTGCCTCCTGCATGATTGTGGCATTGTCAAATGTTGGCTACAGGTGAGCAGCATCTTTCTCCCCCCCCCCCTTTGGGGAAAGGTGAAGCCCCGTAACTTGAGGACGTTCACCAACTTCAACGCTAATTAGTTTCAAATTAAATTTTCCACTCTGCCAGACCAAGCACAATGCGAGAGATCTCAAGGCACAAGAGGGTTTGGGGAGCAAGGGGAAGGAAAAAAGATGGATGGAAGGGAAGAAAGGGAGGCAGACATAAAAGGAACAGCAGGCATTTAATATGCATCTACAAGGACTAATTGTGGAGAACAAGGGGGGAAAGTATTAGTTCAGTTCTTGGGAGCTGTTGTCTCAATGGAGTGATGCCTGCTTACATCACACAACCTCTCCATTTTCCCTCTTTATTGTCAGTGGTGAATGAGAGGGAATAGCCCTGTTGCTATGTTGACTTTTTTGTGAAGGTTGCATAAACGGAAGAAGAAAATGTTTTAGTCAAAACTGTTTCAGTCCCTCCAATATACATTAAATATCTACTACCCTTTCAGAACCATGTTGTGACCTCTAGTGAATATAACCACTGCGCCACCAGGGCTCCTTACACTGCTCTCTTCACAACTGCCCTTCTGAGTTTGAGTCTTTTGATTTCTTGACTACAACTCTCCATTTTGATTAATGGCTGAGCCAAACTATGGAAACTATGTTTTGATGTCTTCATTACCCGCTTTAAAGTTATGTAGCTCATCTGTGCTCATTATTTTTGTTTACGTAATGTTCAGCTGTAACGTTGCTTTTGTACTTTCGCTGTTGACTTTCATCAATAGACATTCCAAGTCTTTGATATTTTCTGGATGTATTAATGAAATAAATAAAATAAAGGGCATCTAGGGTGTGTGTGTGTGTATATATATATATATATATATATATATATATATATATATATATATATATATAGTGTATATAGAGACAGAGTTCCCTACAGGCCCAAAGAGCCTACAGGTATGGCAGAACGCCTCCCACACACCACTAGTGATTATTTTGGGACTTTTTTCAAGAGCCAATATGGCATAGTGGTTTGAGTATTGAACTGAGATTCTAGAGACCAGGGTTCGATTCCCTGCTTAGCTATTCAGGGGACGGCAATGGCAAACCTCCTCTGAACAAATCTTGCCAAGAAAACCCCATGATAGGTTCACCTTAGGGTTGTCATAAGCTGGAAATGATGTGAAGGCCCACAACAAGAAGTCCCAATTTTCATCTGTGACTTGTTGGAGAGTATGTGGCAAAATTTCTTTGCCTTTTCTTTAAAACCTGCTAGCATTGTGCATCAACAGTTTTCCAGGTTATGACTGTCTGCTGGCCAGAGATGTGTTTATATGAAAAGGAGGAGGAACATGCAGTCCTCCAAAACTTGCATTCCAACTCATCAGCAGTCATCATTGACTCTGCCAGCGACAGGATTAATGGGAATTGCAGTCTAACAACATGTGGAAGGCCACATGTCCTTCACTCCAATTATATAGGATCAGAGTGGAATGGCACTCCAATTATATAGGATCAGAGGGAAGAGAGAGAGTGGGAGCAACAGAAAAGGGTTTGTGAAACTGCTTTGAGTTCGAAATGCTGAGGTCTGGATCTGGGACCTTTCACATGCAAAGCATGTACTCACCCACGGAGCCACAAATGAACCTAAGACAGCTGTGGTTTCTCAAGGTGAGATCATGGTTCATAGGACCTTATCACACACGGGCCACAAAGGGATAAGAAACCGAAATAAGAATAAATCCAGTACTATACCGAAATGAACCGAAAGAGCCCCGACAATACGTAAATGGCTATCACATGCAATTACCGTCATCACGCTTTTATCGCGCTTCCAAGAAAGCGCATCC
>CM034703.1:12697061-12717493 GCA_020142125.1 Phrynosoma platyrhinos | reverse complement strand
TTCGTTTGGATTCATTCTGCTTTGGACCCCGTGTGATAAGGTCCATAGTCAAGGCTTCAGGTCAGGTTCTTGGAGCTCTAAAACTTGTGTTCTCCAGAAAACTGCAGCCCTGGCAATTCAAACAGTTAATGGTATGAACTAGTTCCTGTTTTTAGTTGTCTTTGCTCCATGGTAGCAATGCAGTAATTGTTCACAAGAAATCTTGGGACTTTGTGAAGGACAGTATGTGTTAAATGGTTTGTTAAGCCAAGATAAATACTGTACACGTCTGCTTAGAAAGGAGCCGCAGATGTATAATTACATAAAGAGAGGATATTCTTGATCAGCACAATGCATATATAGAGGAAATAGCCATGAAATCAACTGAACTCCCATTGATGTAACAGTAATACAGGAGAACTATTGAAGCTGGCCCTTCAGAATACAGTAGACTTGCATCTGTTGGAGCATGATAAATATAGAGCTTGTGACCCACAGGTAGCCCCACCAGCTGTTTTGATGGCCCTAAGTTCTCTCCATCCCACTCCCCAGATCTCCATCTCAGACTTTGCTGCTGCTGTTGAGGCAAAAAAGCATGCTTTTGATTGTATAAAATGAGATACGTGTTCCCTGCATGCCTTCTTGCAAAACAGAATTGTACTCTCAGAAGTATAGTTCCACTTGTAGACAAAGTGCACATGCAGATTGTTTCAAAGCAGGGGAGGGAACTGTGCAATCCATGGAGCATGTGCAGCCCTTTGGGAGTCCAGTGCAGCCTATGGAACCCCACTCACTTCCACTGAAGCCCCCCAGGATGCCCATTTTTCCCCAACTCCCTGAAACATTTTTCAGCTTTAAAAAAAAGCCACCCCACTATTTAGGTTGAGCTATATAAGGCTAAGTAATGGTGATTTGGGGTGTTCACCATGAAACATCCAACCTCCCTGGTCTAAACTGTTCCCAGACATGACCATTTCTTGCTCATCAAAAACTGCAAAAAATGGTTATACCTCCCAACAGTCCCAATTTGGCAGGGACAGTCTGGATTAATTCTCTGTCATCCTAATTTTTCAGCTGCTTTTCAAATGTCCCAGTTTCTATCTCCTTCTCATATTTTCCACCTTTGTCTTCAGCTTACTTCTTTTGCTATAAATCAAGGATGGCTGCCAGAGTGCTTTTTACCAGCTCCGGTTGACAATAGATCAATTGCAAACCTATCTGAAGACCTTGTCGCTACATATGTTTGTGAGATTCTGACTGTTGTTATTGTGTGCTTTCAAGTCATTTCTGACTTCTGGCTACCCTAAGGTCTATTGCGCAATTTTCTAGGCAGGATTTCCTCAGAGTGGGTTTGCCATCACCTTCGTCTGAAGCTGAGAGAGTGTGACTTGTCCAAGGCCACCCAATGGGTTTTCATGGCCAAACAGGGATTCAAACCCTGGTCTCTAGAGTCATAGTCCAGTGCTTAAGCCACCACACCATGCTGGCTCCTGTTGAGATTCTGACAGCACTAGTCTAATATACTCTACATGGGACTGCACTGAAGGGTGGTTTGCACATCCCAGCAAGTATAAAATACAGCAACCGAGATATGGATGAACACTGGGCATTTAGCATATGTGATCCTGGTGTGGTGCTTGTGCATTTCTGTGCAATTTAAAGTGATGGCTTTAAACTTTAAAAACTAAAATAGTTGTGGCCCTGACTACTTAAAAAATTACCATCACCCATACAAACTTGCTGGCTCGCTGATGCAACCAACAAAGATGCTTCTGTTTCTGACAGCACTGGCAAATACATCAGGCAGGGGCTTTATGGCCACATCTCTAGGGTGCTGTCTGCATTGACCAGGATACTCCGGGGGCAACCTTAGAGCTGCCCTGATGTCCCCATTACCTTGGCCCTCTGTTCCGATGCAAGGCAGATGTTTGCACACATGTCCTGCTGTGCAGCCTTGGCATGGCGGTGGTGAGTCACTTGCTTCTGATGTCAGAACAAGGTGCCCAGTCTCAATCACATGGCGGGGTACTTCGTTCTGATCTCATGTGAACACCTCCCCATGTCAGAATGGAGGTGAGATATATTGTAATTCTGTTTAAATTATAAAAGTCTTATTTTTCATCTATATGTATATTAATTAGTGTATGCAATTGGCATATGCAGATCAAGCCGGAAACCTCTCTGGAAGCCAAGGTGACCAAACTGAGGCTGTTGTACTTTGGACACATCATGAGTAGGGAGGACTCTTTGGAAAAAACAATAATGCTGGGGACAGTGGAGGGAAGTAGGAAGAGAGGAAGGCCCCATGCCAGATGGATGGACTCTATGAAGGAGGTCACTTTGGGTATTAAGGGGTTGCAGAATTAAGCAGATTAGTGGAGGACAGAGAGTTGGAGATGTCTCATCCATAGGGCTGCCATGAGTCAAGATCGACTCGAGGGCAGTTAACAACAACAAATGCAATGTTATGCAGGGCAGTGTCCATTTTTGGCCTCTTTTTTGGTGATGTACAAGCAACCACTAAGAAAGCACTCCTCTCTCTCTCTCTCTCTCTTTCTCGCATGCCTCTTACCTGATTTATCTTGCAAAGGTGGTGGTGTACCTAATATGAATAGTCATATGTTAACAGAAAGCTCCCTTGGGAATCTGAGAGGAAACTTGACCCCTCTGCTACTTTTTTCTGTGTCTGAATTAAGAGGTGCCAAATCTCTCTTTGCCCATCCTATGAACCTTCCTATCCTCCAGCAGGGCATCTGGCTCCTGTCATTTGTCTGGTTGGAAATGCCACGGTGGTCTGGCATTCTTTCAATGACATCCATAAGCTTACCCTATGGATCAAACTTTTGCGTGCTAATGCATGTTGTGTGTCTAGACCAGGGGTAGGCAACCTTTCCCCTTTAAGGGCCGAGGGACTTCAGCTCCCAGAAGCCTCAGCCATGTTGGCCAATAGTCCCATGTTGGCCAATAGGTCCTGGGATTCTGGGAGCTGAAGTCCCTCGGCCCTTAAAGGGGAAAGGTTGCCTACCCCTGGTCTAGACTGATGTGTGACGAGCATTTAGTTGTGCAATACTATAATTCACTGTAACTAGGTGGCATTGCACAATTGCCAGGTAAATCCATGACTGTGAAAGTACCTTGGCCAATACTTCCATTTTTAAAAAGACCATTAAATTGGATTGAACAGGAATTGCTCAATTCTTTCCCTCTTTTAAAACATGGCTGGGATGCTTAGCGCTCTTTAGACAGTGAACATGGCTGCTGCCTGCCACTGTTTGTAAAACCAATAGAGCCTTAGGACATCTGCTACAGGGTTCCCTAGTACTGGAATGTTTTTTCTTCTTCTCATCTATATGTTTGGAAGGTCTTTTCTTTCTCTACAACTCTAGAGGGCAGTCATGAAAAGTGAAGCTGGCTTCAGCTAGGAGTGAATGTGTTACAAGCGCAGGAGCAGCTGCGTTTCAGTACCCAAACACACTTCTCTGTTTGGAGGGTAATTTAGAGCAATTACACCGATTATTATTGCTTTTCTAATTAGTGCTTTTCCTACAGAATTAGCTGAGTGTTTATTAGGAACCGCTTGTTGCCAATAGCTTAACTGCTTCGCGGCTGGATTTTTTGTATCAATGGTTAGAGGACATATACGTGGCCTTGTTTCGATTCAAGATAAAAATACCAATTAGGTAGTTTAGTATTATCTATAGTACTGTCATATTGTGAAATATATGTTTGTCTTATTTGCTGCATTTTTCATGACCTTAATACTAAGGATCTATCTTCAGGTATTCTTGTGGCCATGTATGTTTAGCGGAGCAACATTTTGCTCTTAAATTGCCTTTGACTTATGCCTTGGTAATCAGCTCAGGTCTTGCAGAGTCAGGACCTTTGGCATTCTTTATTAAACCAATCCACCTGTGTTGTGGTCTTCCTCTTTTCCTATTAGTTTCAACTTACTGAGCCTTGTCATCTTTCCAGTGAGTCATATCATCTCATGATATGGCCAAAGTATGATAGCTTTATTTTGGCTTTCAGGGATTATTCAGGCCTGATTTGCTCTCAGACTAATTTATTTGTCTTTTTTGGTAGACCATGGGATCCACAGAGCACCACACTTCATAAAATTGATCTTCCTGTCATCTTTCTTCACTGTTCTGCTTTCACAACCATCCATAAAAACTGGAAATACTATGGTGTGAATGATTCTCACTGTGGTATTTGATGATGATGATGATGATGATGATGATATTTAGAATCCATCAAATCTGTTTTCAAGATTGTTTTGAAATGAAGACACCCGACAGGTTTCTGTCCCTCATGGTTGACTTGGAAATGGGAGAGCATTGTTTATAATATCTAAGGAAGGATATTTATAAAAGTGTGAGAAAATGGGAAAGTGTTATTTATAATAAGGAAGGGTATTTATAAAAGTGCAAGACTCTGTGGTAACAATGTGGAGATACTAATCAGAATGATAACATAGAAACATGCAGGTTTTTGATACTCCCATCTCCATGTTGTATTTGTACCAGGGTCTGAGGAAAAAAATGTATGATTTCTTGGTTCTGAGAAATTTTAATTCATCCCCCCCCCCCTCGTGTAAGTCACTTGTTGACTTATGTTCAAGACAACAATGGGGACCCCATGAATTTCATAGGTCTTTCTTTGGCATCAAATACTCAGTGATGGTTTTGCCTTTTTTTACAGGTTTTTTCATTTAATATTCTTTGGTTTCCTCTCTCCCTAACCTTTGATGTTGAGGGGTTTGTGGAATGACTGCTTTGCAAAACATTGATCAGAACATCAAATCCAAAGAATCACATCATACTTATGAATTTCCACAAGCTACCATCAAAATAAATGCCTGGGGATAAGAGGGATAAGAAGAAACACATGTGCTAATATGTGTGCCCACACATTCTGGACAAAAGTTATCTTTCTGTTTAACTAGTGAAAGGTACTGAGATAAATGGAATTCATAGTCAATGGATCTGTTCTTATCTCTTTCTTAGGTTGAAAGTCATGAAAAACTTATTTTCTTAGACACCAACCCAGCTTCCCCTAGCCAACAGGCCACAACATTTAAAAAATACTCTACATGCTTTCTAGTAATTATGGACTATGCATATTCTTTTGTTGTGAAATGTGTGTGTAGAGAGGAAGTAGGAAGGAATATCGGTGGTTTAGGGAAACAATTGTTGGTTTCGTTTATAAATACCAAATAATCTCAAATCCCCCTTCTTTTTATGGTTATGTTTGTCTCTATGTTTTTAGAAGTCACACTTGGTTTTCAATTGTTAATATGTTCTCTGGTTTATTTTTCTTGATGATATTGTAGCTTGTATAATAACACTCCTGCAAAGTGTTCTACTAGACACAAAACCCCCTGAGTTACTTCATATTTATGGATTTCCAAACATGAGCTTTAAAAGATATTCTCAGGGATAAGTCGGATAAAAAAGAGACACCCACTAATGTGTGTGTACGCACACAATGGGCAAAGCTGTGCTCCTAAGAGTTTAAATAGTGGAAGGCGGTGAGGGAAACACATTTTCATGGCTTATTGTCTGTCTCTTGGGGGAGCTTCAGATTTTCTACCAATTTTGAAATCTCCCTGATTATGGATATATAAAAAAACTCAATACAGAATCAACTCGAAGGCCAATTTTCTGTGTGTAAATATATCAAGCGTGCTGGAGTGAGTAAGAGGCTGAGGGCATGTCTGGAGTAATTGGTGTCACTTTCCATATCATGGATCTGCAACCCAGCTGCCTTGTTTGCAACATAATGCATATTTAACCTGCAGTGTTCTCATTGACTTAACCAGGTAACCACCACAAGGTCAGTACAAAGTGATGTTATAGGTTTGTATATAAAATTGTTGCTTGATTTATTGTGTGAGTATGAGGTCAGTAAGGTGGTGGTAGTGGGTGGTATCTCACGTACCTCCCCACAGTGATCTAGAACAACCAAAGTCTCCATGGTAGGGTTTTTTGGGGGTTTTTTTTGTGCCTTCAAGTCATTTCTGACTTATGGCAACCCTAAGGCGAACCTATCATGGGGTTTTCTTGACAAGATTTGTTCAGAGAAGGTTTGCCATTGCCTTTCCTTGAGACTGAAAGCAGGTGACTTGTCCAAGATCATCCAGTGGGGTTTCTTGGCTTAGCCAGGATTCAAACCCTGATCTCCAGAGTTGTAGTCCAATGCTCAAACCACTATGCCATGCTAGCTCTCCAACTTTCCTGATTTGTCAGGGACAGTTCCAGTTGTTCATCTGTCTTCTTACCTTTTCAGATCTCTCTCCTCCTCCTCCATCTTAGCTTAGTTCAGTTGCTACGAATTGGCGTGGTCCAATTCACCATCAACATTTTTAAAAACAAAACATATGGACATTAGACATACATGTTTCCATTTCATATTAAATATATACTTTGTTTCTTGATGATTTTTTTTAAAAAAATATTTAACATTAAAAATGCAAAAAAGCACTTTGCACTAAGGAGCTTTGCAAATGGGCAGCCATGGGCCACCCTGGGAAGTGGAAGATTGGGGCCAAGGCTGCCCCACACCTCAGCCCCAATCCACCTTTTTGGAGCCTGGGAAAGGAGCACTAAAATAGCACTCCTCCATCAAGCCCCAGAAAGGGCACCGGAAGAGCCGTCGCATGGCTCTTCCATGTCTCTTCTGGCTCAGCCCATGCAGAGGCTGGGACGGGAAGACACCATCATAGTGCTCACTGTGTGTAATGGTGGGTGCTCCGATGACATCCTTGGGAAGGGATTGCAGCATCTGGCTGCCCCTTCCCTTCCCTGGCTCCAAGACGGTGCTTTATGCCGTCTGCAGAGCCCCTAAGTTAACTCAGCAGGAGGAAGAGGAAAGGAGGAGGAGGAATCTTGCCACACGTGTTCCTCTTTTTCTACTGTGAAATGTTGGAGGGTATGGGATCATCTTGACCAGAATGAGCATAGTGCAACTTCTGGGACCCATTTTTGTGGCCTCTGAAGCCCTTCAGCTTCTGAAATTATTTAGAAGATATTTCAGCATTATTTAGAGGCACTGTTCCAAAAATCCACAAACACAAGAAAGAATGCAAAAATACCCCATCATGAGAAGCATCTCAGAACCCTGTACTATTCTCAAATACCTCTGTTTTCTTCTCTCTCACCTCCAGTCACCATTTTAAGAGAGACTGGAGAAAAATGGAGATATTTGGCTTGCTGGGTGTGTGGAGTGTGGTGCATGGGGCATGGTTGACCTCCATGCAGTTGCCTGGCCCTGATCTGGACCAACTTAAAAAATCTAAAAACGTACTTATTTCGATTGGCTTTTCCATCTTAGTAATGGTATCTTTCCTCCATGTACCATTCTGTTGACCCCAGATTGTTTCCTTTTGTTCCTCCCTGATATCTTGTGATTTAGCTGATTCCTGTTTCCTTCCTTGGACCGGTTTTTAATCTTTGTATTATATTGGTCTTTTTTAATTTTTGTAAGCCGCTTTGATCTTTTTGGAAAGGCGGGGTAGAAATAAATTTATTATTATTATTATTATTAACTTCATGCCAATGCAGAAGATCCACAGCTGAAGCATTGCTCACAAAAAATGGCCACTCAAAGAAGAATCCACCATCTTCCAAAATAATGCATGTCACTAGCCAGTCTTATCATTAGGAGTTTCTGTTTAATATTTAATGGCTGTGCTGGCTGGAGATTTTGAGTGTTGTAGTCAAAAAACAGAGATCCAGTGTGGCATAGTGGTTTGAGCATTGGACTACAACTCTGGAGAGTAGGGTTTGGCTCAGCCATGAAATCCACTGGGTCAACTTGGGCAAGTCACATTCTCTAAGCTTCAGGGAAAAACAATAGCAAATCCCCTTTGAAAAAACTTGCCAAACAAACCCTGTGATAGATTCCCTTTAGGGTCACCATAAGTCTGAAATGACTTGAAGGCACACAACATACACAGTCCCAAAAGGGAACATTCTCAATGTAATTCAGCTTAAAAAACAACAACTCCAAAACAAATAAAAAAGTGACTAGGAGTTAGCCATTTCTTTATACAAACTGAAAACATGATTTCTCTCCCCCCTCACCCCAACTGTAGAAAAAACTAACACTTTCTGCGGGAAGCTCTGAGTCAGTTTTCTCCCAGCCTGCTCAGGGGATAGGCTAAAAAAATAAATAAATATCATTTTTGTTTCCTTTCTCAATGCAAAGTGACAATAGCCGATCAGCTTGGACTACAAGAGGAAAGGCCTCATCCCCCTTGGCAGGGCACAGGAGACTGACGGAGGTGGAAAGCAATTAACAGAGTTGAAATGGTGCCAGGTTAACCAGGAGAGATGCCTCTGCTCTTCAACAAGAGCTGCAGGCATGGAATAATTAAAATGGGGCACAATCTCACATTTTGATATCTGTATCCCTCCCCCTTCTTGCACACCTTTCCTAGCTGTGTCAGCAGTCAGCAAGCCTCCTGCTGTGCTGATGTACAGCCAGGTAGCCAAAACAGAAAACATTTTCCTGGGGAGTTATGTTTCATCACCTTTTCCTCTGGAAATTCACACCAAAGGTCTTGGCCGGTGCTGTCCCAGATACCAAGTACTTACCAGCTCCTAACAAGGCCTAGTTCTCTTGCTGGAGCTTCAAAGATTCATTGACAGAGGAATGGGTATCCTCTGACGTTTCACCGATGAAAACTGGGACACATGTAGCCAAGCAATATCAGAGTGTGATCAAAATGGCAAACGTTATTGATGAGGAAGAACATACAAACCAGGAGAGGCTGTAGCAGTTTGCATTTGCCAAAGCCATATCACATTATTAAACAAACCTGGCAGGCAAATAAAAAGATACATTTTTTCCCCCTCTCTCCACATTCTCTTCAGATTGTAAAAGTATGGAAGAGTAAGATATTTCAACCTCTCACAAAGAAGCAAACCATTCTTGACAAATTTCCAAACAACCAAGGCTATACAACACACAGCTGGCTTTCCCCTCTTTATTCTTCTTGCAATTAGTGGTGTCTAATATGGAAGGATGACTTGTGATTAGCTTTACATGGTGTTCCCTCTCCCCTTTCCCTCCTGCAGCTCAATGGAGTAATTCAAATCGTCTTGACTGAGACTAAGGGGCTGTACAGACTGGCCAAAAGGGCTGGCATCAGGATGGAGTGGGGGCATAGCAGATGCATGCTGCATGCCCTGACTCTGCTTCTAACCTGCCATCATGCCACATGCCTGACCAGACAGCAGGCAGTGTTGTGGCTCTCCAGTGGCATGACAACTACATGCCAGACACCAAAAAGAACACCAAAAAATGCTGCAGCAATGGCAAGGGCAGCTTTTGCTGCCCTAAAAAGGAGCGGCATTTTGCCAGCTCTTTTTAGAATGGCAAAGCACCAGATTGGGGCTGTGGTGTGAGGTTGCTGCAGCCCCAATTCGGTGAGCAAAGGGGCAGCTTGCCACTGCCCCTTTTGGGTGGTCTGTACAGCCCCTAAAACAATTAAAATGGGGAATATCAGGCTATTTAAGTGATCCTACTGTTGTTGTGTATGCGTATGCGCTATGTCAGGTGCACATGAAATACACATGTGTTCATATATTTTTATGATTTGAAGCTGTAATGGATCTTTTAATGGTGACTGAAGGGTGCCATAAAACATTCAGCTGTCTTTCTCTTCCACAGAGTCTAACAAGAAAAGATGGCCTCTGTTTAGCACTGAATTCCTCCCTCTTCTCCTGAAACCGAATGGAGTAATTCAAATTGCCTTGACTGAGACTCACACATGAGTGACTGAGGCATTGTTACTTTTATCACTTAAGGAAAAAAAAAAAAAAGCCCTGAGTATTGAATTTACCACTGAAGTGCCAGCCCCCTTACTTCTTGTTGGATTTTGCAATGTAAGCATGCTGATCCTTCTAGGAAGACAGAAACATGTCTATGATCTTTTATTGTTTTATGACACCTTCAATTTCCTCCTTCTCTAAGATTGCACACTTCTTTGTCTCTGGAGGAATCACCATTATGTTTCTTCCTTTGTTCCTTTGACCAGGGCAGCATGACTTTCTAGTATGCTGATAAGAAACTTTCTCTGCAAGCATGTAGACTATTTTCTACCTCATTTTCTTTGCAACATGAAGCGTTACCTGTGTATGAATATGCACATGATTTTGTAAGTAAATTTTACCTTTTTATATTAGAATAAGAACTTTTGGCTTAGTTCTTTACTGAAAGACATATGGGGGCTGATGATTAAAAGTGGAGTAGTTTGATTTTTCCTACTCATGCATTTTCTGCTGTGTTCACTTTGCTGGTGAGATTAAATCAATCTCTCCTATTTTCCTGAGCCTTCTAACAAAACTCAAGAAAAAGTCCATCAATTCTTTTGCAGATGAACTATGTGCAAATTCTCATGACTAGGTGGAGCAGGTGCCAAATTTCAGTGCTTGTAAATACTTGAGCAGCATCAAGAAAACCAAAAATCCGTATGTTTAAGGAACAGCAACAAATTTTAGTCACAGATTTCTTTTGATGCAATACTATATTTTTTCAGCCAGGGGGATCTGCGGAGGGGATAGTTCAGGGGTTACCAAAATTGAGGCGGAGGGGGAATCAAGTGACTTTTATGCTGTATTTTTCCTACTTCTGTTATAAAAATGCACAAATATTCTTGCTTTCAGCTGCGAGATGTTGAAGGATATGCTTCCCATCCCTGTATTCTTAAGAATTTTAGCTTCAGGCTTTAAACTATCTCTAACCACTGCTCATAGCTCACCTCTGGGGGTTACATGCACTATGGAAATATATGCAATTAATACTGCAGCAACCGTAATTGCTAATTATTAAGCAATGCAACCTTTGCCCCTCCCCTCCCTTTTTGTGGCCTAATTCTGTAAGGTAAAGCACTATTAAATAACAGGAAAGGGAAGGGAGAAGGAAGGACTGATAAAGAAAAAGTGTATAAACTAATAATAGAGGAAAATAGTAAGGGTGAAGAGGGAGACAAATATATAGGTCAGGAGTAGGGATCATGCAGCTTTCCAGATACCGTTGGACTGCAGTTCCCAGTAGCCTTAGTCATCATGGGCTTTGGTGAAGAACACTGAGAGGTGCAGTTCAGTAACATCTGGAGTGCTACATGATTCCCACCTCTGATGCAACTGAAAGAAAAGCAAGGTTAAAAAAGCATACTGGTGGTTCAAACTGACTAGGAGAAATAGGCCAGAAATGGGAAGGTTTTGAATACTGGAAGATAGAAATTCTGGAATAGGCTCATAAGAACTAGGGTATCCAAATCAAAAGTCCCAAAAGTCCTTTGTTGGAAAAATGTATTGTTAATCTTGGTATTTTTAAAATTTGAATGGCTCTTGTTGTTGATGCTTAAAGTATCATGCTTTATTTTTTAATACATTTTCTTGTTGAATTTATCATGACATTAAAATAGATAAATCAAAAATTCCAACCAATGATAAATTTACATCCCTCTATAGATCTCCTAATTAATTTGTAATATAATGTACCATATTGTCTTATTTCCAAATAAATATTCATTCCAACATTCATACCCTAACACAGTGATGGTGAACCTTTTAGAGACTGAGTGCCCAAACTCAGTGGCATTCCCGCACTGGGTGTCACCGGGTGCCAGAAGTGGGACTTCCAGGGGGCAGGACTGCAGCTGGCCAGAAGTCCAAAACACCCTGCAGAAATAATCCAGTCTAAGACCACTTTGACTGCCCTGGCTCAGTGCTAGGGAATCCTGGGAATTGCAGTTTATTGTGGCACCAGAGCTCTCTGAGTAAATATCTCACCAACCTACAAATCCCATAGCATTCAGCCCTGGCAGTTAAAGCAGCGCTAAACTGGATTATTTCTGCAGTGTGGATGCAGCCCTAATACTAGTGGCTGAATATCACTATTTTAGGATTTTGGATGCTACTGTACTTTGCTATATGGTCAACAAAAGCCAGTGTGGTGTAGTGGTTTGAATGTTGGACTATGACTCAGGAGACCAGGGTTCGATTCCCTGTTCAAGCAAGAAACCCACTGGGTGACTTTGGACAAGTCACACTCTCTCAGCCTCAGGGGATGTCAATGGCCACCCCCTCTGAACAAATCATTCTAAGAAAATCCTATAACAAAATCCTGTTAGCGGTTTGAGTGTTGGACTAGTCTTATGGGAGATGAATTCCCCATGAAGGCACAGTAATCTACCAGGTAACCTTGGGCAAAATCACATTCTCTCAGGTCCAGAAGGTAATGGCAACCCCCTCTGAACAAATCTTGCCATGAAAACCCCGTGATAGGGTCGCCATAAGTTGGAAACTACTTGAAGGCACATAACAACAATAAAAAATGACAATATAAGTACATGATGGCTCCTTCTGACCAGTGGCTAATGAGAATGTGGAGAGGTGGAGCAGAAACAGCCCAATCAGCCGCGTGCCCACAGAGATGGCTCGGTGTGTGCCGCCTGTGCCACCTGTGCCATGGGTTTGCCATCATGGCCCTAAAAAATAATTGACTTCCTAATTCCACCTAACTGAATTATTTAAGTTTCTTTCTTTTTTTACTGTCTTTGTTCTTTGGATCTAATTCCAGTTACTGACCCTAAACATATAAAGAAAAATAAAGAGATCTACAATCATTTCCTTTGTCTTATTTTTCCCTATTTCATTGAATATTGTATCATATTTTATGACATCACCAGAGACTGGACCTGGTGACTGGTACAGATTCCATCCCTATACATCACAACAGGTTGTCTCTTGATCTCAGGTTAGGCCCTAAAATCTCAAGATAAGTTAGAATCAGTTTTGGTGATGATTCAGAGGAAGTGTTTGTTATTGCTAAATTCTGTCCCTAAGATTATTTCCCATTCAGTTTGCTGAAGAAGTCATATCTAAGCCTGCATCTGAAGAAGTAGACCTAGTCTACAAAACTCATCTGCTACAACTTTTTTTGCACAATGAGTTTCAAAGGTGGTACAAGATCCCTTTGCATACTAATGTGTTTTGTTATGATTTACTTCTGTTAATAAGGTATTGTTTTAGAATTTATACATTGGGTGAATTCACACCAACAAAATAATTCAGTTTCAGTGTGCAGTATCCTGCCCTGTTTTGACCCTGTTTTGATAAATGATTTGATATAAAGCCCCTTTCTGGGTTCCTGCCATAGCTCTGGGCTGGGATGAGCCTCTACCACCATGAACTCAAGGCATGCACAAAGGTCATATCTGCATTTACAACAATTTGCAGATCAAAAGGGCCAGGCTTAGGAGCTGTTAAGCAGGATCTTTACACCTAGAGGATTTATGAGTGCCAGCCAAGATGTGTCCGGCTGAAGATGAGATAACATTAACATTCTATCTCCTCTCCTTGGAAATTGTCTACTTCAAAGAGTAGCAATTGGAATCCTTTGATATACAATAGCATCTCTTCGCCTCAGGCTAGGTTTAAGGGTATAAATGCTCCCCAAAATCTCAGGCACATTGGGGTCTGTCTATCCAAGCTAACTACTTTACTCCTGAGTTCTTGTGTTTATGATTGTATGTTAGAGTGTCTTTGTATGTTTGAATCCCCAAATAAATTATAGTTCTTTGGAAAGCTTTGTCTCTATCAGTCTATTCTCTAGTCACCTCCGTAAACATATGATAAAAGATTTCATAAAAGACTTGGATTTTAGTAATTCCCCAGGTTCAGTGTCTTCATTGCAACCCCATTAATGCCACATTCACCGGTTTTAATAGAAACTCAAATTGGCCTTGAAAGCCACACATTTTTCCCATCCAAAATCATATCGATACAAAAGGGCAGAAGGAAAAAGGAAGAGAAGGAAGATGGAGAAACAGTGGCATTGACTAAGGTGGAATGGATGAAATGATGGGGAGATCGGAAGGTGGGAGGCCTAACCTTCAGCCCAACCCATTCAAATGTCTACATATTTGCATGTCTGAAGGTTTTGTAGGGCTTCTGAAATGGAGGTGTTCCCTAAGATATTCAAAAACACTGAACTAAAGCAAAAGTGTTGACAGCACATATGTTGGGCAAGGATGTCAAGCAAAACCTCTTTGGAACACTTCCCACCATGAAATTTGCTCACCCCACATCCACTGGGCTCCAGTTGTGTATGTGTGTTCTGAGGTGTGTTTGAAGAGTATGAAGGAGGTGGTGGTCTTCAACTTTTTTTCCTTCCTGAGCCTTGCAGTACATGCCTGGAGGGCTTCTGGATATGATTGCTGACTGGTGTCTGGGCTGTTGCAGTGTTTGGAGGGGGAAAGAGGACTAAAAGGAGACCAGACTGTGCCCCCCACCTTCCAATATCCTCCCCCCATTTCACCCATTTCTCCCTAGCCAATGCCACTTTCTTTTTTTTTTCTTGTCCCCCTCCCACACTGCATCCCACCACTTTGTCCTCTGCTCTCCATTGTCCTTCTCAATTTTTCTTCTGCTTTTCACAGGCTTTCCTTTGCCTGCAACTAGTGAAGCAGCTGAACATCAACAACTGAAAATGGCAACAACCCACTTGCCAGATGAGGATGCCAAGATAACTTCCCACCAACTGTCTCCCTCTCCAACCATCCTACCCTGCAGTTCCTCCCTGATCCTGACTTGGAGAGCAAAACTCAGTTTTAAAAAAAACCACAACCCGCAACCCCCAGGAGGTAGGAGAAAATGCATGGGGCCTAAACATCCTAAAGACAACAAATCTTGAAGTCGTAGGCTTTCATGGCTGGCATCCATAGTTTTTTCTGGGTTTTTTGGGCTGTGTGGCCATGTTCTAGAAGAGTTTCTTTCTGATGTTTCACTAGCATCTGCCAGTCACAGATGCTGGCAAAACGTCAGAAAGAAACTCTTCTAGAACATGGCCACACAGCCCAAAAAACCCAGAAAAAACTACAACAAATCTTGTCTGATCTTGGAAGCTAAGCAGGGTCAGCCCTGGTTAGTACTTGGATGTGAGACCACCAACAGATATTAGGAGTTGTGGGCTAAAATTCGGAGGAAGGAATTGGCAAAACCGTATTCCTTGCCTAGAAAAACCCTATGAAATTCATGGAGTCACCATAAACCAACAGGCAACTTGAAAGCACAATACATATGCATACAGGAGAAAATGCTCTTGTTGAGCACCAAAGAACAATCTGTGAAAATCTGTCTCAGCTGTCCTGTCCATTTGATTCTTACAAAATGAGACACACAGATGAAAAGCTCTCTCCTATTTACTCTTGGCAGGGGAAGTGTCCATTTCCCTCCTACAGAGACATAAAAGAGAAACCAGCCAGGTTATCAAAATATGAAAGCTGCAGGATGTGTAGGCTGGAAAGCTCTGAATGGTGGTCTCAGATGGCAGAAGGCACCTCTTGTCATACAGCAAGAAGTAAGGGCTAGTGCAGGTATTGGCTCCTCTGTTTTAGTAATGCTTTGATGAAAGATGAAGTGACTTTTCTTACACCTTTGTAAGAAAGGTGTAAGAAAGCTATAATGGAACGGCATGTGGGGAGAATGACCATAATTTTGAAGATTATCGCACTACCCTTAAAACGCATGAAAAAGAGACTTACCTCACCCAAATTGAAGTAAAATTCAGGCTGCATGCAGATGTTATCACACAGATTTCCCCCGAAAAAACACCATCAGAATGCAGCCAAAATTCAGCCTGGCTGACTTAACTCACTTCAGTGGCCATTTTTCTAAGTTGGAAAGTTCCAACTTAGAAAAATGGCTGCCAAAGCGTGTTAAGTCTGCTAGGCTGAATTCAGGCTGCATTCTGATGGTGGTTTTTTGGGAAAAATCCATGTGATAGAATCTGAATGCAGCCCAAATTTTACTTCAGTTCAGGTGAGGTAAGTCTCTTTTTAAATGTGTTTTAAAAGTAGTGTGATAATACCCTAAATTACATTCTGGTTGAATTATTGTAATGTGCTCTACTTGAGGCTGCCTTTGAGGAATGTTTGGAAACTTCGGGGTTAAGCAGACGGGCGGCTGTGGGCCGCCCTGGGAAGCTGCGCCGCGGGACCGAGGCATCCCCATGCCACGATCCTACGGCGCACCTTCGCCGCCCCTGAAAGGCGCGCTAAATTAGTGCTCCTTTCACAAGTCAGTGAAAGTGCGCCACAAAAGGCTGCAGTGCACTTTCGCTGACTTTTCCGCCGCAGCACGTGGAAAGGCTGCGGTGGGAGGTCCTCCTCAGAGCGCTGGCCGTGCGGAGGGCTGGCTGCTCCGAGGACGACCTCGGGAGGAGGATGGGGCGCCGAGCGTGCAGCTGCCCCTCCTCTTCCCTGCCCCCAAGACGGCCTTTTAAGCCGTTTGCTTAGGCCCTTCAACTTCAACTGGTTCAAAGAGCTCCAACCAGATTACTAACAAGTTCTGGCTACAAGGAGCACACAACTCCCTTGTTGCAACAGCTCCACTGGCTACCGGTCCATTTCTGGGCACAATTCATCATGCTAGTTAAGACCTTTAAAGCTCTACATGACAAAGGTCCAGGTTATTTGAAGGACCATATTCTCCCTTATGAACTAGCCCACGCTCTGAGATCTGCTTGGTAAACCCTTCTTTCTGTCTCACCACTTTCACAAATGCATCTGGTGAGAACACAGGAGAGGTCCTTGGTGGCTGCCCCCATTTGAGAGCCGTAAGGGTGTATGGTTTGAGAGTTGGACCAGGGCTCCAGGAAGGCCAGACTTCAAATGCCTGCTCTGCCAAGGAATCTCACTGGGTGACTTTGGATGAGTCTCAGCCTTAGAGGAAAGAAAGGGCAAATTTCCTCTAAAGAAATCTTGCCAAGAAAACCCTAAGATAGGGTTGCCATAAGTCAAAGTTGACTTGAAGACACATAATAACAACAGAAATGGTTACACTTATAGAACTCTGCTTGCATAACCATGGACTTAATATTGCAGTTGCTCAGTGGTCAAAAAAGTTTAAGCACATGTGTAAGGACATTCTGGATGTGTATGGCTCCAACAGGATTCTGGTCTGAGGGTGCATCTCCCTGTAGAAATAATGGAGTTTGACACCACTTTAACTGCCATGGATCCATCCTATTGATTTGTAGATTTACAAGGCCTTTTGCCTTCTCTACCAAAGAGTGTTAGGGCCTCACAAAACTACTAATCCAAGGATTCTGTAGGATGGAGCCATTAAAGTGGTGTCGAACTTCACTATTTCTGCAATGTAGATGTACCCTTGGTGAGTCTGCTGTGGCATTCTTGCCTTACATCACCATCACTTTTTCAGCTCTATGTCATTCCATGTTATCTTTGCAATTCATGATTTCCTTTGGCAATTAGTAGGCCAAACCTTCTGGTGAGGAGTCATAACAAGATAGGATGCTGCCTTATATTGAATCAGACCATTGGTCAACCTGGCTTATGACCTTTTACATTGGAGGGGGACCTCTAGTTGTTTTTGTTGTCAGTCCCATAATCCATTATTGGCTATTGTGTCTGGGGTTGGTGCTTTGTAGATCCCACTGGCAAGAGACAGTGTGGTGTAGTGGTTTGAGCGTTGGACTAGGACTGTGGAGATCAGAGTTCAAATCTCAGCCTGGCCTCTAAAACCCACTGGGTGACCCTGGGCAAATCATACTCTCTCAGTCTCAGAGGATGGCAATGGCAAACCTCTCTGAACAAACTTGCCAAGAAAACCCCATGATAGGTTCACCTTAGGGTTGCCATAAATCGGAAATGACTTGAAGGCACACAACAACAACCAAGTCCCAAACATCTGGAGTTCCCCCCACAATTGGTCACAATTGCCTAGCCCTGGTCTACACTATCCTCAAAATAGTTCAGACCTGGAGATACCAGAACTGAATCTTGAACCTTATACATGCAAAGTGTTTGCTCTTCTTATGAGCCACCGAGTTTCTGCTAGGCATTCTTGCTCTTCATGAGACCTGTTTGCCAGAAGGAAAGAAAGTCCTTTTACAAAGGTCTGCTGAATACTCTTCACAGTAATGTTGCCCATGGAACAAAATGTTTGCAAAGACTTGCATTTTCTAGGGAATTGTCTCTGGTCTTGGGGAGCGGCAGATGGTCTAGGAAACTAGACCGTTAATCCAGCCAAATTATGGCAACAGATGTTCCAAGATGTTTGCATTCAAATTCAAACTGTTAGCCCACTTGGATGTACCACTTTCCTTATTAATTAATAAAAGACACGCCAGCATGCAAAAACTGACATCGGTACTTGCCTGCCAAAAATTTCGAGAGCATTAACAGAAGAAGAAGAAAACAGCCGCTATCATTTAAAGGGTTCTTTCCTTCTGCTGTGGCTTTTTGGTTCCTTCCTCCAATCCCTAGTAATGGATGAACTTGAACATAAAAGAAATGAAAGGGGTGGGGGGGGACGGGGAAGACTAGTATTGCAGTCATTGTGCCAGGTCGAAATATTTTCATGGACTACAAAATAGTTAAAATGAACAAGGAGTGGGGGAGAGGAAACCCTTGGCATTGTGCGCTTGTGTAACAGCAGGATGCGCTACAGGGAAGATTGTTGGACTGTAATGATGTGTCCTTGCCGTATGGAAATGCCCACTAGCCATCCGCAGTGTCCTCTCCAGTACACAGAAGGGAGACACAGCTTCCTTGGGAAGAAGGAGCATTATTGATGCCTTTGCCTCAGGGATGGAAGGAGATAATGGATGGGGGGACATAGGCCGTGCTTTGTCATCAAACGAGGGGCCTGAATGATGGGGCATACTGGAATATTATCAGTCATCCCTTGATCAAGATGTAATACCATCAAAGTCCTTTCCCTCCTCTTTGCCTTCCTTCGCTGCTGAGTGCTGCACCGTTTCGTGGCAGTTATGTAGTTTCGTCTGTATTAAGCACTTTTGAAAAAAAGTCTACAGCAGTGGCAAACAAAGGCATGCAACATGGGCACCAGGTTTCTATTGTCTATGTTGAAGCCCTATGTAGGCCTGGCATTATAAGAACTCTAGTGAATAGTGTAGAATAGCACAAGGTTTGTAGGGTGTCCTCATGTGCTAGTGCTAAACTTTGGGTTTCTTGCCTCATGTGCTTAGGGTGGCTCAGAAGACCTGCAAAACTCACTAGAGCAGGGACAAGCAACCTTTTTGAGACCTTGGCCGGTCTCTCGTAGCCCAGGTCTCGGCTGGGCTGGGGGGGGAATGGCGGCGTGCGTGTGCGCACCCCCCGCCGCCATGCGTGCCCCTGTGCATGCTGCGGCTGCTACTGCCACCGCCGCCGTAGCGTGCGCGGCCACAGCCACCATGGTGCATGTCGCGGCCACCATTTTGGTAGTCCAAATCGCGGCCGCAACGCGTTTGCACATGCGCAAGAGTACTGCACATGCACAAACGTGTCGCGGCTGCCATTTTGACTTCCAAAATGGCGGCCGCAGTGAGCGCGGCCGAAAACGCGCCCCAGCAGTGGCGGGCAGTGGTGGCAGTGGCGCGCGGCGGCGGCGACGGCGGCAACCTTCGGCCTGGGCCAGTAAGTCCGGGGCCCGGGGCCTTAACCGGCCCCCGGGCTGTAGGTTGCCGGTCCCTGCACTAGAGCTTAAAAAAATGATTTTTAAAAAATGAAAAGTCCCAGTATTTTGTACTAGAATTCCCTCAATAACCTGGCTGTGCTGGCCAGGTTGATTCTGAGAATTGTGATCAAAACAGTAGTCTTTCCATGCTCCGGAAGCCATCAGATCTGTGGCCTGAATCCTACTGTTAGTCCCAACTACAGTATATCAATTGAATTAATGGAATTCACCATTCAACAATTGATTCAGTGGGTCTACTCTGGTTGGGACTAGCCACTGAAATTTAGAGTGCATCTACACTGTAGAAATAATGCACTTTGACACCAGTTTAGTACTGTAGCTCCATCCTATAGAATCTTGGGATTTGTCATTTTTACAAGATCATTTGTCTTCTCTGCTAAAGTGCTGGTGCTTCACAAAACTACAAACACCAGAATTCTGTAGGATGGAGCCATGTCCATTAAAGTGATGTCGAATGGCATTATTTCTACAGTACAAATGCATCCTGAGGCTGATGATTCTGTCCTTTGGTTCATTGTGAAATGTTGAAAAGAATGTGGAATTTTGCATGAGCGGAGACAAGAGTGTATCTGTACTGCAAATTAAAATGGATCAAATAGTCATTCCAGAAAGTATGGGAATAGTAGTTTTGCAAAAGAGGGGGGACTAGAAATTTCTATCAGAGAATCCTCTGTACATAAAAAAAATCCTCTGTACATAAAAAAAGATCCCTGACATTCAGGTTATAGATCAAACTGATCCTAGTTATGTCCTACATTTCAGATCTTTTTGTAACCACATTTGCTGGGTGGCCTTGTGCAAATGACAAGGATATAAAGAGAGGATACATCAAGGTCAGAGGAAAGAACAAGTGACTGGAAAGAAGTAGTCTGGAAAGAAGTACAGTGGAACCTCTACTTACGAAATTAATCCGTTCTGACAACCATTTCGTAAGTG
>CM034703.1:12660004-12697051 GCA_020142125.1 Phrynosoma platyrhinos | reverse complement strand
GTAGAGGTTCCACTGTATACCACAAAGAGAGGCTTCAGATGTTGTGGGAGCTTATCTCTGAAGAGCCTATATTGGATCTTGATCCAATATAGTGAGCTTGGACAATGGCCAGGGATTCTGGGTGTTGAATCCAGCCAATATTGGGATTCTCAAGCTGCATTTGCACTGCAGAGTTAATGCAGTTTGACACCACTTTAACTGCTATTGCTCAATGCTATGGGATTCTGGGATTTTTAGTTTTGTGAGGCACCAGCACTCTTTGGCGGAGAAGACTAAAGACCTTGTAAAATGATAAATCCCAGGATTCCATGGGATGGAGCCACAGCACTTATTAAACTGCATTATTTCCACAGAGTAGAGGCACTATCACTCAATAAAAGCAATGACAGAGGATTAGTTGCAGTTTGGGCATGTTACATTTTGGACTACAGCTCCCAGAATCCCCCAGCTAGCATGGGGGATTCTGGAGGTTGGAGTCCAAAAAGCAATTTTTTAAGCTCTGGTAAGCACTATTAGTTTGCTTCAGGAAAAACATTGCAATATCTTTAAACTAAGGAGACAGAAATGGATTATTTATAACAAGAGTTGTCACTGGTGGATCAATAAACTCAATTGACTTAATTGGTAGATTAATCAACTCACTCTTTAGTTGGGGAAGACCAGTTTATTCAGTGAGAATGATATCCAAAAAATGTTTAATTTTTGATCCTCTTTAGATGTTGGTGTGTTCCTGTCACTGGGAATGGAGTGGGTGGAAAAGAAATTCAGTGAATGATTTAGTAAATCATTATTGATATCCATGATGTGTATGCGTGTGTTTCACTTGCACACTGCAGCAGCAGTGCAAATAGTATGCCATTTGACCCTTACATGTGGTGTCATTCAACATCAGTGTCACCCACCACTACTGCTGCTGCCCAGTAGTTGTTGGTTACTCTATGTCATCCCTCCCCTTATTATTTGGTTTGTTGTTCCACCTACCTGTCCCCTCATGTCTCCCTCTGTTTAAATTCTCTACAGTCAATCAATTCCTCTATTTAACTACTCCAGTCCATCCATTCTTTCTATTTCTCTGCTTTGTGTTCTTCCTGCTTTTTCCTCTATTTGCAGTGTGGGCATCAAGTGTACTGTTGTTGCTAGGCGTGTGTGGAGATAGTCCTGCACCTTCCTTCCTACATCTCTTCATTCTGCTGGGCTCTTGTGGCCCGTTCGGTGTCCAGCATGGGGGCAGTAGGTCAGAGATGGTCCTGCATCCTCCCTCTCATCTTTCCTCTGTTGTCCTGGGCCCTTGTGGCCTGTCCGGTGTCCAGAGCAGAGGTGGGGGGAGTGCACCACATCTGATGGTCTTGATGAGGAGTATGTACTTAGTACAAGAGGCTACAGTTAGAACAGAATATAGAGACACAGAATGGTTCCCAATTGGCAAAGGGGTCAGGCAGGGCTGCATCCTTAGACCCTATCTGTTCAACCTGTATGCAGAAAACGTTATACGAAGAGCAGGTTTGGACACAGAAGAAGGAGTGAAGATAGGAAGAAGGAATATCAACAATCTAAGATATGTAGATGACACCATACTACTAGCAGAAAACATCACAGACCTGGAACAACTACTAAGGAAGATGAAGGAAGAAAGTTCAAAGGCAGGCCTAATGTTGAACATAAAGAAAACAAAAATAATGACCACCGAGGACCTTCACAAGTTCAACCTAGACAATGAAGAAACAGAAATAGTAAAAGAATTCTTGTGCCTTGGATCAAACATTGATTGGATTGGGGACTATAATCAACAGATCAGAAAAAGACTAAGGTTGGGAAGGGCAGCCATGAAAGAACTAGACAAGATCCTAAAGTGTAAAGATATTCAACTGAGCACTAAAATTAGAATTGGGCAAGTTATCATTTTCCTCATCGCCATGTATAGAGGTGAGAGCTGGAGAGTAGAAAAAAAATGGATAGGAAGAGGGGGAAAAACCTCATTTGAGATGTGGTTCTGGAGAAGAGTGCTGAGGATACCATGGACAGCCAAAAAGAAAACAAGCGGGTCCTAGAACAGATCAAGCTTGAAATCTCCCTGGAAGCCAAGATGATTAAGCTGAGGCTGTTGTACTTTGGCCACATCATGAGAAGGCACAACTCATTGGAAAAAACAATAACTGTAGGAAAGGAAGAGGGTAATAGAACAAGAAGAAGGCCACATGCTAGATGAATGGATTTGATTAAGGCAGTCATGGGTATGAATTTACAGGACCTAAGCAGAGCAGTGGAGGATAGGGAATCTTGGAGATGTACAACTATGATGTCATGAGGTAGCCATGAGTCGGGATTGAGTCAAAGGCAGTTAACAACAAAAACAACTCAGCTTGGATCCAATCTGGCAACTGTACCAGGTGATGCTTTCAGAATGGAATACTGTCTACTGATAGGCCATCAAGTAAAGGATTGCTCGTTGCAAAATAAGGCACATGGCTACCTTCACAGTGAAGCAGATGGAGATCTGGAAGTGGAATCCAAAAAAAGACAAGGCGGGGAGGAAACGGGAATGCTCTGGTGTCCCTCCCTAACAAGTAGTTAACAGTTCACGGCGGGACACCATGTACTTTGAAAATGTTTGTTAATTTAATGAAGAAAGCTGGCAAACAGGTAGTGTCTAGATTTCCTGCATGCATTTTATGCATCTCAAGTAATTAACTTCTTTGCAAATGTTGGGGAATGGCCTGGGGTGGCTGAAAGCAGAAAGCCACTGCCTTGACTTCCTGATGACCCATAAAATAGCCATTGAGTCCCTCTGCTGTTACCTGTCAACCTCCACAGGAAAGGCATTAAAGAGTCCATGCTGGTGAGTTAATGATAGTCAGTAAGCGTGCTTCCGCTGCTGTGAAAACCAGAGTATAAAAAAGTTACTGTTTGGACTGCAGCTCCCAGAATTCTCTAGCTGGCATGGCTGGCTGGGGATTTCAGGGAACTGTAGTCCAAAATATCTTTCCCCCAGACTCCAGTGAAAAGATCACACAGCTCTCTAGCTTTTCAGCATGTTGAGGGCTCCATCCTATGGAACCCTAGGATTTGTAATTTTGTGAGGCATGAGCATAAGACGTTCTTTCCACTGTCGAACATTGTCGATACATGGCAGTTAAAGTGATGTCAAACTGCATTCTTTCTAGTGTAGATGCAGCCCTAGAAAGGCCTCTTTCTCTGGACATCTTCTCAAAGAGGCTAGATGTCCACCAGATATTTTGACTACAGTCATATCACCCCTCAGTTTTTCATTGGGCAGAACATACCCAGCTTCCTCAACCTTTCCTCATATCTTTTGTTCCCCAGACCTCTTATCATTCTTGTTGCTCTTCTGTGAACCCTCTCCAATCTGTCAGTCTTAAAATGAGGCACCTGGAACTGAGTGCAGTACTTCAGATGAGGCCTGACTAGTGCAGAATATAGTGAGACTATTACATCCTTTGTCTTGGAAACTATGGTTCTATTGCAGGCTAAAATATTATTTGCCTTCTTTGCTGCATCATCGCACTGCTGGGTCATGTTCAATTTATGATCAATTATAACCCCATGGTCCTTTTCACATGCACTGCTGCTAAGTCAAGTACTCCCATCCTGTAAGTGTTTCTTTGACTTTTGTGGCCTTAAATGTAGAATTTTGCATTTGTCTTTGTGGAATAACATTCTATTAGTTTCACCCCAATTTTGTTTTTGATTATCCAGATCCTTTTGAATTCTGTTCCTGTCTTCCAGTTCTGTTCCCATCTCCCAGTTTTGTGTCATCTGCAAATTTGATAAGGATTCTCTCCACCCATCATTGATTAAAAATATCAAGGATATTTTAAAGTCATTGATAAAAATATTAAAGTGAGTTGGCCCCAGCTTATTGTGCAGCCACACATTTTTCTTTTACTACAGAATTTTTGTGATAGTTCTTTTTGCAACTTCAAGAACTTCCACCCTTGTTGGGTGTCTTTTTCCATTAACATGTCTAGCCATGGGATGCCATCCAGTATTTCTCTGAACTTGTTGAAAGCAGCTTTCTTGAAATCCAAGGCTTCTGTTTGACTATACTCTTTTCTTTGCCTTGTCCCACAATTATAAAATTACTCCCATCTCCTTTTCTGCCATGTCTGTTCTTCCATTTATGTCAATTGAAGGTTTTTGCAGGTAGAATGAACAGAAATGCCCAATATGTCTGTGAGATCCATTTCTGTTCCTGGTATTGCAAATAAGGGCCACACCATATTTACTCCCACCTAGCAAAATTTTTCCATTCATTTTATTGGATGCTCTATGAAACGAGCATCTATGAAAACAAGATTCCTCACTGAAGTTAATGGAGATGCCATAGAGCTCCACAAAGAACCAAGGCCTACCTTGTCCTCAGAGAGAGAAGATCCATTATCATTCCTGGTGATTCTTGCCCAGTACCAAATAGCAACTACAGACAATCTCTTTCAAAGAAGCCAATTCCATACCAGGGTGTTTTAATTTACTTCTCCTAGACAAGTTGCAAAGAAATTTCCCCTTTTCTCTCAGTAGGGGAGTAATAAGCAGATGCTTCCAATGGCTTACGTGTGTCGTAATCTATCATCTCTTGTGAAGTATGTACATTTGAGAGTATCAATAGTAAGATTTACTTCCACCCATGGCCCCAAGAGATATATCCCAGGGCTTAGTTAAAGATCATTGCCTCTATTCATCATCTCGTCACTGATGATTCCAGCATCTCTTTAATCTCTAGATGCTTCTGTTGGGAGCAAGCGCTCTTGTAGCCAGAGGATATAACCTGGGAGAGAGAACTCTGGCTGTGAGTTCAGTCCACCTTTGATGGAATGCTTTATACTTAGGTGTCTGTACCAGGTTCCAAAATGCATGCACATACTCTGTTCCACTAATAATTCTTGCTGCTTTGTCCTGTGCCTATTCTTGGTAGACATCATTGTAAGAAGATACAAGTTGCATGGCTGAATTAGATCAAAGTGCATCTTATCCAGAATCCTGTTCCTGGCAGTGGCTAGTCCTACACCTCTGTGTACTTGGTATGGCCAAGAGTCAGGGATGATGAGTGTTGTAGTCCAACACAGAACTTGAGACACTTAATGTTTGGGGACTACAACTCATAATCCAAAAAGGCCACATAATCCAAAAAGTAACTTTTCGAGGCATTGGTCCAACAACATTTGAAACATTTCACACTGGTGACATAACCCTTCTTTGCATGGGCGAAAAACCCCATGCTCACTCTGATGCCAGTGCTGTTGGTGACACTTAGTTTTTAGTGAAAAACTAAACCCACTGTGTGATTTTGAGCATATCACACTCTCTTAGCCTCAGAGGATGGCAATGGCAACCCCCCTCTGAAGAAATTGCCAAGAAGACCTCATGACAGGAATGACTTGAAGGTACACAACAACAACAACCACGGGTTTTCCCAGTTAACACAACTTTGCCCTGGAGTTGGCAAAGTTGTGGGAAGCCCTGGTGGTTCTCTGAAACCCCAGTGTTAGCATTGGGTTTTGTGTTGTACAAACAAATGGATCAAGCCCAATTTGGGCTGGCCAGATGTTCGGATGCCAGGTGCCATGCCATTTGCCTTCCTCATGCTGAGCAGCATGGGGAAAGGAGATAACCTGTCCCTGGAGCTGCCATGTTCCTTACCTACAAAAGCTCTGTGGACAGACCTCCTGGTACACCACTGTTTCTCCAAAGGGTGGGCTTAGCTATGAGACAATGAGGAGACTGGGCAAAGGAACACTCCGATTACCTGGTGGGGTTCTCTGGAGACTCTTGCCATGGGATCAGGGGGTCCCTCTACCTTCTCCTCTCATTGGTTCTTGGAGTTGTAGATCAAGACCTGAATCACCATCATTATTTTCCTTTATACCCTGCCTCCCCCCAAAAAAACCTAAAACTGAAGGAGACTCATTAGTACCAATTAGAGTCTCTGGCAGTGGTCCCCAAACTTTGCTCTTCCAGAAGTTTTAGACTTCAGCTCCCAGCACTCCTGAATGTTGGCCAAGCTGGCTAGAGCTTATGAGTGTTGAAGTCCAAAACACCCGGAGGACCAAAGTTTGGGAACCACTGGACTCTATGGGATTGAAATACGTGCCAACAGAACCTATGGGATTGAAATAAGGGTTGACTCACATTCGGCAACAGATTCAACAAATGTATTCTTGCTGATACTAACCAACAGGATTTGGGTCAACCAATGTAAACTTTTCCAGACCCTCTTTATAACTAGTGTTTCTTGAGACTGGCAATCCAGTCAATGGCATCCCTAGGGTTGATGTCACCCGGTGTGGTAACTCATGGTGTCACCCCACCACGCATTGCCCTCTTCCCATTTCACACCACACAGAATCCTTAGGAATGGTTGGCACTAATGTTACTGGTAAATAGTAATCCCGTATACCACTGAATGTAATGCAAATAGTTGTGACACAAACAACTAGCAACATTAAAAATTATACTTTCAAATTACAATATCATATCCACAACCTAAATGTATTTACATATACATAGCAAATATTCGATTAAAATGTGATGTTTTTAAAGAAATTTTGAAAAGGATATTTTTTTTAATTTCAAAAAAATTCAATTTTTTAAAATTATAAATTATAAAATTGAAATTTTAATTTTAAAATTTTGGGGGGGGCTCTCCTTTCTCCTTCCATTGAGCTTCACCCCACTCCCACCATCTCTTAAACCATTTTCAAGGGAAGCAGATGCTTGTTTCTGCCAAAATGTAGGTGTTTGAGAAGTGGTGTCACTCCCCTTAGGGTGTCACCTGGTGTGGTCCGCACCCCCTCCACCCCCTAGTTATGCCACCGAATCCAGGGAACCAGAGGTTCTCTGCCCATAAATCCAGCCCTGACTGAATTATAACCTGCATATCAAGGTATGTGCTGTTAACATATCAAGGTATGTGCTGTGAGAACAATATATTTGATTTATACCCTGCTCTTCCTCATGGGAGCTCGTGGTGGCAAACAACCTACAATTATAAATTAATTTTGATATTATTATTTTGGTATTATTTATTACAATATTAAAATTAATTTATAATTATATTAAATTGTAATGTATACAATATATAATTATTAATTATAAATATATAGGATTATCAATTATATTATTATTACCTTATTTATTATGTGTTTATTTCTTTCCTACATTTTCCTCAATACTAGGCTGCAAAGTGGTTTGCAAAATATTAAAATTGATACAGATTAAAATATGCACAAAGACATCAGTAATATAGATAGATAGATAGATAGATGTTATTTAAAAATGCAATTAAACCACCTATAGAATCTCAAATGTTTAGAAATCCATTAACAGACAGACGATAAAAATCAACAAGACAGCACTCCATTAAAGGCTCATTACAATCAATACCTAAAATAATCAATTACAAATGTCTGCTAAAGTACAATTAAAGCAATCCAAAGAAGCAGATGCTGGGCCTTATGTCAGTGAGGTAGTGAACCTGTTCCAGCCTTTAGTCTAAACTCCAATAGAGCTATCCAGCATGCTGACCCTCCATTCCCAAAATAGATTGGGCACCTTGGACTAAAGTTTGGATTAAAATCCACAGCAGATTCTCCACCCTACTGAGGCATGAGCTCCCATTGCAAGGGGGCAATAGACAAATCACTCTTGCTTACACTCCTAAAGCTTGTACGCATAGATGTGTTTTTAACAGGTGCCTCAAAGACAAACAATGCATCTACACTGTAGAAATAATGCAGTCTGTCACCACTTTAACTGCCCTGGCTCCATCCGACAGAATCATGGGCTTTGTAGTTTTGTAAGGCCCCAGCACTCTTTGGCAAAGAAGGCTAAAGACCTTGTGAAACTACAAATCCCAGGATTCCATAGGATGGTATCAAACTGCATTATTACTACAGTACAGTCAAAGGACCTTATCACACGCTGGCCACGAAGCGAAAAGTAACCGAAATAAGAATAAATTCAGTTCTATACCGAAATGAACTGAATTTCGCCTGCGCGGCCATTGTGCAATGATTCCGAAAGCTCCCTTGTACTTCCCCGAAAAACCGAATGTCAAAAGATCTCAATTCGTTATGGATTAACTCCGGGTTCTGTCGAGTTTCGGTGCAACGTCGTGTGTAAACACGGAGAAACAATACGGATTAGTTCCGGGTTCTGTCGAGTTTCGGTGTAACGTCGTGTGTAAACACAGGGAAATAATATGTATTAGCTACGGATACCCTTTGGATTAGGTCTGCTTTAGACCCCGTGTCATAAGGTCCAAAGTCTGGGAAACAATTGGATCCCTGGCAGAAGGTAACTGGCTGGGGTAGCTTATAGGCAATATATAGTGGCCTTAATGAAGCAACTTCACTGGCTGCCAATCCATTTCCTGGCCGAACTCAAAGTACTGACTATGACCTTTAAAACCCAACCTGGCTTGGCTCTAGACTATTGAAAAAAGATATTTCCCTGTATGAGCCTGCCCATACTTGAGAGGAAGGCTTTTTCTGGGTCCCATCACCTTACCAGGGATGTCCAGTAAAGACATGAGAGAGAAACCAGTGAGATATCATTGGATAATGTAACCCAAATTGCTATGGTCTGGGGAGGACACCCACAAATTAATCTAGTGTTAGGGAAATTATATTATTAGCTCAAATGAGAGATATTAGTTCGACAGGGGCAACAGAGATCTTGGGATCAGCCTAGCTATACCAGATCCTAATCACACACAACTCCAGAGGAAAATCCAAACAGGTTTTGTATTTTTATTAGGGAAAATAACCAGCACATGTAAGTACACATACGCTCATGCATGCACACAAGAGCTAGGTAAGCAAAGGTGAGAGAGGTGAACAGATTCGAGGCCTTGCTAATGTGATGCTTACCACATGGATCTTGATTCCAGTCATGGAGAGTCTGGAACAGAGAAGACTCAATAGCCACTGTGGCAAAGATTGGGTGTGTATGTGTGTTTAACTGGAGCATTAAGGTGCCTAGTCTATCCAAGCTGACAGATTGTCTGCTTGCTTGCAAACTAGACCAAAGTCTAGCTGTTTTGCTGGATATATATGTGTGTGTATCCGTCCCAAACTGATTCTTGGGGGCAGAAACCAAGGCTTGAAAGGATTAGGAGCTCTGGTAAATGGTTCCCCAGAGAGGGAGGAATAGTTCGGACTAAAAGCAGATAGTTGGGTGATTGCTGTAAACATATACAGAGAGATTTTGTAGCACCTTTGAGACTAACTAAAAAAAAAAAAAGCAGAAGTTTGTAGCATTAGCTTCCGTAGACTTTAGTCTACTTCTTCAGAAGCTTATGGTGGAGTAGAAGCCAGGGACAGAGAGGAGTGCAGGAGTTTAACTGAAGACTACATGATACGTAGTTTTGCAAAGGGCTCCCCACAAGTAGGTCCCCAGGAATGACATCCCATTGCTTGCATTTGTTGAAAAAGAAGAGATCTGTCTGTATCTGGGCAAGTTTCTTGAATAGGTTAATGGATTTTCCACTTCATTCCGCGAAATTTGGTAGAATTTAAAGATATACCTCTGCAGACTGGCCCAAAGGGCTAGTCTGGAGGCAGAGTTGGGGCAGGGCAGCTGCACGCCAGCCGTCCCAACCCCACAGCGATGCCGTCCTGACCCCATGTGGCATTATGCATGGTGTGCGGAATCAGCCCTCCTGGAGCAGTGTTCTGATGCGCTGCACCAGAAAGGGTGTGGAAGAATCACGCGCCAACTCTTAGGACAGCCTTTTGCCACCCCTAAAGGAGTGGCCTTTTGCTGCTCTTTTAGGGGTGGTAAAAGGAAGGACTGGGGCCACGACATGGGGTTGCCACGGCTCCAATCCGCCACTCTCCGAGGTGGCTTTCTGCCGCCCCAAACAGGCTGTGTGCATTGGCCCTTAGTCTGTAGAATTAATATAGAGAGAGATTTTGTAGCACCTTTGAGACTTTTTGTATCATGTAGAATTACCATCCGATGTCATCTGGGGGAGAGACACTAGGCCCAGCACCATCAGGCCTAAAATAAGAAGAACCCTTAATTCTTAAAGGATGGGTGGGAGTCGGGATTTTATGTTCTGTTTAATATATCTGTATGGAAATTATAATGTTGTAAGCCTCCCCGATTGCTCTGCAGAGGGGCGGGATATAAATTATTATTATTATTATTATTATTATTATTATTATTATTATTATTTACTCATGGGTTCTACTCATGCTGACTGGTTCTGCAGTAGCCAACATTCCTTTTAAGTTTTCTTCAGTTAAACTCTTGCACTTCTGTCTGTCCCTGGCTTCCACTCCACCATAAGCATCTGAAGAAGTAGACTAAAAAGTCTATGAAAGCTAATGCTACAAACTTCTTTTTTTCCCAATTAATCTCAAAGGTGCTACAAAATCTCTCTATATATTAATCCTACAGACTAACATGGCTGTATCTTTAAATTCTACTGCTGTAAATATGTTAGACAGAGGGATTTGCCAGTACTCCCTTTTCCCAGATAGTTTCGAGCAATCACCTCTGATCATGGTCCTCTCAATGCCCTCTGTAAACAAAAGGGATTATGCTGGAGATTTGGGGTTTTTCATCATTTTGTTGCCTCCTCTGGACACATTCCAGCTTCTCAACATCCTTTTTGAATGTGGTGCCCAGAACTGGACACAGTATTCTAGGTGAGGCCTGACCAAAGCAGAATACAGTGGCACTATTACTTCCCTTGATCTAGATACTTTACTTCTATTGATGCAGGCTAGAATCACATTGGCTTTTTTAGCTGCTGCATCATGTACACCTTGTGGTCTACTGTAGCCATTGTCATCATATTTTACAGAAACAAAATCCTTACTTCCAGCAAACAGGAGTCCCCTTTGAAACATGCAACATCCAGACAACCACCCTTTCCCTTACCTCCCTTCCCACCATGGCTTTGTCCAACTGTAAGTGTGCAAGCAAACTATGATCTCTCCGCAAAAGATATTTCTCTGAAGATGAGACAGTGGTTTGCATTATGATGGGGTGGATTATGTTGTTTTCCATTAGACCAAAAACTTTTCATCTCTAACCTTCGAAGGTGACCCATGGTGAAGAGAGTGTCATATTTAGCTTTTATTGAGAGTTCAGCTTTCATGAATGTTTTATTGTGGGGGTAAATATCACATTCTCTTAACTTATTTACATCCGGCCAGTATCACAGAGGGCTTGTCAGCATTAAATATTAATTGTTCTCACTGGATAATCTATGCTTTTGTCAAAAGTGATGCAGCCCATGTAGTTCAAACTCCTTCCCCATTCTGTTTTGGGCTTATGTATTCAGAAAGCAAATGATTATTATTCCATCACCTGCTCATAGAAGGACTAGATGAAGATGATCAATGTATTACTCATTCAGTGGGGCTTTGAGAAGGCATTGCCTTCCTAATATTCCTCCTGGGCTGCTGCTACGCTGCAGAATTAATGCGGTTTGATAATGCTTTAACTGTCTTGTCTTCATCCCGGGGAATCCTGGGATTCGTAGTTTGTTTTGGCACCAGAGCTCTCTGGTAGACAAGATTAAATATCTTACAAAACTACGAATCCCAGAATTCCATGGCAGTCCAAGTGGTGTCAAAGTGCATTATATCTGCAGTGTAGATGCAGCTCAAGACAATAGAATGAATGGAAAATGCCATTCAGAAGACTGGGTGGAAAGATTTCCATGTTCACAGAAAGGCATGCTTTTGGGGCTCTTTGCTCGGAGTTTGCAAGTGCATCCAACCAACCAATGAAGCCCAAGGAAGGATTTGCTGTCTTTCATGGCTGACATGGAAGCCCAATGAAAGAAATGAGAAGTCTGTATCAAGTATGTAGGAATGCATCACAACCAACTTTGTCATTTTATAAACATAATATCTCTCTTTCTCCTTTTTGTTCCAATCCAGAATTTTGCTTCTCCATAAATATTATTGGTGAATCTGTAGAAATAATGCAGTTTGGCACCACTGTAAGTGCTGTAGCTCCATCTTATGGAATCCTGGGATCTGTAGCTTTAAAAGGTCTTTAGCCTTCTCTGTCAAAGGGAGCTACTGCTTCACAAAACTACAAATCCCAGGATTTGTAGGATGGAGCCATGGCAGTTAAAGTGGTGTCAGATTGTATTATTTCTAGAGTGTCAATGCACCCTATACCTTTGCTTTTTCTATTCTAAATCAACTTTATTTGGTTCTGTTAAAATATCTCCTTTGGTAGATTCAGAAACAACTTGTTTCTTCAGGATAGATGCAGCCCTGTAACCTGTATGGACATTGTTGGTAAAAAACAGATACTAATAGCATTAGAGAACTACTATGGGAATATTATCACCTCCAACTTCCAAGGACTTTCTTTCAAGTAGCTTCTAAGATATACAGACCTTCAAGTCATTTTCTATTTTTAAGGGTTTTCATGCAGTCATGTTCATTAAGAATTTAGATAAACTTATTCCATTGCTTTTTCAGTCTAGGGTTTTTCAATGTACGCCTTTGTCGAGTAGTTTGGTTTGTAACATCTTGCCTGATGAAGAAGCCCATTGAGCTTCGACAGCTTGCAACTAGTATATTGTGCATTTTGTTTGGACAATAAAGGTATCACTGATGGATTTTTGTTTGAGTTTGTTGGTTAGTGTTATAATATGTGAATGTAATGGACCAAACACAAAAAAAATACAATGATAGGAGCAGTAACTGTGCTTATGCAGCAATCTTTCATAAGTGTGGTATTGTTTGAGTGTTGGACTATGACTCTGGAGACCAGGTTTCGATTCCCAGCTCAGCCATAAAACCCATTGGGTGACCTTGGGCAAGTCACATTCTCTCAGCCTCAGGGGAGGCAATGGCAAACTTCCTCTGAACAAATCTTGTTAGGAAAACCCCATGATATATTTGTCTTAGGGCACTGTAAGTTGGTAACGACTTGAATGCATACTCGACTAATATATATATATATATATATATATATATATATATATATATATATATATATAATGGTTTATATATAGCTTTGAGGTGGGCTCTGGGGTTCATCCCTTCCTTGTTATTTAGCCCTGTAACCAGGCCACACATTAATGTTCACTCCATAATAATACCTTGGATAGCTTCCTTCCAATGAAAACTAAAAGACAGGGCGGATTTGCCACCCCATCAATACGAAAGCCACCAGATGCAAATGTGGACTACTCCATTTGTCTTCATCAGAGTCACATATCTTACCATCTCTTTCAGTCTCAGTCTCAGTCTTTCTCATTGCATTTTGTTTTGCTCAGCGTAAAAAAAAAGGCATCTCTTTTCAATCCGTTACATTTTGGAAGTTGTTGGGGAAGCTAGGATGTTTGCCAGCATCCCTCTGTATTATTGATCGGAAAAACCTTTTGTGTTTTTCTCCTCCTCTACCATTTAAAGAAAAAAAAATTGATCTCTCACGTTGGCCCTTGATCCCACTAGAGATTAAGGTCAAGGTTTATGCTCTACATTTGTGACACTGAAGCGATCCCTTTAGACATAAAGGGGGAAAGCATCCTAATGGGTTTTTTCAAAAACGTCCAATCCAATCCATTGACAGGTCTGCCCAGAGAATGAAGAACGTCAGGGACAATCTGTCCTAAACATTGCATGTCAAGACCTTCAACAGCAAGTGAAGAGAATGGCATGATCTTTCTTTAAAAATGACTTTTTAAAAAATGCAAATAGATCTTGTAGCACCTTTGAGACTAACTGCAAGACTTCACATAACTGAAAGAAACTGGTAGCATCAGCTTTCATAGACTTCAGCCTACTTCCTTTTGGGAGGATAATGGACTTCCATCTGTCTCATCTTGGTTACTATCCAGGACTTTGTCTGTCATTCTCTCTGCATCATGGGAACTGCATTACTCTGTCTCCGTAATATGGCATCAAGTAATGATGATGATGATAATAATAATAATAATAAAATTTATTTATACCCCGCTCCTCTGTCAACAATCAGACAACTACAGATCTGCAGAATGAATGCAGTTTGACACCACTTTAACTGTCATGGCTCCATCCTATGGAATCCTGAGATCTGTAGTTTGTTGTGGCACCACAGCCCTCTGAGAGAGAGAGAAGGCTAAATAGCTCACAAAACTACATATCCCAGAACTGCACAGCTTTGAGGCATGTCAGTTAAAGTGGTGTCAAACTGCATTCATTCTGCAGTGTAGATGCAGTCTTGGGAGGCTTAATAACACAGGTTATGTTGGGAAAACTTGTCCCTTTTCTTGTTTGGGTTCAAGAATTGAGACATTAGTGGAATGAGAAGAGCAGTTTATTTAGTGATATACCCGTCCAGATATATATGGCACTGAAGCAAAAACATACTTTATCATTTATGGCAGTTTTGGAAAAGCATACCCAGCATACGACAACATATAGCAATTAATGTCTATATATCTTATCATATTGTATTTTATTTATTTATTTATTTATTTATTTATTTATTTATTTATTTATTTAAAACTCTCCCTTTCTCCTTGTACTGGATTCAAGGCAGCTTACAAGCAATTAAAAACAGGGCACAGCTAAAATAATAATAATATTTGTACAATTTTAAAAAAATTAAACAACAGTTTGCTTTAAAACACAGAGTTAAAACAATATAAAACGAAACAAAACATAGCACAACCTCATTACAAGTCCTACCTGCCACTTAAATTATGAAGAGCGGGGTATAAATACTCCATAATAATAATAATAATAATAATAATAATAATAATAATAAGCCAAAGAACTGCCTGAATAAACAGGTCTTTGGCCACTGTGGAAGGAAAGGAGAGAAAGGGCCAAGTGAACCTCCTGTTGGAGGGAAGTCCACAGTCTGGGAGCAACCACTAATGTCTCATCTGCACTGCAGAAATAATCCAGTTTGACACCACTTTAACTGCCTGGGCTCAATGCTATGGAATTCTGGGAATTGTAGTTGGTTGTGGCACCAGGATTATTTCTGCAGTGTGGATGCAGACTGAGAAGGTTGTCTCCCACATCATCATCAAATGTGCATGTGATGCTGGTGGGACTGACAGAAAAACTCAGGCAGGCTCATACTGTGACATAAAAGCTTTCATATATGTTTCTGATCTGAACTGCCTGTAAATCAATTTTGATCCATGGTGACCCTGTGGATGAGACATCTCCAAGACCCCCTGTCCTCCACTGCTCTACTTAGTTCCTGCAAAGTCATACCTGTGACCTCTCTAATAGAGTCCATCAGTCTAGCATGCTGCCTTCCTCTCTCTACTTCCCTTTCCTAGCATTATTGTTTTTTCCAATGAGTCGTGTCTTCTCATGATGTATCCAAAGTATAGCAGCCACACTTTTGTCATCTTGGCTTCCAGGGATATTTCTGGCTTGATCTGCTCTAGGAGCCATTTATTTGTCTTTTTGGCTCTCCATGTGGTCCTCAGCACTCATCTCCAGCACCACATCTCAAAATGTGTTGATTTTCTTCCTATCATCTTTCTTAACTGTCCAGCTCTCACATCCATACATGGTAACAGGGAATACAATGGCTTGTACAATTCTAACTTTTGTGTTCAGTTTTCTATCTTTGCATTTTAGAATCTCCAATATGTGCTGGATATATTTAATTGTTAAACAGCAGTGATTAAGCCATAATGGAAAATTATCAAAACAAGCACCAAGTGAAAGCTATTCATGTTGAGCCTTTCCCTTATATTTCAGGTTGTTACTGCTCTTTGTAGAAAGCAGCAATTAGTTAATAGTAGGGCTATAAGGTTCTACAACTGTGTAATCTGCTTTTCCTTGAGACTCTTGGGAGCTTGATAACTTTACAGTTTCTAAAAAATTTCCCTAGTTGAGAATAATGTTATGATAAATCAAGTGTTTTCCACGCTCTGTGAGTGTGTATGTTTTCTGTATGACCCTAAAATGGAAATCCAGTTGCCAGCATGTACCCAGAAGTGAGTTGGTCATGTAGGCACCCTGGTCACATAGACTCCAGAGCTCATTTACAGATCAATTGACTAGTTTCAGGAGTTGCAAACAGAGAGATTCATACCTCCGGAGACAAGGAAGCTAGAGGATTTATGGCCCTGATGACTCTTGGCCACACGATAGATAAGATTTATTGCCCCCCTCTGGAATCTATCTACGTCAAGGAAACCTTTATGTTAATTTGTTAATGTTAATTTTGATGTACAGAAATCAACCTCGGCTCCAGGCTATTTTCAGCCTATAAAAGATTCTGGTTAAATTCTGGTTAAGCATGACTGCTTAGAATTCATGGTGACACTACGTCACTCTGAATTCCGGTCCAGCTCCGACTCGTTCTGTGGTCCTGTCTCTTCATCCGGTCAAGTCCAACTATACATCAATCCACATGGAGCACTCCAGACAGGTAATACCACCATTAGAAAAACCTCATGTCTATTCCATGCTAACTTGCTTTATTCCTGAGTCCCTGTGAGAATGTGTGAGTGAACGTTTGTCTTTGTATGCCTGATCTCATAATAAATTTACAAATCAATTTGAAAAAAAACCTTGCCTCTGTGGATCTATGCCCTTAGCTCCATCCATATAAATTTGGTTTGCCTCTTGCTAACTATTTGAGGTAATTACAATTCCCCAAGTTCAAGTCCATGTTTACAATACTTCTCCCCCCCCCACACACACACATTGGCTCTGGCTTATTTTAGCCTTATGGTCATGCTCTGACCTTTCCTCATCAGTTACCAATAGCTATTCATTATAACACTTTCATATTGTTTCCAGAACTGAAAGGAATATGGCCTTGCATACCAACTGCTGGGAAATGCAAGATGAAAAATAGGAATTCATGTGGTTTGGCTACTGTAGGCACAAAACACTGGACTAGATGGGACTTCAGTTTGACACTGCTCTTCTTGGAAGACCACATCCCCATTGCTAGCTCTGCCACAACTTGATGAGTATTGTCCTTCCTAAGATCGAAGGCAGGCAGACAAAGAGGGTCTAATGATTTGAACCCTAGTTTCCAGAGCCAGAGCCCAATGCTCAAACCACTACACCATGCTGGCTCTCTCTGTGTGTGTATGAATTCAAGTTCCCCTTCATATGTGTCCATGTCCAGTTCACAACTCTGTGGAAGTGGACTTGTGCAACTGTAACTTTTGCATGTGTGGTTGCACATTCCTGGATGGTGTGCAACAACTCATCAGGTATTTCAATGTACCACTTGATCCAGTGGGATTGCAGAAACAGCAAATCCAAAGATACATTAGTAGTGGCACAGTGTTGATTTTCATCAGGAATGTAGTTTAGCATAGCCACTACTTAATTATGTGAGCATAGATTTTACACAATGCAAGTGTGATGTAGGATTTTGGCGATTGTGTTTTATAATGGACATTGTGCCACAGACAAACAAGAATAATCTGAATTTGAGTCTGCCCTAAATAAACTAAAAATAGAATTTAACAAAATCTACTATGCATTAGAATTCCAGGGTAATGACAACATACATACAAAGCCCAGGAATCATATTTTTTAATGTTCTAACCTTTGCAATCTCCTCTTAGGCCTCTGTTATGGAAGAAAGAGCAAAATATCAGCGGCTAATCTCTCCATTAAGGCCCAGCCACCTCTTCCCCAAATCATGCTCCTGTGCTTGTGTTTAGACAAATGTAGCAGCTTTCAGAACCATTAAAGGCTCAGTCCAAGAGGTAAGGATGATTATCTTATCCTTGTTGATGTCTGGAACTGGGAAGGTTACAGTCAGTTACAGTTTTTAGGTGACCTGTTATTTAATTCAACCTGCAAGTGCAGGGATTACACTATTGGGGCTAAGATTACTGTGCTTTTCAATATTATGTTATTAGCAAACCTGTGGGTGGATCTGAAAAGTGTGATAATTGTCCTGGGCCATTTCCTGGTGGGGGGCATGGTTTAGCCTAGTTTCAATACGTCACTGACTCTTAAAAAAAAACAAAAAACAAAAAACCCCAATCCCATTTTAACTGTCCTTTCTCTTGTCTGCTCCTTGCAAAATGTTTTGCATTTCTCAGGATTGACAATCAAATCATTCACTCTGGCCTTGTGGCCCTAAGCCAATTGCTCTCTAATTTACCAACCAGTAAATAATCCTTCTAATTAAAATAAATCTAATCCATTTTTCATAGGGTCAAGCCAGATTTTTTTTTAATAGTCGAGTACATATGGTAATCAAAAATGGACAATAAAACACACTATAAAAATAAGAGGTACAAATCTGCTATAAAAGTCTAAAGACTTCATTAATTCCCTTTTGAGGGAAGCCTTGAATTCATGAAGTCTTTAGACTTTTATGGAAGATTTGTACCTCCTATTTTTATAGTGTGTTTTATTGTCCATTTTTGATTACTGTATGTAATCAACTATAAGTTGACCTCATATATAAGTCAAGGGCACGTTTCGGGGCCAAAATTATGGATTTTGATATGATCCATGGATAAGTCGAGGTTAAAACCTAGGGGCATGTAATAAAGTATCTAAAGGATGAAGCAAAGGAAAACAATGCCAAAGAAATTACAAAATTTCAACAGGCATAACTGTTTGCGCTCACACTAAAGGCTGGATGGATGAGAGAGCAAAAGGGAGTGAGTGCTTCCATGACAGATTACACTCTCGTCTTACAGCAGGGGATGGTTCCTTTTATATAAGAATCAAAGTACAATACTTACATTGACCTGTGGATAAGTCAACTTAGGTTTTTGGGTTAATTTTCTGACTGAAGTTTCTAGACTTATACATGAGTAGATACAGTATATATGCCTGATGTTCACCCTTCGCTGGAAAGGGCATTATAAATAAACAATCTTCTTCTTCTTCTTCAATCTGCTCCAGGTTTTCATTTGAACTTTTAAAGGAATTATCCTGGTGTAGAATCCTACCTCAGGGTTAGCCTCTTGAATAGCTCCTTTAAAGCCTGAAACCCAGAGCAGATCCACCATTTCACTGACATGGAAGTTCCAGCTGCCATTGGTTCCACCAGGATGCTAGCTATCAGAAAGTGTTCAAGAAAGTAGAAAATATATTAAATAGAGTTTTCTGCAAAACAGTCTCATGGCCTTGCGAAAGAGGGAAAATCCTTCAACTTGCCCATGTTCAGGCCTCCCTTTGCCTTTGTTCTCGGTTCCTAGAAGATTGGTTCCCATCCTCTATTCTGTTCCGGTCTCAGACATCCACTTTCTCTCTCCTTCGAAAAGCCTTGTATTAGCTGCATATTTTGGTAAACGGTGCGACATCTGTGAACGGCTTTCTAATTGCCCCAATAAATCAGTGTGATTGGAAAATTCTTGAGATTTTTATTGGGAAGGAAATTTACAGCAATTAAAACTAATTAATTGTGAGTTTCTAGATTCATCCGAGAAAGGTTTCTGATGTCCTGATCTATTTCACTGCTGTTTCTAAGAATGCAACCTCAGCAGGAAGACAAGAATCCACTGATTTCAGGACAGTGTGGTGCTAATGATAAAGGGGCTTTGCAAATTACAGGTTTTCTTTAAAAAATGTATACAAATACTTTACTACTGACAGTTTACGTGAGGGCTGGCACATTGCATGGGGCAAGACAAGACTCATCAGTCCCAAAGTTCCCTGGGGCATAAACTAACCGGGTTGCCTTGGGCAAGCCAACATTGTCTATTTCAGTCCCTTCTCCTGCAATGTAGTAGTAATATTGATCTGCATTGCAGGGTTGTTGCAAGGATGATGACCATGAAGTGTTTTGAACATGATGAAAGTTTTAAGTTATGTACCATCCCTCTGAGGGGAAAATCCTATAGCCCCTTGGCTAGTATACCAGAAAAAAATCCACCACAGAAACTGCTGATACCAGATTTTTCCTCTTATGAATGAGTGGCATCCTCACAAAGCCAGACTGTCTTCTCTCAGCAAAATTGGGAGCTGGAGAGGAAGAATCCCTTGATATGGAAATCTCTTGTGGCATGGAGATGACTCTGGGTTCTTCCAGATAATGTCTGGAGGCTTCTTATGTCAGGTTTGGGGGGTTTTTTTTGGTGTTGCTCAAGGAGGTATCCAGTACCTCTTTGTACAATAATTTTCCCCATCTGTGCAATGGCAACTTGAGAGAGCCTAGGCACATCCCTTCTGTCAATCAGAAGTTGGCTAGTGATGGAAATGTGTCCGGACACCTTCTGTCCGCTGTTGTGGCGTTACCCGAAATGGAGTCAATAGAAAGGGATACTTACTAAAGTGACAACGGGGTGGAGGCTTCATTTGGTTGAAGATTGGGGTGGATTTACTCCATCCATTGCAGGACTGCTTCTCTATATGACAGTTCAAAGTGCTTTTCAACTAATGCATTTACGAGTTGATCATGTAATGCCTTGGCTGTTAGGGTTTCTTTTTAAAGAGGAAAAAGAATAAATCTTCTCCAAATCAGATAATCATTTTTAAAAATATCTGCCCTGTGACTTACATTGCTTTTATTCATCACATTCCACATCAGGGAGGGGTGTGAGGTTGGGGAGGGGGGGAGCTGTGGAAAAATAGAAAAATATACCAACCCCCTGCTTGCATCAAAAGCAGAAATAATGGGTTGAAAGTACTTAAAAGCTTATGGGTAGGAAAACTTAAAACTGGATGGATTCAGCTCAAATCCTATCAGATTTTCTTGGTTCTCATAAACCTTTAATCAGCTCCCAGGAGGCATATTTGCTAAACATAAAACAAGCGATTAGAAAACACACAAACTACTGGCATTACACTAGCAAATTGGGAGCTTTTGACTTCAGCCTCATTTAAGAATGGGACTTTAGGAGTTGAACTAGACGCTACAAAGAACACAGGGCCTGAAATTGAACATCACAGTCTTGGAATTAAGTTTCACTTTCCTACAATATCTAGTTGAATTTGTGCTTTTTTTTTTTTTTTTGAGCTAGTATGTAAAAGTATTTCTTTGCTGTAAACTCATGCATGATTTGGCAAATTACAAGCATGAGCTAAGACACTACATCATCTTTGCACAGTGTAAATCTGCTGCTTACATAGTTGCAGTCGCGCAACACTCTCCTTCTGCACACTGATATTATGCAACTGGCTGCATAATTTGCAAATGTGCTTGCTCTTTCCATCATGTGGTACACTGGAGGCACTGACTGACATCTTCCCAATTGCATGTACAACAATCACTGGAAGAAATATTGGACACTACACTTGTGCTCTAAAAATGAAATGCACAGATATAGGATGAGAGACACCTGGCTTGAGAGCATTACATGTGAAAGGGATCTGGGAGTCTTAGTAGACCAACAACTGAACAAGAGTCAGCAATGTGATGTAGCAGCTAAGAAAACCAATGTAATTCTAGGCTGCATCAATATGTGTATAATGTCTAGATCGAGGGAAGTAAAAGTACCATTCTATTCTGCTTTGGTCAGGCCTCACCTGGAGTACTGTGTCCATTTCTGATCACCACAATTCAAGAAGAATGTGGACAAGCTGGAGCGTGTCCAGAGGAGGGCCACCAAAATGGTGAAAGGTCTGGAAACCATGCCTTATGAGGATCAACTTAGGAAGCTGGGTATGTTTAGCCTGGAGAAGAGAAGGTTAAGAGGTGATATGATAGCAATGTTTAAATATATGAAGGGAGGTCGTATTGAAGAAGGAGTAAGTTTGTCTTCTGCTGCTCCAGAGACTAGGACATGAAGCAATGGATTCAAACTATGGGGAAAGAGATTGCACCTAAACATTAGGAAGAACTTTCCATGGTGAGAGCTGTTCGACAGTGGATCATGCTACCTTGGAGTGTGCTGATGTCTCCTTCTTTGGAGGTTTTTAAACAGATGCTGGCTGTCGATCTGTCAGGAGTGCTTTGATTGTGTATTCCTGCATGGCAGCGTGGGATTGGATTGGATGCCCCCCATGGTCTCTTCCTAATCTATGATTCTATGATTCTATACACTTGAAGAATTCTGCCTACATAACTGTTACCTGAATACAGACATTATGCCAAGGCCAAAATGTACAACTGCGTGGATAAGAAAACTTACCATGGATCCTAAGGCAGCCGTGATCTTAAGATGCATTTACATAACAATAGTGGCAGGTTGCTTTCATGTCACTGGAGTGGTGAATCCAGGGGTCAACCAAAACTTTAAAGGATTGATCTACAGAGTCTTATTTATTTATTTATTTATTTAGAAGATAGAGTTCACCAACTTGGAGGAGTTCCTTTAAAATTCAGGCTAAAACTCAGAGCAAAAGAGGGCATATTTTGAAAGAGAATTCTAAAACATCAGGACTGCCACAGAGAAAGCCCTGCTCTTGGTGAAGGTAAATCTACCTGACTGGTCAGAAGAAATTGAATTCTGGGCTGTTCAAAATGTCCTGACATCATGATGATGAATAATGTGTGTCATTTCAACAAGCAGTGAGGCTTCCCCAACTTATAATTATTGTTATTCAAAATTAACATACCAAATCAGAACCTGAATTTAAAGTATAAAAATATGCCAGTTTTCTCTAGATTTATTGATAACTCTTACAGTTGTATTTTTAAAAATCAACAGGTATTAAATGCCAGACCTTATGAGATGTTAGTACAAAATACACCATGTATCACCAATGAAGTTTCAGATTCTAATGCAACCACATATTTGCTCTAAAATCAGTCAAAAATTATATAAAATTCCATGTTGCTACTTTAATCACGTCAGAGGCTAAATATGTTTGTGATTCAAATTTCAACTGTTGTGAAATACCAGCAGTCAAATATCAGATATTGAGCTCAAATATCATAGGATGCCCATTAAGATTTTAAACATCCCACAAATATTGTATATACAGAAAACATACAGTGAATATTTGGCACCAAAATGATGCTAATTTTGCAGGAAATTTGGGGAATAAATAAATCAGGCACCTGCTAGAAGATGGTCATGTCTGTCATATGTGCCATGACTCTGAAATAATTGCTTTAGGTATCGTTAAATTTTTTTAGAAGGTTTTGTAGTTTCACTGTCTTATACAGTAGGTTGTCTGCAAGAACTGTTCCTTGGGTATTTGGGGAAATTGCATAGGATTGCATTATCCCAGTGCCTGCCGTATTTCTCTGCCATAAGATAACCTTATAATTCCTAATGCTCAATGTCTGCTGGAGGATTACCATTTGCTAATGTAATAGAATCGGTTGTGGACTGAGGCACAGAAGAAGTGGGAGAAGAAACCAATATTTCAAGTAAAATAGGTCAGAAAACATATTTTGACAGAAACGTCCCCCCTCCCTGAAGTCTTGCTATATTAAAAAGCTCTTTTCAGAAGGTTTTCCCCCCCTTCATTTTACACATATCAAATTTTTATTATACATTATTATTCATTCATCAAAGGATATGCTTGTATTCTGGTTTCTGGAAACATCATCTGTAAAAGGTGCTGTTTCTGCAAAGCTGTGAAACACTTCCTTGTGGCGTGTGATACGGGAGTGTTGAGTGATTACACCTCTGGGGTTACTTATGCTACAAAGATTAATTTTGTGTTAGAAAGATTTGTATTTGTAGATGAACATGTTCTGTGATGAGGAATTTAACTGAGGGTTAAATGCCACCTTGAATCCTGGTTTGGGGAAAGAAAGTGGGGTATAAATAAAGTTGACAACAACAACAACAACCTGTTGGATATTGTGTACTTTCACCATTGCAAAAAATATTTGTATTCTGAATTTGAACATATAAACATTTGCTATCTTTCATCCAGTGGTCAAATGATCTTACTGTTTGAGCTACTTATCAATGTACATTTAGAGATGTCAACTTCAAGAAAGTGGAGTTTTGAAATAGGGTCAGTTTATATCAGTATATATGTCATCCTACACATTTCCCTTCCTTCCTTCCTTCCTTCCTTCCTTCCTTCCTTCCTTCCTTCCTTCCTTCCTTCCTTCCTTCCTTTTTCCTCCTCTCCTAGGCTGCACTGCAGAAATAATGCAGTTTGACACCACTTTAACTGCTGTAGCTCAGTGCTCTGGAATCCTGGAATTGTAGTTTGTTTTGGCACCAGAACTCTCTGACAGAGAAGACTAAACAGCTCACAAAATTAAAAATCCCAGGATTCCATAGCATGAGCCATGGTCGTCAAACTGCATTATTTCTGTAGTGCAGATTGGCTCTGAATCTTTTGTGTTCCTTTTCATTGTCATCATACTCTTAAAAGCCAATAAAAGTAATTTTTAAAAAGGGCAACAAAGCCCACAATGCATTTCTGCTACAAGGAGTCAGGGCTAGAATTCACATGGGACCTTATCCCACGGGGCCAAAAGCAGCAAGAATCCACTAAGAATCAGGTGCTATAGCGCTATAGTGTTCCGGGTGATCACGCGACGTCGCTCAGAATCCGCTAAGAATCAGGCGCTATAGCGCTATAGTTTTCCGTGTGATTACACGACGTCGCTCAGAATCCAGCAAGAAACCGCTCGGAATGCAGCATCATTCGCATTCTTTTGAATGTCGGTTTCAGCGGGCATTGCAATAGCGCGAGCTGATCCATAGCGCTATTATAGCGCTAGCGCCATATTTATACTAGTGCTATAGTACTGCAATGATGCTCATATCGCTTTCTTGCCACTTTTGAGAGCAGCGTGGGATAAGGTCCATGGACAGTTACATCTTTGTAAGTGGACTTATATCAGCAGGAAATAGAACTGAGCCATTGTGTAATGTCCATATTCAGCAAAGGAAAGGGCTGCCATTACTAAACTAAAGAGGGAAGCCAATGAAGTGACCAATGTGCAACAGGATCAATACACAATTGGACCGATGCACAATGGGACCTATGCACAACAGATCTGATACACATTGGGACACTCTTGTCTGATAGGCATCTTTACAATTCACTAGCAGGGTTTTTAAGCATTTCTTCTACACAGCTAAGTATATATAAAGTCACGTAACACAGACCATGATAGAGAATTCCAGACAAGGTACAATTTAGAAATACAAAATCCATGACGCAGCAAGATTGTGAGCAAGAAACACATGCACAAAGCCAACAATGGAGCATAGATGAAATGAGAAATGGTTAACGCAGGATGTTATCTCACAGTGCAACTCAAAAAGCAAAATGGATTTCTGAGACAAATCTGCTGGAAAACAGCCAGAAAAACACACCATCTTGTTTTCTCTCTGCATACCCATGTCATTTGTTTTAAAAGTGCTTTTGAATTCAAAGCTTTTGGCTTGATGATATGGTTACAACTGCTGGCTGGCTCTATTTTTAGCCAGACAAATTGTTTTGTTCAGGGCCCAAGAGGACTTCTTTGGATGCTTTCAGGAAACAAACAAACAAACCCCAAACCATCTGAGCTTGGCAAAAGCAATTTACCCCTCCATTCCCAAATAAAGTGACAACATGAATGAAGGCAGACCTTGGAAATATTATCAGGAATGGCTAACATGTTAGCATTAGTTGTTACTTTTGAAATGTATGCATTAAGTGAATGTTGGTTGTAATTTGTGGCAAATACATGCAACAACAACAATGGCTGGCATTTTCCTTGGGACTTCATAAATGGCCTTGCCTTGCACAAAGTTTAGTTGAACAGTTTGGCAAAGTCCGTATTGACTTAGGGGCAGCCATGACTTTACGAAGTAGGTGCATCAGTTGCACAATGATTTCCGGTGGAGTGATTTATACACAATGGCCCAACGTTCAGTGGGTATTGATGTCCATTTTGGTGGCAGCGGAGGGATAAGTAGAACCCCCACAGTATGGCCAGGTAAAATTTGACTCTGATTAAGGTAGAATTATTAATGAGAATTCTAGACAAACTAGGATACACTGCAGGAGTTTGCTTTTGCCTAAGCCTACTGGGAAGGGAATTCCAAAAGAAAATCAGCATGTGCTTTGTAGACTACAGCAAAGCCTTTGAAAGCATAGATCATGAAAGGCTATGGAATGCCCTTAAAGACATGGGAGTGCCAACACATCTGATAGTCCTGATGAGGAATCTGTACTCAGGACAAGAGGCTACTGTTAGAACAGACAACGGAGAAACAGAATGGATCTCAATTGGCAAAGGAGTCAGACAAGGCTGCATCCTTTCACGCTACCTGTTCATCTTGTATGCAGAACATAAGAAAAGCAGGGTTGGACACAGAAGAAGGAGGAGTGAAAATAGGACGAAGGAATATCAACAATCTCAGATATGCAGATGACACTATAGTACTAGTACTAGCAGAAAACCTCACAAACCTGTACTAAGGAACATCACAGAAGAAAGTGCAAAGGCAGGCTTAATGTTAAACATAAAGAAAACAAAAATAATGATCACTGAGGATCTTCACACATTCAAATGAGACAAGGAAGAAATAGAAATAGTAAAAGAATTCTCATACCTGGGATCAAGTATTGATAGAAATGGTGACTGCAGTCAAGAAATCAGAAGAAGACTACGAATAGGGAGAGTGGCTATGAAAGAACTAGAAATTATTCTAAAATGCAAAGATATACAACTCAGCACAAAAGTTAGACTCATACAAGCCATTGTATTCCCTATTACCATGTATGTATGTGAGAGCTAGAAAGTCAAGAAAGAGGATAGGAAGAAAATCAATGCATTTGAGATAATGTGGTGCTGGAGAAGAGTGCTGAGGATCCCATGAACAGCCAAAAGGACAAACAAGTAGATCCTAGAACAGGTCAAGCCAGAAACCTTCCTGGAATCCAAGATGGCCAAACTGAGGCTGTTGCATTTCGGACATATCGTGAGAAGAGATGACTCTTTGGAAAAAAACTATAATGCTGGGAAAGGTGGAGAGAAGTAGGAAGAGAGGAAGGCCACATGCCAGATGGATGGACTCTATGAAGGAGGTCACTTTGGGTATTAAGGGCTTGCAGGAATTAAGCAGAGCAGTGGAGGGCAGAGGGTCTTGAGATGTCTCATCCATAGGGTTGTCATGGGTTGAGATTGACTCGAGGGCAGTTAACAACAACTGGGAAGGGCAAGATTCTGCCCCCTCTTGTCCTCTTCACCTCCTGAGTTGAGTGCAAAGTCTAAACTCAGTCTAAAGCCATTGCAGTCTAAAGCCATAAGCTGAGGAAGAGAGAGAATCTGGGACATTTTTAAAACAGCTGGAAAAGTGGGACAACAGAGGATTGAGACTGTCCATGCCAAATCTGGATAGTTGGAGGATATGTCCTACGGCATTCTGGGATTTGCAGTTTTGTTGTTGTGTATTTTCAAGTCATTTGGACTTATGGCAACCCTAAGGTGAACTTATCAAGGGGTTTTCTTGGCAAGATTTGTTCAGTGGAGGTTTGTCATTGCCCTCCCCTGAGAGAGTGCGACTTGCTCAAGGTCACCCAGTGGGTTTCATGGCCAAGCTGTGAATCGAACCCTGGTCTCCAGAATCATAATTCAACACTCAAACCATTATGCCACATTGTCTCTCGATTTGCAGATTTTTTTGGGGGGGGGGGTAGGTAATTTAGAATTCTCAGCCAGAGAGCTGTAGTGTCTCACCAGACTACAAATCCCAGGATTCCATTGGATGTTGCCATGGAAGATAAAGGTGGAATCATAGCCCTGTAACTGTGCAATGTGAAAGGGCGTCTGATCTGTGCTAGTGAAACTTCTGCTTGACTAGACTGGACTGAGAGATCACGAGTAACATGTGCTCTTGCTTTGTGGATTTGAAAAGTGATGGGAAGCCTTGCTGAATGTAGTAAAGTGACAATCTCATTGGTAGACTGTAGAAGACTGGAGTCAGTCCACTTTTTGATTTAGACTAAAATCATCAAGCCACAGTAGCTTTTAACATGCATCGTTTGACAGTACCAAAAACAGTCCCTTGCAGCCTTAGGTGAAATTATGATAACAAGAGGGAGAGAAAGAAAAAAAGCTATTACTGACACCATGCTTTCATTATGCAAATGATATTAAGATAGGCTGTTCAGATTGCCTGTGGCTATGCTATAATCTCCATGCAGTGATTATAATGTGTCAAACTTAGTCATTTTGATTATGACATGTTAATTACATGCCATCCTCATGCAGACATGAATATTACTCGCAGTCAAAAGAAAACCACAAATTGGGGGCATTGATTGTTCTGTTTTGTTTGGTGTGGGTTACCCCCCCCCTTGTTGTTGATACTGTTGTTGATGAAATGGATTGAAAGATAAAGAGCTTTGTAATATTGGCAAAGTCATTAAAGAGAATCCAAACTTGGCAAGGCTTTGTGTAAATTGTTCAGTGTAGCCAGATCTAGGCATGGACAAGTCTGTCGATTTTGTTTGCTCTCTGTTTTTCTCTTCTTAAGGCCCTCTTGTCCCACTTTTGCATTTCTTTTAAAAATCCATAGAAGAGTTTCCACGCATTTGGGCACACATTTCTCCTAACAGATACCATTTTGTGAACATATTTGCTACATGTGAAAGATGAGACCCTACATCAGCATACTCTCCAATATTTCACAGATGAAAACCAGGACCTGCATAGCCAAGCAACACCAGAGTGTGGTCAAGATGGCAAATGCTATTAATGAAGAATACATGAGCTAGAAAAGGTTGCAGCAGTTTGTTTTTACCTTAGCCCACTAGGAAGGGCAAGATTCTTCCCTCTGTTCCTCGCTCTCATCTGCTGAGTTGAGTACAAACGGCGTTTGCACTCTGAACTCGGTTTGCAGAAACTGAAGTAAACTGAGGATAAAGGGCAATAGTGGGAGGAGAAGACAGAAACTGGGCTATTTTAAAAGCTGCTGAATATGTGAGATGGCGGAGGATTACAGTGAGCCCTCTGCATTTGCTGAGCTTATGGGATCAGGACCTCATGAAAGTGGGAAAATTGCAAATAAAAAAAAAATCACTATTGTTTTCCATAAGAAAACACACCTGTCTAGGAATTTCTAGGCCTTCCGGCGCAACTCTATGGTCAACATTCAGCAGACGTTGTCCGTAGAATCATGCTGGAGGATTGACAAATACCTGGAGAAGTGTTTTCTTCTTCTAGGAATCTCTAGGTACTCCATTGTGATACCATTATGTCTTGCAGAGTTGTGCTGGAGGACCTAGATATTCCTAGAGAGTGCATGTTAATCAAATCCACCGATAATCAGATCCACAAAAGTCAAAGCCACAGATGTGGAGGGCTGACTGGAATTGGAACTGTCCCTGGCAAATCAAGACAATTGAAAGGTTACATAGCATAAATTTTCACATAGGGGAGTAATGTATTGATTGTGCCATGCAACACTAGTGAGGAATGGTAGTGTTGCAAAACTGGACCCTTCCAATGTACAGCCAAATGGACAACCAAATGTATATATGCATACTCATGGACTGCTATGCATATCAATGCCCATCTGTATGCACATTGACATCCATGTACAACTATGCTCTATGTGGACATTTCACATCAGACAAAAAAAATATGTAATCGCTTCCCGGGGGTGGTGGTGGCTTAGACATGTTGAAGACATCAAAATTGTCCTGTTGAGGCATTTTTAATAGTGCAAAAAATGGTTGGGCAGGTAATTGCATGTTCTCAAGTTTTGAAAGTGCAGTCTGCAGTGCAGCCAATTCTTCTCCAGGCACAAACACAGCCCCTTTGCTCATTTTGTACTTGGTAGGTGGGGAGTTTATGTGCCACGCATACATTCAAGGCTATGGTGCCTGTTCCATGTTCAGTCATGCCATAGTGGAGTCCAGGCCATGCCAATGCAACCCTGACCCCCCACTTTTTGAAAATTCTTTGTTCAGGCTGTTTTTGTTCTCAAAATCGCCATAAAAACACCCACACTGCTGCACATCACAAATTCTCTGCCCACTCTCTTTGCCTCTTCCAAATCTCACCATGCTAGGATTGTTGTTGACAACGATTTATGGAAACCTTATGAGTAAGGGAACTCCATGTCTCTATGTTATCAACAGTCTTGCTCAATTCCTTTCAACCCCACCCCCCCAAACCCTCCCCCAAATGGCATAGGTGATGCCACATCATTTCCAGTTTCAGCACCGCAATTGCAGGGTGAACTGCTAGGTGGTTTAAAAGGGCTGCAGTGGTGGTTTAAAACGGCTCACACACCTGGTCCAGTTGCCCACTCCAAATGATTGTAAGATCTTGGCCATAGAATTCTGTCAAGCCATTTGCACTAATATGACACTCTTTGTTTTGAAGATGAACACATTTACTGTGGCATGGATCCCTCTGGCTGTGATTGGACAGTGTAAGAGTTCAGGAGGCAGCTCAGGAATCAAGACTTTTGCTGTGTTAACTTCTCCGAACAGCCACTCCATGGGTGGTGAATGGTAAGGAGGGAGCAGAGAAGCATGATCTCTCTTTGCCCCATTGCCAGACATAGACTAATAATAATAATAATAATAATAATAATAATAATAATAATACATTTTATTTTTAACCTACCTCTCTGCTAGGCAACCGGGGCTGCATACAACAGATTAAAACAATACATGGATAAAACACACCAATCAGCATTGATTCCCCTAACCCACCACACTGGTTCTTGGCCATGAAGTAGCTGCCCATAAATACTGTGGCAATTCTCTCTCAGCCTCAGTGATGATGATTGTCTTATCTGATTGAGTGACAGTACTCTCTTGCATCCCTGTTTTCATGACCTTGGACTAGCTACATTTTGGACTACTCTGTTTACTCCTTGCTTGCTCATGTAACATGATAACATCCGCTGAGGTCTTGTCATATGGTCATTGAGCTGCCTCTGGCTTTAGGGCTGCTCTGAGAAGAATAGATGCTATTCTGGTGCCCTGTGGAACATGGAACAGGGTGCCCTAACTGCTCCCCTGGACCACTCAGATGAGGAGATAGAGGAGGTAGATTGCCAGGAATCTGCAGCTCCTGATAGTGGAGCTCTCTCTGAGTCTGATGTGACGGGGTCTGGGGCACTAGGGGACTCTGTTCCTCAGCAGGAGTTGACAGAGGCTGCAGACACTGAAGATCCATCCTTTGTTGAGCACCAGAGAGAGAAACACTGATCCCAGTGCCTGTTAAGAAATTGACATGATTAGACACTACTTAGACACCTGTGACCTTGAAGTTGTTGTTGTTGTTGTTGTTGTTGTGTGCCTTCAAGTTGTTTCTGATTTATGTTGACTCTAAGGTGAACCTATCATGGGGTTTCATGGGGCTGAGAGCATGTGACTTACCCAAGGTCACCTGGCAGGTTTCCATGGCTGAGCGGGGAGTCAAAGTATTAGTTGCACACCCAAAACACTACACCACACTGGTTCTTGGCCATGAAGTAGCTGCCCATAAATACTGTGGCAATTCTCTTTCAGCCTCAGTGCTGATGATTGTCTTATCTGATTGACTGGCAGTACTCTCTGGCATCCCTGTTTTCATGACCTTGGACTAGCTACATTTTGGACTACTCTGTTTACTCCTTGCTTGCTCATGTAACTGGACTTTAGACCCACTGTAGTTACTTTTGGACCAGCTGATGATCACCTTGTGCTTCTCCCCTTATCTTGCTCAAATGAATTGGACTGAACCAGGGGTAGGCAACCTAAGGCCTGGGGGCCAGATGCGGCCCCCCCAAGGCCTTTGGACCGGCCCCAGGCTGGTCCTGCCACCGCCGCCACCGCCCCCCATGATGATATTGATTATTGTTGTTATTACTTGTTCTTGGGGTTTTCTTGGCAAAATCTCCATAGGGGTTTCGCCGTGGCTTTTCTGGGGCTGAGAGAGTGTGCATGCATATTTCTTTATTATTTTAATATTTATTTATTTGTTTTTAGTGCTTCAGCCCCCCAATTGTCTGAGGGACAGCAACCCGGCCCCTTGCTCAGAAAGGTTGCCTACCCCTGGACTGAACTGTTTGCCCAACAGCATTTATACACCAACCATCTGCTCCCTTGAGCACTTGCTGACTTGTGTTCAGGACAGAGAATTCCAGTCTCTGCAACAACCAAAAATAGTCATATGACAGTGTAAGATAAGGTTATGCTTGTATATGACACTAACTGGTTGCTGTCTTTTGTGTACAAGAGTCAGCAGTGATGTATTTAAGTCTCTCCCTTCCAGTCTCAAGTCAAGTCTCAAATCCTTGCAAGATACAGTGTACCCTTGGTATCCGTTGGGGTTTCGTCACAGGACCTCCCATGGATACCAAAATCTGTGGATGCTTAAGTTTCATTAAATACAAAGACATAGTACAATGCTATCCCTTATATAAAATGGCAAAAATCAAGGTTTACCATACTTTTTGGAATTTATATATTTTGTGAATATTTCCAAGCTGTGGATGCTTGAATCAGTGGATAAAGAATATGTGGATACAGAAGGCAAATTGTACTTTCAAGTCAAGTCTCAAGTTGAGTCTCAATTCTGGGAGCCAACTTTAACAGAAAAAGAGGAGGTGGTGTGTGTGAATGGACGTTATCACACGCGGGTCTCAAAGCGGCAAGAAAGCGGTATGGAATCAATCCAGAACTATACCGGTATAGACCCCACAAGACGGAAATTGCTATCAGACGCAACTAGCATCATTCTGCAATGAATGAAAGCAGCATCATTGCGGTATCATTCTGGTCACGCAAATGTAATTCCCCAGGAAACCGGCATTCAAAAGAACGGGGATGATGCCGCATTGGGACGGGGATGGGACAGGGTTCTCTGTGACGTCATGTGAACACACGGGAAAAGGAACCGCATTGGGACGGGGATGGGACGGGGTTCTCTGTGACGTCATGTGAACACACGGAGAAAAAAAACGCAATGGGACGGGGATGGGATGGGGTTCTGTCTGCTTTAGACCCCGTGTGATAAGGTCCTGTGTGTGTGTGTGTGTGGAGTTTCAATAACTAGAAAATCAATATGATGGATCCTTCTAAACTTCTTTTCCCCCCAGGAGCAGCAGCAGACAAGCCTTGCCCACAGAGCTTAGGGTGCATTTGTTTCTTGGAAGCAAAATGGACAGCAAAGTTGTTAGGCAGTGGGCTGTTTGAGGTCTATCCAGCAGTCTGTCTCTGCTGCATATGAGAGGAGCTTTGAAAACTAGCTTTAGAGGGATTATCCTTCTACCTCAAGCAACCCATTACCTAACATGTTTGCTCTCCTTTTCCCCTCCAAGAAACAAATGTGCCCCAAGCTCTCTTCCTGCTGTTGCTCCTAGAAAAAAAGAACTTTAGTAGGAACCTATTTTCCTATTTTCATCAAAGATAAGACTGTTAGGTAGACTTTAATGCTGGTCGCCAAACCCAGGAATATCAAACATTATGGGGTATCTGTGTTGACCATTCAGCAAATTAAAATAAATAAATAAATAAATAAATAAAAATAAAAATAAAAATCCATCAGTGATACCTTTATTGGCCAACCAAAATACACAATATACTTGTTGCAAGCTTTTGAAGTTCCACGGGCTCCATGGGCTTCTTCTCCTGTTACAAACCGAACAGGAGAAAACAATTGGAGATGTTAGATGCCTACATGTTGTTTCAGTCTTTAGTTAAGATGGTATATGGTGGGGAGGATATTTTTTGTAGGCAGGCTTCTCCTCTTTCTGGCCCTGTGGCTATAGGGAGATTTGCAAAGTCCAGGAAATGTAAAATCCATATGCATCTCAACAGGGACCCCTCTTTTGCAATCCAATATGTCTCAATGGATTCCTCAAGAAGTCTCCATGTTTTTGCATCAGGAATATTTTGGTGGATGTAGAGGTAAAACATGTGAATTCAGTCCAAATTTATATAAAGTATATTGTGCATTTTGGTTGGCCAATAAAGGTATCACTAATGGATTTTTGTTTGAATTTGCTAAATGGCCAACATAGATACCCCTGAATGTTTTCTGTATTGTGAGATACATCTGCATTGTAGCTGCAACAGGGGAACCAGGAAGAATAATAGCCTGATGACTGGGAACTTCAACCAAGGTAAAAAAAAAAATCTTCTTAAATTTGGACTGAATTTGCATGTTTTATCTCTATAGCCACCAAAATATTCCTGATGCAAAAACATGGAGACTTCTTGAGGAATCCATTGTTCTCTGCCACAAAGAGGCTTGTGGCCTCACTGGAATGGAGACATATTGGATTGCAAAAGAGGGGGCTCTGTTGAGATGGATTTTAAATTTTAAATTCCCTGGACTTTGGACTTTGGAAATCTCCCCATAGCCACAACATCCTACCTCTAAGGCCCCTGAGGCCCCCCACTGAAGCAGAAAGACCCCAGGCTATCACCGGCAAAAGAAAGGTGAAGCCGCAGGTCTTCCCCTCTTGGCCACCTGGCTTGCAATGGCTGGGGCCACGTGGCGTCGGGTTATAAAGGCCCAAATCCCTCCCCCAAATCCCACGACATTATGCAAGGGTGGGACTTCCTGCCGCTCTGACCAATCATGGCACCGGCCTCCCTAAAATGGCCGGTGCAACAGGCAACCGCTCCCGACGAGTCAGGGGTGCTTTGTTGTTGTTTTGTTGTTGTTGTTATTGTTGTGTGCCTTCAAGTTGTTTCCCTAAGACAAACCTATCCTGGGGTTTTCTTGGAACATTTCTTCAGAGGAGGTTTGCCATTGCCATCCTCTGAGGCTGAGAGAATATGACTTGCCCAGGGTCACCCAGTGGGTTTCCATGGCTGAGCCAGGATATTCATAAGTACTATATTGTTCACATTTATTGTTTCTTTGCTTTTTTTTTTTTTTAAAAAATGGACATGCTCTTAATTGCTTCTAACTATAGTGATCGTTTAATTATATATTTTAAGATTTTTACATGATGTAAACTTGATGTAAACACAGACCTTGAACACCTACTAAGGAAGATCAAAGAAGAAAGTGCAAAAGCAGGCTTAATGCTGAACACAAAGAAAACAAAAACAATGACCACCGAGGACCTTCACAAGTTCAACCTAGACAATGAAGAAATAGAAATAGTAAAAGAATTCCCATACCTGGGATCAAACATTGATAGAAACGGGGACTGCATTCAGGAAAGCAGAAGAAGACTATGAATAGGGAGGGTGACATTGGACGTTATCACACGCGGGGTCTCAAAGCGGCAAGAAAGCGGCATGGAATCAATCCAGAACCATACCGGAATAGACCCCGTAGCTTCAGACAAGAAAGCAGCATCATTCCGGTATGGTTCTGGATTGATTCTGGTCACAGCAAGATGTAATTCCTCAATGAAAGAGGAATTGCAAAGAACGGGGATGATGCCGCAATGCGCCGGGGATGGCACTGGATGGGGCGGGGTTTGCTGCAACGTCGTTTGAACACAGGGGCAAAGGATCCGGAATGGGATGGGGATGGTACGGGGATGGGACTGCTTTAGACCCCGTGTGATAACGTCATATGAAAGAACTAACAAAGATTCTAAAATGCAAAGATATACAACTCAAGACAAAAGTTAGAATCATACAAGGCATTGTATTCCCTAATACCATGTATGGATGTGAGACCTGGACAGTTAAGAAAGATGATAGGAAGAAAATAAATTTCTTTGAGATATTGTGGTGCTGGAGAAGAGTGCTGAGGATCCCATGGACAGCCAAAAGGACAAACAAATGGGTCCTAGAGCAGATCAAGCCAGAAACCTCCCTGGAAGCCAATATGACCAAACCGAGGCTTTCGTACTTCGGACATATCATGAGAAGGGAGGACTCTTTGGAAAAAACAATAATGCTGGGGAAGGTGGAGGGAAGTAGGAAGAGAGGAAGGCCACATGCCAGATGGATGGACTCTTTGAAGGAGGTCACTTTGGGTATGAAGGGGTTGCAGGATTTAAGCAGAGTAGTAGAGGAGGTCTTGGAGATGTCTCATTCATAGGACCGCCATGAATTGAGATCAACTCAAGGGCAATTAACAACAAAAAATATTTTACTGTATCTGTTGTAATAGGTTGCCTTGAATCTCAGAAGTGGATATAGAAATGAAGAAAGGAAGGAAGAAGAAAGAGAAAGAGAGAAAGAGAGAATTTTCCATATGCTTTTTATATATATAAAAAAGGATGAGTACTTAAACACATGAGTCCTTAATGTAACCTGAAGTGGGCATAGGTTTACTCCTTTCTAGCATCTTCTAAGCCCAAACCTGTTTGTGTTTTGGATCTTCTTAACAGGTATTTTGCTCTTTCTTTGCAGATGTACATGCACATATTCTATAGCACACTAATATCTTTTAAGAATCTATAGTTCTTTTGTGGCTTGGCACTCTTGTGGGGTGGAGGATGTACAATTTCAGCAGAGATGGTTCAATAAAGTATTCCCTGATGATGAAATGTGTCATTAAATATAGAAATAGATCCAGCACAGACCTAGTCTATAGAGATTCCCTTGAATGGGGATATCTAGGCAAGAAAAAGAGGCTGAATTACCGAAATACCTCAGTACATGCTGGATGGGAGTGGGGGTAGATCTTCACCAGGGAGCAACACTTAAAGTAGACATATAAATAGCTGGCATTCTGGCTCGGCTGATTAAATTGGAATAAATAAGCCTCACTAAAAGCAATCTGCAAATACATCAGATTCCTGCATTCCTGTATGGTGTTTACTAATGTTGCAAAGGTATCTAAAGGAAAGTGTAATCTTTGATAATTAATTGCACAGTAGTACTTTTCCAATGATGTGGAATTTAGCCATTAAAAAAAAAAAACAAGAACAAAGCAAAACACAGCTGCTTTAAAAAAAACACCCAACAACCACAGGGAATAGCTCCTGAGCAAATCATTTTGTCTATTATTACATTTATTTAAAGCTAGTTTCTGTATCAAGGAGCCAGGGAGTAACTTTAAGTGCAAGGAATTACAGAGTGCCACCTTGTTAGTGAATGGCAAAGCCAAATGTGCACACACATTTGCTTACGCAGTACACACTGATGCATAAGGCACCACATGTATCCATGTGCACCATGCACAGTGTGTAATCTGCATTGGTGTGTACTGTAGATTTCATGCACAATGGCACTGGATGTGCAGCTCCACTTCTGCAACCTTGAACTGAATCCACATGGAACAAAATGTGCCACTGCTACTGTAAGGAATATATTCAATAAGATTCTGGTGTAATTTTATGTAATACAGTGGAACCTCTACTTACGAATGCTTCATCCTACGAAA
>CM034703.1:12649242-12659904 GCA_020142125.1 Phrynosoma platyrhinos | reverse complement strand
ATGGCTGCTGGAACAAATTAATTTCGTAAGTAGAGGTTCCACTGTACATGCTGCATAGTATTTATATTATAATTGTTGTTGTGTGCTTTCAAGTCATATCTGACTTATGATGACTGTAAGTCAGGGGTTTTCTTGACGAGTTTCATTAGAGGGGGTTTGTCATTGCCATCCTCTGAGGCTGAGAGAGTGTGACTTGCCACTCAGTGGGTTTAAATGGCTGAACCAGGATTCCAACCCTTGTCTCCAGATTCCCAGTCCAACGCTCAAAACACTACATCATGCTGGCTCTTTTACAAAAATATCTTTATTTGCCATAATTAAAATACATGATCTTTCATGTAACAAATGTTACACATCGTACATCCTATAACCTTACAGTATGTCATACAACCTTACAATGTGTCAGACCAGCATCATACAAAACATCATACAACCCTCACCAGTCCCTAATGTCGTATGCTCAGATATCATATATTTGTTATTCTCCATATATCATTTGTCACACACCTAACACTATACTCATATTCCGCTGCTCCTTCTAACATTTCTCATTCTCTCTATTGTCCCTCTTGTACCTTCTTCTTTCCACCCATACCTCTATCAGTACTCATGTGTTTTCTTTCCAATCCTTCTTTACCTTCCACACCTTTTATCCCTCTACATCACATTCCTCTACCCCCTATGCTGGCTCTTATGTTATGATTACCTGATTCCAGAGTTTTATTCTGGAAGAAATTTTGTTACATGTATACTCCATCCTTCCTCCAAGGTGATTAAGGTGGTGGATGTGGCCTTCTTGTCAATCACTGTAAGAGGGAAGTTTGTAAAGTTTAGGATTAAAGATAATGACTGACCCAAGGTCATCCACTGATCTTGATGGCAGAATAGATACAGAGTCAGAAAAGTCTGATGCAGAAAAGTCTATCAAGAGGAATGCCCAGATTGAGAGAAGTAATAAGACATACTCTGTTTTGTTCAGACTTCACCTGCATTTCTCAGCACAGCGGATTCACATGGTCATTGACAAGCTGAAACATGTCCAGAGGAAGGTGACCAAGTTAGTAAAGGGTCTAGGAGCTGGGTATGTTCAGCCTGGAGAGGTGATAGCCATCTTGAAATACCTGAAATGCCTGTGGAAGTACATGTGGAAATACCTGTGGACAATTATTTTTACTGTTCCAGAGATTAGGACATGGAGCAAGGGATTCAAACTACAGGAAAAGAGATTCCACCTCAACATCAGGAAGACCTTCCTGAAAGCAAGAGCTGTTTGACAATGGAAATATGCTGCCTTGGAGTGTGGTGGAGTCTCTTTCTTTGGAAGTTTTTAAACTGAGGCTGGATGGTAGTGTTTTGATTGTGTATTTTTGCATAGGAGAATGGTTTGACCGGATGGCACTTGGGCTCTCTTTCATTTCTATGATTCTATGAGCAGGGAAACCAAGGGGACAGTGATATTTAATAGAGCATGGGATGACTCCTGACCTTGGTATATAGCCAGCTTTCAAAATATTGACTGATTGTACCTTGCTCCCTAGACTCAGAGATGCACAGTACTTAACTTTTGCTTTATAAAACCCACAAGAGTCCACAACTGACTTCCCAAGCCCAAATCCAATGAATTTTGCTCTCATCTCAGTAAAAACTCTCTGATAATTTGCAGAACAGACTTCTCTGGTGTTAGGCTCATGTACGCCCAGCAAATCCCTGGCTCCTTAGAGATGACGTTAACTTTACACCACTCTTTCCATGGAAGCAGAATTGGGCCCAGCTAGTGTAAATCTCCCTCCCTCCCTGGCTTTTTCTTCACCCCCAGTGACAATTGTAAAGTTGGCACTTATGCAAGTGCAATTTGAGGAGTTCATCTGAGACTTTGTCGTTTGCTTGTAATGTACAAAATAAATTTTAAATAAAATCAAAGGCATCTCCCCCTAAACATTGTGTTGTGTGTGTTTTTTTTTTAACAGAGGGACATTTCAAGTCAAGTTTTACACAGGTTTAGCCCAGAGGGAAATTAAACTCTACATTTAAATGGAGATTGCACACACAGGAATCCATTAGTTTCAATATTTCTCAGCAGGAGGGTTCAGAGTTATTTAAATAAGTTTGGATATTAAACCGAAAGTAGCCATTAAAGGAATGTAGATTTGTTTGCCTAGTTTTTATAGAAATCTTTCTGTTTTCCAGCAGCCTGGTGGGTGGAAAAAACAAGCAAAAAGAAAAGAAGAAGGAGCTCATTGCTTGCATGATGTGAACCTTATTAATCCATGTGTCCATTAAGAGGAAGGAAATACCTTTTCAATATGGCATTTCCTCTGAATTTTTAAGCAGGAAATTACAGAATACTTAAGAGTTATAAAATATGTTCTTTAGCCAAAAAACCTAAAATAGCACTGTTTCCCCCACTGAAATGTTCATTTTGCGTTCTTCCCCACATCTTCGGGTTGTTGCCTATTCTCTTAGAGTAGCACTAATACTCTGACATTAAAACCGCTGACATTAAAACATATTGATTAGGTTAGGCACTCTGATTGTCAGTGAGATGATTTTCAAAGTTATTTAGGTCTTTCTGTTAGCATCTCTGCAAATGGTGCAGTTTAAAGAAGCCAAAGCCAAAGGGAAACAAAACAAAAGGAAACAAACAAAAAATCCTGCCAACGTTTTGCTATGATTCTCTTTCCCGGTTTTCTTTGGGGATTCATAAATATTGATTGTACCGTAAAAAATTGATGGAATCTTGAAAGAGACTGCTGTCCGGGCAGCTAGGGAATTCACTCAATTTTTCTCAATAGCTGCAGTCTATAAAAAGAGGAGATGTTTGCAAATTGTTTCTCACCTTGTCTTTTTAGTATTTAATAGCTCTCAATTCTGCGGCCCTGTGAACCATGCATGCAGTTCGTTTTCCATCACAGGAGTCTTTGTGCCCCCTTCTCTCCCTGTTTCCATGAGAATTAAAAAAAAGAGAACATGGCACCAGAAGGGTTAAACAACCTTTTGCAGGGAATGGGGAGGAAAGATGCATCAGAGCGGCAACACGGTAATTGTTATATTAACATTCCTCAACTCAGCTCTGTCCCTCCACCACCAAAACTCTGTCCTTTTTAGCCTGATGTAGAAATGGACAAGCAAAAAGTGATTTCAGCTTCCTGATGGAAAAGGTGGCTTCTGAAATCAATCTGCTTCAGCGTCGTAACATTTCCGAACTAGCCTTATTTCGTCTGTTGATTAAAGGAGTAATTCCCAAAACCGTGGGCCAAGCCACCTTTGTGTCCCACAAGAAAAAGGCTTGGAGTGCTGTGAAGAAGAAATGAGTACACTTGCTAACACAGGGGTCCTTCGGTGGTTGGTGGACTGCAACTCCCAGCAGCCATAGCCACCATAGCCCTTGGTGGGGAGTGTTGGGAGGAACCTCCCATGTTAAAAGTCCCATGTGTCTCAGACGCTTGTCCCTAAAAGCAGTTTCTCACACCATCTCATGTCCTGTAACTGTCTGATTTGGCAAGGAACAGTCCTGATTAATCCTCTGTTGTCCCATTTTTCCAGTTACTTTTAAAATGTCCTGTTTCTCTCGCCTTCTCCCACTTTTGCCTCCACTTACTTCCATTGCTGGAAACTGAGTTCAAAGTTCAAAAGTAGCTTGATGTCAATTATCTCAGCAGGAGGGAGAGGATAGGATGCAATTCTGTCCTTTCCAGTAGGCTCAGGGAAAAGCAAAGTGCTGCAGCTTCTCCCGGGGCATCACTAAGGAGGTGTGGGGGTGCAGATCTCACCAGGTGACACCCTAAGGGGGGTGACACTACTGCTTCCCAAACATCTGGCTTTTGCAGGAATGGGCTGTGCAATTCACCTGTGTCCCTTCCCGGGATCATGGCCCTGCTCCCTGCGAGGTTCAAACTTGTCCAGGTTCTTCTTTTCTCAGCGGAAGCTGGTAAACTGAGTTCTGCAGGAGCTGTCTAAGGTCCTGAAATCTGTCTCCACATTAGTTTCAGAACCTTGGAACAGTCTGTTAAAATAGAACCTAAAACCCAGGCTAGATTCTATTTTAGGTCTCATCTACACTGCGGAATTAATGCAGTTTGATGCCACTTTAACTACCATGGCTCAATGCTATGGAATTCTGGGACTTGTAGTTTTGTGAGATATTTAGCCTTCTCTGTTAGAGAGCTCTGTTGCCACAACAAACTACAACCCCCAGAATTCCATAGCATCGAGTGATGGCAGTTAAAGTGGTATCAAATTGCATTATTTCTATAGTGCAGATTAGGCCTTAGTGACATTGGAGCCACCATCCTCCAGTGTCCTTTTCCACCCACATGCTTATTTGAACTCAGATCCATATTGGAATGTGAGGGGTTTTCCCTCTCCTCACATACCAATTTATAAACATTTCCATGTGCATTTTAAAATTTTGTGCCTATTTGGACATAACCCTGTGTACTTCCATTAAGTCATTTTTGACCACATCCTATTACTGACTAAAGTGTGTCTGTGTGGGTTTTTCATCTCCATTCCCCCCACCCCCATGTGCATCTTTGAAAGGCTTGCACTTTTTGTTTGTTTCAGCAAGAATTGTATCACAAGCTCACAAGTGCATAGATTTCTGACAGCAAATTGCATTCAGTTCCATTTTGGGTTCTAGGGAGTATGAACTGGGTAAGCACATGAAAATGAAAATCCAAAAATTTCTAATTAGAAACACCTGATAAAAAAGCCTAAGAAAAATCTGAAAAATTTCAAGGAAATGCAATAATTGGCCAAGAACACCTTTGATGCTGACAAAGGGTAAATTTCCACTAGAATACATAATAATAATAATAATAATAATAATAATAATAATAATAATAATAATTTATATCCCGCCCCTCTGCAGAGCAATCGGTGCGGCTTACAACATTAAAATTTCCATACAGATATATTAAACAGAACATAAAATTCCGAATCCCACCCGTCCTTTAAGAAGTAAGGATTCTTCTTATTCTAGGCCCAATGGTGCTGGGCCTAGCATCTCTCCCTCAGATGACATTGGATGGTAATGGAGGGAGGGCTCTTCTTGCATACACTGAAGGTCTGCAAGGTTCTCTAGCAGTTGAATGGTAACTGGATACAGGCAGGGTGCAACCAATGGCGAATCAATAGCTATCTGAGTCAGGGGGTGGATCGATGCATAGGAATCATCCTACTGATGTCATGGAGCTATGGAGAAAGGCATTGCAGAAGGAGGTAGTGGATACCTCTTTACACAACACCTAGGACGTACTTAGGCTGGTGTAACATCATAATATGACAGGGTAAATCACCACAGTGATTCTGAGCATAATATGCAGAGTTCATAATCTGCTGCTTTTTTACAAGGAGGAGCTTAGGAAATCATTTGTTGTGTTTAAAAAGGATTAAATGGTTTTGAATTTGTAAGGGCAACATTTTACCTTGCGAAAAGAAAGCACCGATATAAGAAAGGTTCCCTTTGGTTTTTATGGAGTGTGTGTGTGGGATGTGTGCGTGTGCGTGGGGATGAAGATTGTTGTTGGTTGTTAACTTCCCTTGAGTCGACCCCAACTCATGGAGACCCTGTGGATGAGACATCTCCAAGACCTCCTGTCCTTCACTGCTTTGCTTAGTTCCTGCAGATTCATGTCTGTGAGCTCCCATGAGTCCATCCATCTGGCATGTAGTCTTCTTCTCTTTCTGCTACACTCTACATCAGGGGTCCCCAAACTACGGTCCGTGGGCTGGACCCGGCCCACCGAGGCCTTCCTACCGGCCCACCGCTGGACGCCATTGTGTCTTCCAAAATGGCGTCCGGAGTTGTGCGTATGCGCCCACCATTGCGTGTGCATGCACACGACTCCAGATGCCATTTTCTCTTCCAAAATGGCGCCTGAAGTAATGCGCATGTGCGTGCGCCTCCGGCCCCCCGGAAGATCTGGGGGCCGGTTCAAAAAGTCCGGGGACCCCTGCTCTACATTATGGTCTTTCTAATGAGTCCTGCCTTCTCACAATGTGGCCACAGTACAACAGTCTCCATTTGATCATCTTGGATTCCAGGGAGAGTTCAGGCTTGATCTGTTCAAGGACCCATTTGTATGATCTTTTTGGCTGTCCATTGTATCCTCAACATTCTTCTCCAGTCCAGCACTGTATCTCAAATGAATTAATTTTCTTCCTGTTAGCTTTCTTCACTGTCTAACTCTCACATCCATACATAGTGATGGGAAATACAATGGCTTGGACAATTCTAACTTTAGTGTTCAGTTATATAACTTTACACGTTAAGATCTTTTCTGAAGCTGAAGAGACGGAGTTGCACATTCCCTTGAATCTTAATAGGAGAGCTGAGTGCTGATATCTACAGAAGATTGTTGTTAAGAGGGAGGTAGGAATAAGGTGTACTGCAGGAAGAGTATGTAGGAATTTGTTTATGGGACTATGCTTTAATCTTATTACATTCACTCAAGGGAGAGCACAAGATGACAAACAAACATATTGGAGATGTGGCACACAATGCTTAAAACAGGGAGAGAAAGCTGAGAAGTCCAGATTCTGTGGCCAGGTTAGCCAGGCTCTTCAACTGTGAAAAGCTGCAACCTGTAAACATTATGGATTGCAATATCCAACTATGCACACCTCATCCTTGCTACAATCATACATCTATTTCATTGTCTTATATTTGACATATTTTCTGTACCTGTGGCAGAAAGTGAATGATTTCGTGGCTGATACTAATTCCGTGGAAGAATGTTTTCTCAAGTCTTCTTCAATACTAACACCTTCCCCTCCTGGCTGAAACCTTGTGTATTACATACAAAAATATGTGAAATTCTGGATAACACATTATGTCTCTTTCCTTCACAAGACCTTATGGAATAATAAATTTGTTAATTTTTAAATTGCCACAGGGCCCTGAGGTAGATTGTTTGTAAGATTGTTATTGTCATTGGTAGAAAGTGCCAGTTAGTCAACAATAGGGTCAGAATGCTCTGTCAACGCTTCATCTGCTTTTCCTTGAGATTTCTAAGAGTTTAATAAGTTAGCATCCTTTATATTTTTCCTTCATTCGGAATATTTTCCCTTTTGTGTGGTCCTGCATTACGCTGGCTTTATGGTCAACCTTTTATCGTTTTCCTTCCCAGCCTGTGCTATACAGAGAAGCCAAGCGATCACTAACATGTTTTATGTTACCTGCACTCAGAATTCATCCCACCCTCCAGAAATACAGAAAGAATGCCATTTTGTTCCTTTCTTTGGCATGTCCACCACCAAATTATGTCCGAAATTTGAGAATTTTCTGCCCATCCCAAGGATTAAAAATCTGTATTTCAAAGTAGGTTCTTCATCTTCAAAAACACAGCATGTGCTGAATGTATTCAATTTTACTTTAGTCATCAAGAAGCAGTTAAATGACAAAGCCAATAATTACACTGTTAATAAAATATTTGCCCTGTTTCCCAGGTTTTAGGGAAGACTTCCCATTTGACCAGTAGATAAGTCCTTGCTTATGCTTGGAACCCCTCCAGCTTGTTTTCACGCAACTCTGCTCATTCCTTCTTTCTTTGGAGTAGTTTTCAAGTTGCATTATATAAGCAATGGATATAAAGTCCAATTAATTATTGGACACTCCATGCTGCTTAATTTTTAAGGCTCCCAATTTGCCGGTATATCTTGTAAGCACAACAAGCCTTGGAGTGCCATGCTGAAGAGGGGCAATTTACTCTTAAGTATTTCCTTAATTAGAAGTTTCAAATAAATATGGAGGATTTTTATTTGTACTGCTGCCTCTAACAGCTCTTTGGATGGCTCTGAAATTTACTCACCTAGAACACAGCATGCTGCTGCTTAGTGGCCATACCTTGTAATAATATTCTACATATTCCTTTATGGATTCCAAGGAAGATATCCAGTGAAATCGGTTTTGGCCTAGTTCCTGCCCAGATGCTTAGGATTATGAAAACCTACCTTGAACTAAGTCAGATCATTTGACTGTCTAGCCCAGACCTGTCTGCTTTGGTGGCTCTCCAAGACCTACTCAACCCTTATTCACTTGTGTTTCCCTGTAGGGTTGGGCACCCCTGCAGGGTTTGGGTGGCAGACCTGACCCACTTCCCAATCTTCTTGACCTCTGTGGGTAGCACCACATTTTATTTAAAGTTGTGGTGCTGGCGATAAAGCAAGAACATGGGGTTACCCTTGAAAAGTGTCCAGAAGCTACAGCTAATGCAAAATACAGCAGCCAGACTCAATTCAGGTGTGCATTTTAGACACCATATTAACACTAGTTCAGCAAGAACTATACTAGCTTCCAGTTTGCAACCAAGCTCCATTCAAGGTGCTGGTGTTGACCTACAAAGCCCTACATGACTTGGGGCCAAGTTATCTGAAAGATTGCCTTCTGTCATATCAGTCTGCCAGAAATCTGAGATCTTCAGAGTAGGCCCTGTTGCGTATCCCAACACCTCGTGAAGCTAAGTTTGTGTTGACTTGTGAAAGAGTGTTCACTGTGGCTGAACCTCAACTGTGGAACTCCCTGCCCACGGAAATTAGGCTGGCTCCATCGTTTTTAAACTTCCAGTGGGCAGCCAAAACAGTGCTGTTCCTCACGGCATTCAATGTATGAAACTGCTGTTTTTACTGTTTCAGAACTGGATTCTAGGATTGTTTTTTAGACTGCTTTTAGAAGTTTTAAAGAGTATTTTAATGTGCTTTTAAAATGTTTTTACCTTTGTATTGGTTTAATTGGTTTTTATTTGTTCATCGCCTGGGGAGCCCTTGTGTTCTGGGAGGCAATACAGAAATACTTTATATAATCCTACACCATGCTTCCATTGAGTAAATTTATACTCAAGCAGTTGCATGGCGCTTGTGCTATGCCCCTCTTTTGCTGTATACTGACACTGTGCAATCAATTGGGCATGTGCCAATATGCCTGCCTATCTTGTCCCATGTTGCAATGTCCCATGGGGTAATGGGGAAGGCACAGTGAATCAAGTGGCACAATGAGACACACAAGTTATGCAACATCCAGGAATGAGCAACTGTATGGCAGGAATCTTGTTGGTCAGTGGTGTGGAAAGGTCAGAGAGGGACCATAAGGTCTAACTGTGATACAGACAAGCTGAAGGGAAAAGTCTGCTTAGACAAACTGTCTGGCATCTTGTCAGTTATGATGTTGCAAGTTAGACTTAGGACCACAGAACTGATTCCGGTTCACATTTATGACTGTGGCACTATTCAAAAATGCCCCTGAAAGAGAGTCAGCCAACCTAAGCAATGGAGTTCTGTGGCACTGGTGGGCAAGGAATGCAAGGAACACATCATTGATGGGAAAACCTGTCAACATGTGGCCAATTGTGCTACCTATTTTGGAGATAGAGTTCAGCTTTTTGGATAGTTCTTTTAAATTCAGAATAAAACCCACAGAGGATTCACTACACCCCTGAGGCACCCTCCAATTGTCCCCATTTTGCAGACAATCCTGATCAATCCTCAGTCTTCTCACTTCTTCAGCTGCTTTTAAAATGTTCCAGTTTCCCTCTCCTCCTCCCACCATCTCACTTTGTCCTCAGCTTTCGTTAATGGTCACAAACTGAGCTTGCACCCAGTTAACTCAACAACAGTGAAAGGAGAGGAAGGGGAAGAATCTTGCCCTCCCCAGTAGACTGAGGCAAAAGCAAATTGCTGCAGCCTCTCATGCTTGTTTGCTCTTCCTTGTTAATAACTTTGTCCATCTTAATCACACTCTGAAGTTGTTTGGCTGTGTGTGTCCTGGTTTTCGTTGGTGAAATGGTGGAGGGTATGCCATTGGTCTAAGGAGTGAGTGGAGAATAAGGGGTTACACGGCTTTGGCAGTCTTTTCTCATACCACCCTGCAACTTCTCTCTAGGTCCTGCAAACAAAAACTTATTAAGCAGCTGCTTGTCACCTCTCCTTAATAAATAAGAATCTCTTTTCGGTCTTTGTGTCTCCTTCACCTCTGGGGCTGGCCTCCTGTAAACATACTGCCAATTAAACCTCATGTCTAGCAAGGCCAAAACTAATGAAAAGCAATAGAGAATTCACTGCCTTTTAATGAGGAAAGCATTGCTTTTTACTGGGAACAATTTATTGGGCCAATTCCTCCCGTCCATCACCTTGGGGAGCGGCTGCCTTTTCTTACCTCCTGGTAGCTACTTTGTCAAACACTGTGTAAAATTGCCAGCTGAACATGGGGAGGTGAAGTCTCTGACTCAATTTATGGGGTGACATCTCTGATCTTGCTCCCCGGATCGGTAAGCGATCCTGGCAATGATATGCATAGAAATTAATTAATGTGCCTGCTGGCTATCCAGCAAACCCCCATCGCTGATAATAGATCAGCTTCCAGGAGTTTGTTAAAGGGACCGTCTGTGTCTCTTTCTGTTTGCAAACAGGGAGACAGTGTCAGCTAAGGGCAAACAGCTGGGATTATTGCAATCCTTTTTAGCCATACAAAGGAAGAGAGATGGTGGAGTCTGCTTGGGAATGGGATGGGTGAGGAGTACATGGTAAAGGAAATAAAAAATTAAAAAGGAAGGGGAGAGAAAGAAAGAGAAGGAGGTGGGAAGAGTTCTTCTGAATGTGCTAGGTACTTATTCTCATGGTGTGTGTGAAAAATGTGTGTGTGAGAGTGAGTGTGTGTGTTTGGATTTG
>CM034703.1:12616035-12628497 GCA_020142125.1 Phrynosoma platyrhinos | reverse complement strand
GGGACGGGGATGGCACTGCTTTAGACCCCGTGTGATAAGGTCCTATGATAGTCTCAGTTGACTTTTTAGACTAACTGAGCAAAAGACACTGTAGCATAAGCTTTTGTAGCCTTGGTCTACTTCCTCAGATGCATGCAGTAGACCAAGTCTATGAAAACTTATTCTACAATGTCTTTTGCTTAGTTAGTCTCAAAAGTGCTACATGATCCCTTTGCATACTGATAATCCAGACTAAAATGGTTATGTCTCAGTTCTTGCCTTTGTTGAGTCATGATAAGCCCTATTGGGAGTTCAGGCTTGATTTTCTCCAAGATCCATTCATTTGTCATTTGTTTGGAGAACTCTTCTTCAACAATCCATTTCAAAAGCATTGATTCCCTTTCTCTTCTATCATTGTCCCGCTTTCATAGCCATACATAGAAATTAGAAATGCAATGGTCTGGATCTCAAAATGGACTTGCCGCATATATGGAGACCCTTGTATCTTCTGTCTTCTGTTACTGCATGTTTTTCCTATGGCTTTTCATAGAAACAGTGCCAGTTTTTTAATCTGCATAAGGGAGCCAAGATACACTTTGATAACAATGCATATGTAAAATGCTTAATAGTCCATTAGATATACTTGGTTGAGAGGCTTTGCCTTGGGCATATTTCTTTCTTTGGTAAATCATTCATGGTTCTCTAATGTAAGGAAATCAGAGATGTAAGGAAAAAGGAGAGGATAGAACATTTTATTTTAACAATCCCCATTGTTAAAATAAAGTACAGTAATGTGTTTTCTATATCTGCAGAGAGCACAGAAGGCTGCAGGCATTTCCCCTTGTAAAATATTTACTAAGCAAAACTCGATTTGCAAAATATTGATGGCAGTTTAGCTAAGGCCATATATACCTTTCAGCCAGGGAAAAAGAATACTTTGCAAAATAGCCAGTGCTCCATCTTTTAAAATGGCAACTCAAGAAAGTTTTGGAAAATCTTTACTTTAAAAAAATGTGGGTTCATTCCCATAGAACAAAATCCATAAGGCCAATAATACAAAATTTGTATTTTAGGATTGATCAAGCTTAATGGAGCAGACAATTTTTTGAATGGACTAAAACACTTGGTATCAGTTCAAAACTGCTGTGCTATTCAGAGGATCCTGTTCTTGCACACTTGTGTTGGTTGGTGCAACCAGAACACAGCAAAGTTCATTTTTTTTTTGAACTGCAGCTCTCAGACCCCCACCCTGGGCCATGTTTGACTAGAGGGTTCTGGGAGTTTTAAACTAAAAAGGTAACTTTTGTCAAGCTTTCATCTTAGTAAAGTTCCTGGCTGGCATTCTACACATAAGGCTTTTGTTTTTCACATGTGGAATTATGTATGGATTGTGCTACACAACCATTGTGTTGGATGGAAAATTTTGTGCAACCCAATGCACAGGCAAATCTGCATGCACAACGGCACTGCATCCATAACTCTGCTTCCAAACCTTGAACTGAGTATAGATGTTCTGCATCAGATCAAAAGTATACAACCACTTGAACATTCAAATTCATGTGTAAGAAGATGCTAACAGAATTCTGATTATTCTTTCATTCAAGCTTGCCAACAGCTGTCTGGATGACTTTGGATCACATCCAGGTAAAGGAATTAGACATTTTTACAAAAGAAAAGTTTTTCTTTTGTGTCTTTTCAGTTCCAAGTGACCATGGTTACTAAATGCAAAAGGCAGGCTAGGGGAAATGGGGATAATCCTAAAAGAAAAACCCCACCAGATTTTAGGAGGCTAAAAAAATAAAAAAAGCTTGTCTCTCTGTGTCCAGCAGGACCCTCCCAACCTAACTTTTAAAAGGCATAAAGCCTAGAAAACTATGGAAGTTTAAATGATTGAAAGAGCAGTGCAACTTGGAAAAAATGACAGCTTAAACAGAATTAAACCAAATTTAAAAGGCTGGGCAAGTTTTAAAAAAGAAGAGAACGAGAGAAGATCTTCACATTCACTTTCTATTGGAAAGAAATAAGACAGGGGTAGGCAACCTTTCCCCTTTAAGGGCCGAGGGACTTCAGCTCCCAGAAGCTTCAGCCATGTTGGCCAATAGTCCCATGTTGGCCAATAGCTCCTGGGATTCTGGGAGCTGAAGTCCCTCGGCCCTTAAAGGGGAAAGGTTGCCTACCCCTGAAATAAGATGTACCTTATTTTCCTGCGTATAAGACTACTTTTTAACCTGCAAAATCTGTGGTTGAAGTGGGGGGGTCGTCTTATACGCCGGGTATAAGGATAAGGAGGATGGAGGTGCTGAAACTCTATATTTTGGCTGGAAAAATGCGGGGTCGTCTTATACGCGGGTCGTTTTATACACCGGAAAATACGGTACTTCTTCTAGGTGAGCAAATCTGGTGAGAATAAGGAAGGGTGTATAGGCTGTATAGGATTGCAGCCTTTGGTTTGAATCCTACTTGTAATTCCAATTAGAGTTGACCCATTAAATCACCATTAAATTAATTAAGTGCCAACTCATCATCAAGCAATTAATTCAGTAGATTTTTTCTAGCTGGGATGACCAATAGGACTCAGGTCAGAGTCGTCATCCATAACTGAAACAAAAGTTCAGTACATGCATTTGTCTAAATTCATTTTATATTATTCACTATGTCTGGTCTCTCTTTGGTCGGTCCTCCTTCATTCTTCCTCCTCTTACTGTTGCTGCCACTAATTTTGTTTTATAAAAAGCCATGTAGTGGTGGAAATATTCAAAGGTTTTATGAAAACCTCATGGTTTTCAAGTGTAGAGTAATCCTCATGAAAAGAATCCTGGGCTACATCTGCACTGCAGAAATAGCGCGGTTTGACACTGCTTTTACTGCCATGACTCAATGCTATGGAATTCTGGGATTTGTAGTGTTGTGAGTTATTTAACGTTCTCTGTCAAGAGAACTCTGGTGCCCCACCAAACTACAAATCCCAGGATTCCATAGGCTGGGGCCATGACAGTTAAAGTAATGTCAAACTACAGTAATTTGCAGTGCAGATGCAGCCCAGAACTGATGATAATCTTCACAGTTTGGGATTTATTCGTCACACAATTTGCACATATAGTTGCTTTGCACAAAAACCAGCATTTTCTGACACATAAAATAACTATTTGGCTTTTGAAAACTTCCTGGCAGCAGGATTTATTTATTTTTTTGCTAAAATTACTCATTGCTTCCCTCAAGAAGAGAATTAGTGAAGAAGTACATCTCTAACTGACATACCATTCAGGTGTAAAGCATCATTCATGGGTATCATCTAATAAGGATTACCCCAGATGCAAGGATGGTAGTATTTCCTAACTCTCTTCCAAAGGGAAAATGGAAAGAACGGGCTGGAGAGGGATGCCATGAAGTAGGATCATGTTTGGCAGAGAGGAGTTATTTCTTCCATAAGTCTTAACATTATCAAGGAGCAGTCTTGCACAGGAGGTGCATTAGAACAATAAAACATAAGCAAGAATGCCTCAAGGATGCAAGAAATAATAACATTTTTATCATCCTTGGCAAGAAATGAAGTCTTTGACACTCAATTGGAAATATGCTCAACTTCTCTGAATTTTTTGACATTTCAGGATATTTTATGGGGGGGAGGAATCATTTGCATAAAAACCTTGGGTTTTTGTGCAAAAACTCAAAACATTTTGTGCAGCAAAAGTGTGTTTTGCACAAAATACACAGCATTCTGTGCAAAATCCAAGGCTGAGATCCCATATGATGGGCTGTAGTGTAGAACTTTATTATGATGGAGGTATATCATTGACATAATATGCAACCATGTTGTACAATTGCAGTGATGCACAATGGGGCACCACATAGGTTGTCCTATTGTGGAGCAGGGGTTCCCACTCCATAATGGGGGAATTTTTCTGGTCAGATACAGGGCAGCCATGACTTTCTAGTATCAACTGTCCTGAATTACCATTACCATGTGGTTTTGTTTGGGGCTTTTGTCTCCATTTTTCTTGTGCTGTCATTGCACCAGGACAAGAGTGTCATATTCTTGCACATTGCGTCAGTTGCATAATGGCCACACTGCTCACTCCGCTTGTGCAATGGTCTCGATGGTACAACTTCAACAATGCTCCCTTCCTGGGATTACAACCATTGCACCATACTGCAATTAAATGCACATTCTCTGACCCAGGACTGAGGTTCTTGAACAAAAGAAATTCAGAGAAGTATTGGAAAGAGAAACAGCTGAATTAGAATGTATCCACAAACTCCAACCCATCAACAGTGGGTTGAACGATGGCTTCCTGGCACACTACACATATTTTAACACTGGACACTCTTATACAGTTTATCCTATGCCTTTTCTGATTCTCAGCCTGCACACACTACATTCCAACGTTCCCTTCACCATTCATGTCCATTCATATTATCCATCTACTCTGGCTTTAGGCAAAATATTTCCTCCTGTGTTTGTCCCTCAACAACCATAGTTAAAACTGGACTTATCACCACATAACCATGCCCCCAAGTTTTGCAATTCTATGGCTATTCATACAGTCTTATTATAAAGGCCCTTACTGGGCATCACTTCACTCCATGCATCTGAGGAAGTAGACCAAGTTTATGAAAACTTATGCTACAACATCTTTCATTTGGTTAGACTCAAAGATGCTACCAGATCTCTTTGCACACTCATAAGTTGATTGGTTTACAATGTTGTAAATTCCCAACAGAATTCCAGCCCAGGTATGTTACTGGGACATTTTTTGTGCAAGCCCCCAATTCTTCCCACTTCTTTGCAACTGTTTGCATATTTTCCTCCAAAAGTCCTGAAGTGAGAAAAATACTCAAAAAAGCATTCAAATAATTTAAGATTAATGTGCTGATATTTTTTGTTAAATGATTCCAGTAAGGAATTTGATACCAACGATCTTGCCCAAATGACAAACAGGAAAAAGTCATAGTTTTGGATTATAATTCCCAGAATTCCCTGGGGCATTCTGGAAGTTATAGCCAAAAAAAAAATTATTTTTTCCAAGTACTGGGAGTTAGTGCTATGGCCTGAACTCTGAAGGTATAGGTGTTGTTGTGTTTATCTTGTTGGTCCTAGCTGGGTGTTTCTGCAATTATTGTCTGCAATAGTTGTAGTAAGGAAAGCAGCAGCAGAGTGATGTGAGCATTACTTTGTAAAGGCAGGCTGATGTTTTCTACTGTGAGCACCCTGAAGACACATGCTTGTTATTTGCAGTCTGTTCCCCTATTAGTAATGCTGAACTTGACTGTTGCATTACCTTTTACGATCTGCCTGGAGCACCACCAGTATTGTAAATCTTTCCAATTGCTGCTGGTTGGTTTTTCTTTCTTTACCTTTATGGGACCAAAAAGCCAGGGAGAGGTTCTGTCTCCAGAAGGATCTAGTGATAAAGCTTTCCCTTGCACTGTTCCATTTCAAGTGGAGGAGACGTGGTGTTTACATTGTAGAGGAAGGACTGGGAAAAGTCCTGTCATATAGCAAAACTGCACGCTAGTAGGAAAGATAGCTAAACTTTATAGCTGGAATCCCATTGGTGTCTTACATAATCCTATGTTCCTACAGAAATGGTTAGATGTTTTTGTCTCATGTGGAATGTTCTCAATCATTTAAAGACTTTGGAAGCAGAATTCCACAGGCAATCCTATTATGCCTGCAAGTGCTCATTACACATGGATGGTCATTTGGTTGAGCACTTAGTTCTACATTTGGTATCGTGGTTCCATTGCACAGCATTGCCTTCCAACACATGGGATGTGCAGCACAATTAATCCATAACTCTGCATGAGGAGATGCAGAGCTATACACCTTGATGTAGGATCTCAACTTCTGTTTTGTCTGTGGGAGTGCTCGGAGGATGATGATGGATGACAAGGATTAGTTCTACAATGAAATGTGCCTTGCGAAGATGACTTTGGATGAGGTTTTATCCTTCTCAGGTCTTGCTTGATTGCCATATTTGGAATCTGAAAGTTAATTTCCTTCTTCTGATTGGTAGTGAATACCAGGGGCAGAGAAATATCTAGATATGCTTGGGTCCATGTTATTTGAAGGACTGTGTCTCTCTGTATGAGCTCATTTGGGTTTTAGGATAATCTAGAGATCCCTTCCCCTGTCCCACCACCTTCTCAGGCATGTTTTGCTGGGAACAAGGGAATGGGTCTTCTCAATGGCTGTCCCAGACGTTGAAACTCCTTCCCCAACCAGGACAGCCTGGCCCCATCATTGCTCTTTACAAGCTGCTGGCATTGGGCTCTTAATGCTGTGTGATATTTTGGTGGCATTTTTGTGCCATCAGGCCTTTACAAACTGCTGGCATTGGGCTCTTAATGCTGTGTGATATTGGTTTTGAAATTTTTGAGCATCTGTATATAGTTTTTGTTTTATTTTAATTGTTTTAATATACAACTTTGATTATAGATTTTATATTTTCATTTAACATTTGTAATGTTTTTAACCCTTATTGTTTAAAATGTTATTTGCCACCTTGAGTCCCATTAATGAATAATAATAATAATAATAATAATAATAATGCACAAGCACATCTATATGGAATACATAGCCATGAAAAAATGGCACCAAATGCATAACTCCACTGCAGCAACCTTGAACTGAGAGTAGACATTCTGCCTGACACAAAAGTGGGCATGTTTTAATATTGCATAAGGCTTCAACAGGATTCTGACCAGTGTATAATCGAATGAACATAAAGAACCCTTAGGGTTCCTTCCATCTCTGTGATTCATGAGTCTAAAGCAAGGCTGGGGAAAGTCCATCCCATAGGCTTCCAAGGCTTCCATAGGCTTGCCACCCATTGTGTGTGTGTGTGTATGTCTGTGTGTGTCTCTCTGTGTGAAGCTTAGGCATCTAATCTTTCTATAAAATGGGCCAAGAGTGTGGATTGCTGTGAGTCTGTGCTTCTTAGGACTTGACAAGGGATTAGTGATGGATTGGTGCAGATTGAATATTGGTGCAATATTCAGTTGCTGTGTTTCAATGAGAGCTCAAGGCAGAGATGGGCAGGGATGATTTGTTCTTATTTCTCTCCACAAGCCAAGATGGAGGGATTCATTAGGTTTGTATGCAAGCAGGAAGAAAATGCATATAGTTTAAAAGCAGGACTAGCCTGGGGCACAGCCCAGCCTGAGAGGCTCTTTATGATCATCTTATGGCACCAGTGATTCCCAAAGAAATCTCTTTGGAAAACACAGAATCCATGAATTGTAAGAACTGGAAGTACCCCAAGGATCAACTGGCCCATGGATAGGCAGAATGTGTCCTGTGTGAGCCACAAGCATCCCTCAGATAGGCAAAAAAAATGCAGAAACATCAACATTTCACCTAAACCACCTCCCAAAATGCCCCATTGCTCCCAAATATTTTCATTTTTCATTCATTCATTCATTCATTCATTCATTCATTCATTCATTCTATTTACCTTCTTTTTTATTTAAATACTTGTTTTCCTCTGTTGTTGTTATTGCTATGTGCCTTTGAGTAATTTCTGACTAACAACAACCCTAAGGCGAACCTATTACGGGGTTATCTTGGCAAGATTTCATAGAATCATAGAATCATAGAATCATAGAGTTGGAAGAGACCACAAGGGCCATCCAGTCCAACCCCCTGCCATGCAGGAACTCCCAATCAAAGCATCCCTGACAGATGGCCATCCAGCCTCTGCTTAAAGACCTCCAAGGAAGGAGACTCCACTACTCTCCGAGGGAGTGTGTTCCACTGTCGAACCGCCCTTACTGTCAGGAGGCAGTTTGTTCAGAGGCAGTTTGCCATTGCCTGGTTTAAAGCATTAAACATTAAAAATACTTTAATACATTAAAAGAGTGTGTGCTGTTGCTGTTGTATGCCTCCAACTCATTTTTAACTTATGGCAACCCTAAGGTGATCCTATCATTGGGTTTTCTTGTTTGCCATTGCCTTCCCTTGAGGCTGAGAGAATGTGACTTGCCCAAGGTTACCCAGTGCTTCTTAGGACTTGACAAGGGATTGAAACCTGATCTCTAGAATCATAGTCCAATGCTCAAATCATTCCACCAAGCTGGATCTCACCAACCTTTAAGTCAAGTCATAGTTAATTGGTAAAAGCTTGATGGCACAGAAATGTTTTGGCCTTCTGTCGGAAGGAAAGCAAGGACAAAGCCATTCTGGCCTGTCTAGGAAGGAATTTCCAAAGTCTGGGAGCATCCACCAAGAACACGCTCTCCTTGTTCCCATCAAATGAGCCTGTGAAGGTGGTGGGACAGAGAGAAGGTCCTCTCCAAATAATCTTAGAACTCTAATGGATTCATAAAGGCAGACACAGTCCTTCAGATAACCTGGTTCTCATTGGGATTACCATAAATTGGAAGCAACGTGAAGGCACACAAAAAGAACAAAGAGAACCAGTGGTTTGAGAGCCAGATTGGATCTCTGGGAGACCAGGGACCAGGGTCAGCTATAGAAATAATTAGGTGACCTTGGCCAGGTTACACTTTCAGAAGGCAGCAATAGCAAACCTCCTTGGACTCAATCCTACCAAGACAACCCTATGATAGATTTACCATTAGTCAGAGTTGATATAAAGGCACATAACAGCAATAGTAGTAACAACAACAACAAAGGATTCTGTCCAATGTCCATCATCATCATCATCATCATCATTATCATCATTATCATCATCATCATCATCTCCCAGTGTTTTGACCCTATGGTCCCCAGCGCCACAACACTGGTAGAGCATGAAGCTCATTGTTTTGACCCTGAGGATGCTGGGGACACTGAATGAGTACAAACCAGAGAGGGTTCGAATCTCAACCTGTGACAATGATAAAGAGAGATTTGTGATTAAGCAATTCTCAGCCCGCCTGCCTGTCTGCCCACAGAGCACTACTTAACAAATCTCCCTTTGACTTTTACTTATTTTAATTTTTTTTCATGCTTTGAGTGGTTAATGTTGTGGCAACATCCCTAAATTACCATTCAGTTATTTTTTCCTCCTCTCTTTTTCCTTGTATAAGGGCAAGATGCTATTCTGCTATCTAGACACTTCTGCAAATGTTTGTTCAAGGAGACCACATATTAATAATGAACGTCTTCAATGGACAGGAGAAAAAGCAAGGGAGAGGAAAGGGACTTTGGGGCTTTCAACTCAGGAACATGATGCTCCATTCTCTATTGCACTGTCATTTCATTCAGTTTACGGAACTAACAAGAGGGGAAATGACAACAAGGCTAATTATAAAGGCTGTCTGCGTCTTTGACTGATTTTGCGGCAATTGCTAAAATAGACTCCCAGCTGCTTTCTTCACTACTTGTCTTCTTTAACCAGCAGCTCCCGAGGAGTCTAACTTCATCCACATTGACTTATGGACTCATGCGCAAAGATCTCCTGCACATCTGCCAGGATAGCCCTGCATATATTCTGAGAACAAGCATGGCCCATTTGTGCAGAGTCTTTGGCTCCATCCACACTGCGGGAATATTTTGTGAGACAGTCAGCCTTTTCTGTCAGAGAGCTCTGGTGCCACAGTGAACTACAACTCCCCAACTTCTATAGCACTGAGCCATGGCTGTTAAAGTGGTGTCAAATTATTTCTACAGTGCGGAGGCAGCCTCGGTCAGAGCTGTTGGGCCTTTTGAAACAAAAGTGTATGATCGATAGGTGGAAGCTATAGGCCAGGGGTCCCCAAACTTTTTGATCTGGGGGCCGGTTCGCTGGCCCCCAGATCTGTGGGGGGCCGGAGGTGCGCGCGCATGCACATGCGCATGACTCCGGGCACCATTTTGTCTTCCAAAATGGCGTCCGGAGTTGTGTGCATGCGCCCGGCGTCACATGTACATGTGCAAGACTCCTGGCACCATTTTGGAAGACAAACTGGCACTCGAGTAGTGCACATGCACGCGTGATGCTGGGCGCATGCACACGACTCCGAGAACTATTTTGGAAGACAAAATGGTGTAAGGCGGCGCGCGAGAGGTGGCAGTGGCGGTGGCGGCAGCGACGGCAGGACCGGCTGCGAGCTGGTAAGAAGCCTTCAACGGGCCGGGTCTGGTCTGTGGGCCGTAGTTTGGGGACCCCTGCTATAGGCAGACAAAATCTTGGAAATTAAGTGAGTATGGGCTTGCTTAACTTGGATGGGAGTGTGCGAGAGAAAACTAGGGATTTCTGTGTCGAGCTAGGAACCAATCCTGCCTCAGATTTTGTGGCATCACAAGTGCCAAAGTTATCATCATTGAACTACATGGACCAATGGGATGGATTGCTTGTGTCTGAGTTCAGAATGAGGCACACAGCAATGATCGTAAGGCTGGGCACCTTGTTCTGACCTCAGACTGGCAGATGCACAGGGCATCTCAGTGTGATGTTTCTGCAGATAGTCACCACAGCATGAAAATAAAAGGCTCTTCCTGGATGATTTGGTGTAAGAGGCAAGGTTTTAAAATTCGTGTTAAGGGTGTTATATTCCAGTTCTGGCACTGAACATGTTGGATATCATCTGGACTGTCTACACCAGAACCAGGGTTTGGGCTATGCATTGTCTGAACAGGATGCCACCAGATCAGGGGGAAAGCAGGCCTTTTAAACCATGCAGGCAAGACACTAGAATTTAAAGACCAATAGTTTAGAGCCAGCATGGTGTAGTGGTTTGAGCATTGGACTAGGATGCTGGAGATCAGGGTTCGAATCCCAGCTCCAGCATGTAAACTGACTAGGTGACCTTAGGTGAGTCACACTCTCTCAGCCTCAGAGGATGGCAATGGCAAACTTCCTCTGAAGAAAGTTGCCAAGAAACCCCCGTGATAGGTTTGCCTTAGGGTCGCCGGAAGTCGGAAATGACTTGAAGGCACACTGCAACAAAAGTAACAACAAAGAAGTTTCCTCTAAGGAGCTGAGCTCATCCTCCTTCTCCATAAAAATTCAGTTCTTGCTGCTCCAAGTTATCTTCATTTCACCAGTACAATGTAGAGTTGGTAGGGTACATTTACTTACTGCTGCTACCTGTTCAGTTTTAAGTCAGAAATCCTTGTAATTCTATGGCATCCCATCCAAAGATCTATCTACAGGTCCTCTGTGTGTGCTTAGTCTGCTGTCCAGCTACTAACTATTGATGGGAACATTCAAAACCTCTGCTCCCTCTTTTGATGGTTCTTTTCTTGGAGCAGAGAGCCTTTTTAACAAAAGATCACCCTCTGTAAAATGGGATCTATGAACATGCTACCAAATTAACCTACTAGTGACTAGGAATTAGATCCATACACATTTTCAGGCCCAACTATTTTATGGGCCTGAAAATGTGTGAAAAGAAAGTGCAGTTGCACTCAGATCCTCCAAGGAGGCTTCTCCTTGGGGTAACCTATAGGTCCAATCCACACTGCAGAAATAATCCAGTTTGACACTGATTTAAACTGTCCTGGCTCAATGGTAGGGAATTTTGGGAATTGCAGTTTTGTGAGACATTTAGCCTTCTGTGTCAGAGAGCTCTGGTGCCACAACAAATTACAGTTCCCAGGATTCCTTAGCACTGAACCAGGGCAGTTAAAGCAGTGTCAAACTGGATTATTTCTTCAGTGTGAATTGGACAGTAGACTACTCTGTAAATCAAGTGCTGAACTAGACAGACCTTGGCCGAATCCAACATGTCTCTTCTTATGTTTCTCTGCATGTCCTTTCCTCTGGATGTTTTATTGGGTGACTTTAAAATTTCTTTTCTTTTCTTTTCCTTTCTTTCTTTTTATTCCCACCCATCCCACTGCTCTGATGTGCAAACCGCACGGATGGGGCCCACGGTATTTTTTTTTGTAGCGAAGAGGCACATCCCTTGTAGCTTAATGTGGGCTTCTGCCATGCCATGCGGCGAGCATAATGTGTCCTCCCAGGGAACATTTGCATAAAGGATAAATAAGAGAATCACAATGTGAAGTTTATTCATTTTTAAATCCTGCCGCGTTTGTGATTGAAGGCCCAAGCTCAGATGTTTTCCTGATGCGTACCATTAAGGCACAGGGCTTTGCCTAATGCCTCTCCTGGTTCTGCAGGGGGACATAAATGGGGGCCGTTTCCCTACGCCGGAGCCTCATTTCCAGCATGCACCACTTGACTGGGGAGCAGGGAGCCTCCCTTCCACATTATCTCAAAGCGGGCCCGCTCTCTTTAATTTGCTGTAACCGAGCCAGCACATTAAATACAAAACATATTGATGTTCCCAAAGAACCCTGGAGGGTCTTTAGCCTTCCTTGTCAAAGGAGCTGCGTGCTCCTGGAGGGACCAGACAGGCATTTTGCCACAGCAAGAACAGTTTGCGCGAGGCTGGCAAGAGTGCCGCCGACGGAGTGTTGTTCCGTTCCCATTTAACTTATTTAGAGGAGGAAATACAATAGCGAAAGCTGTTTTATCATCCTGCACAAAATTAGGGTGAATGGAGAGCATACCCAACATTTCACAGACGGAAACTGCGATATATGTGGTC
>CM034703.1:12496619-12512236 GCA_020142125.1 Phrynosoma platyrhinos | reverse complement strand
CAAAACCTGTTCAATGGAAGAATAGACTGCCTTGGAGGGTGGTGGGCTCTCCTTCTTTGGAAGTCTTTAAAGAGAAGTTAGAGGGTCATCTTTGGGGAGTGCTGTAATTGTGTATTCCTGCATGGTAGTGGATTGGGCTAAAAGCCCCTTGTGGTCCCTTCCAAGGATGCATCTGCACTGTAAAAATAATGCAAGTTGTCACTACTTTAAATTCCATGGCTCCATTCTACAGAATCTTGGGATTTGTAATTTCATGAGGTACCAGCACACTTTGGAAGAGGAGGCTAAATGCCTTGTAAAACTATAAATCCCAGGATTTGATAGGATGCTACTATAAAAACTATAAATCCCAGGATTTGGGATTTGATAGGTAGCACTTAAAGTGGTGTCAAAGTGCATTATTTCTACAACCTAGATGCACCCCAAGCCTATCACTCTATGATTCTCAGCACAGTTATATAGTTGTGGGGGTGGGATTAGAGTGCGTACAAAAACATGCATATTTTGACATTGGCCATACACCGCAAACAGGTGGTGAAAGGATCACCCAGTGAAACTGAATGTGGGAAGAGTCACAATAGATAAAAGAAGTATTTCTTCAAACTCCATGTAGTCAGGATTTACAGGATTTGCTACTTTAAATTGTAGTAATGGCTGCTAATCTGGATGGCTTGAAAAGGGAATGGGACAGATGTATGGAGAATGGGGCAATCCACAGGTAACAGCCATGATGGTTGTGCATTATCTCCAGCAGCAGTGATGTCTAGTGGCTCTGATGTCGGAGGTGTGGTGAATCCAGCTTGAGGTTTAATATGAACTTTATGGCAACTGTCCAAGGTACTGAATGTTCATTTCAGCACTTTGGATAGCCTTTTTAAAAGTGCAAATGAAAACCCAAAGAGGATCCATTTCCCACTGACATGGAAGCTCCTAGCCTCCACTGTTTCCAGGTGAGTACACATAGAATTACAGCCTGAAGAAAAGACAGTCAGTTAATTGTATGATCCTTGATTGATTACACCACTTATTAATCATGTATGTGTGTGAGTATGATTAATAAATCATATTAAATAATTAATAAACTGTTCTTAATTAATAAACTATGGCCTCATCCTGTAGAATTCTTATCTTTCACATGCCGATAAATGCATTGATAGCCATAGACAGATGGATAGATAGATATGCACTTATCTACATGTGAGAGGTAAGAATTCTCCAGGGGAGAACATAGTTTCTTTATTTTCAGGAAACCACACCAGAATCAAATAAAAGGTACAGTCTTAAAAGAGCCACTCTTTGTTCTCTCACATAGGTTTTACTCTGAATTTCATAGGAGCTAGCCAAGTTGGTGAAATATCCTTAGAATAGATTCAGCACCTGAATTATTTTATTTTATTTTATTTTATTGTTACCGTAGCTGCATTCAAGTCAATTTCATCTTGTGGCAACCCTATGGATGAGAGATCTCCAAGTCACCCTATCATCAACAGCCCTGTTCACGACTGTGACTTCCCTAAGTCTATCCACTTGGCATGTAGTCTTCCTCTTTTCCTCCTGCCTTCTACCTTTCCAAACATTACTGTCTTTTCTAGTAAGTCATGTCTTCTCATGATATGACCAAAGTATGACAGCCTCAGTTTAGTCATCTTCGCTTCCAGGGAGAGTTCAGGCTTGATTTGCTCGAGGACCCATTTATTTGTCCTTTTAGCACTGCATGGTATCTGTAGAACCCTTCTCCAACACTAGACTTTCTGCGGCGGTGGGATTGCATGCTCTTGTGAGGCAAGAGAATATGCTGATGAGAGCATATTCCATGTCGGAAAGGCTTTCGTTGAGGACCCGGACTGAATGTGCTGAACAACTATTGAACAGCAGCAGTAGTGGGGTGTGTGTGGCAAAGGTGGAGGATCTCTCTGAGACAACTAACACTTGTTAGTACTGCACAGAGGGAGGCATGGTAAATGCCTTTTGAATGTCTTTAACCACAGCAACCCTATGATGAGACAATCCAAAATGAAACAAGAGATAGTGTCAGAAGATAAGATTCCCAGGTCTGAACACAATCAACAAGCTACTGGGGAGGAGATGAGGACAACTACAAGGAGCACTGTGGCTAATGAAGCATCTTCAATGGCGCTTTTAAAATCCAGAAACCCAGAGTAGATCCACCAGCTTACTGACACCCAAATCATGACCACCACTGATCAGAGACATTATACCTCTCCACACCCGTTGTTGTGAAACACAACTGGGAGGGTGACATTACACTCATGTCCCAAGCTGCATCAATAGGAATGTAGTGTCTAGATCAAGGGACGTAATAGTGCCACTCATTTCTGCTATGGTCAGACTTCACCTGGAAGATGGTATCCAGTTCTAGGTTCCACAATTCAAGAGGAATATTGAAAAACTGGAGCGTGTCCAGAGGAGGGTGACTAAAATGGTGAAGGGTCTGGAAACCAAGCCCTATGAGGAACGACTTAGGGAACTGGGTATGTTTAGCCTGGAGAAGAGAAGGTTAAGAGGTGGCATGAAAGCACTGTTTAAATATTTGATGGCATGTCATATTGAGGATGGAGGAAGTTTGTTTTCTGCTGCTTCACAGAGTAGGACAGGAAGCAGTGGATTCAAACTACGGGAAAAGAGATTCCATCTAAACATTAGGAAGAACTTCCTGGTGGTAACAGCTGTTTGATAGTGGAAGATGCTGCCCCAGAGAGTGGTGGAGTCTCCTTCTTTTGAAATTTTTCAAACAGAGGCTAGATGACCATCTGTTGGGAATTTTTTGACTATGTATTCTTGCATGGCAGGGGTTGGATTGGCCATCCTTCCAACTCTAGGATTTTATGATTTTATGATTCCTGCTGGTGGACATAGGTAAGTTTTGGCTAAATCAGGACCAGAATGCCATAATATATAGACTTCGGTTCTGATCCAATAGGGCTTTTCTTATGTATCCAAACTACTTTATTTTATTTATTTGTTTAACTTATCTTTTGTTTTTCCCCTGGCTCAGGACCCAAGGTGGTTTACAGTAAATTAAACCCAAAAAACAGCTAAAATCTTACTAATACAAGTGTTTCAAAAAGCTTTTATATAAACAATTTTAAGAATACAGCTTAAAATTCCTTTCAAACAAGATAAAAGCACAGCACACCCCATTAAAAGACCCTCTTGCCCCCATGAGTTAAGAGCCAAAGGCCCATCTAAATAAGGGGATTTGCCTACTGTAGGAAAGAGAAGAGAGAGAGGGGGCTGACTGAATTTCTAGTGGAAGGGAATTCCACAGCCTGGGAATTCCCTTCCTGTCCTGTGTCCGCACCAAATGTAACTGTGATGGTGATGGAACTGAGAGAAAACCATTCCCTGAAAAATCTTTACATCTGAGCAGGCTCATACAGGGAGACATGGCTTTTCAGATACTCTGGACCCAAGTTGTGTAGGGCCTCAAAGGTCATAACCATCACTTTCATTGTCCCTCTGTTTCCCTTTCAAAATGGTGACAGAAAGTTATGTAGGCACAATGGGTTTTGAGATATATATATTTGGTATATTTGCGTGCCTTAAGGTGGGCTTTGGGTACAATTTTAGGGCAATATTCACCCAGATATCAGACCCAATGTTTTAGAAAAGATATTAGGGGGGGCTCAGGGGACTTTTGAAGAGTTGTGGAGGGTTCAGGGCCTGTAGAAGTGAGGTTAGAGGATCTCATGTGCTGAATTCAGGGGACTCTGGTAGAACTCACCAAACTATGAATCCCATGATTCCATCAAACTACCCATCCCATGAGTCATGGCTGTTATCCAGTTGCTATAATTGTGGAGGATAAATGCACTCAGAGTAATCTTGGTGCTAGTTGACCTTCCATGGAGAAGGTCTTCCAAAGATGTGGGTTTACCACTAAGGTCTTCTGCTTTCTTCTTACTTTCACCAAGAACATCTCCTGGTAAAGGAACTCAGAGAAGATCCTCCTCAAAAAACATTAAAACGTGGGCAAGTTCTTACTTTCTAGTCCTCATCATGTTCCACAAGCTCTGCAAGCTATTACAAGTCAAATTAATTTCATACAGAAAAAAGAGAAAAAATGGGGGAGCAAAAAAAAAAAAAAAAATCCTCACTCCTGGCTTTACTTTGTAACTGTCTTTAATATCGTTATGCCGAGTTTTTACTCCACTAAACCAAGCTGGCAACCAGCAAAGATCACACACGTAAAGATGTCTTAATCTTAAGTATAATTAGATATAATACCACATGCAGTGCTGTATGATTAGTAAAATATATGATCATTAGTTATTAGATTAATGTGTAACGGGGAAGCCATTTGTAAGCAGAAATGAAATAGCTCAATTTGCTGTAATTGACTGATCTCCCATAGAGATTACGGGTGTATTTGAAATTTCAGTAGATGCTTCTAACCAATAAATGTAGAGAGACAAAGCCATCATCTTTTTGGGGAGGGAGATCTACAGAAATCAGTGGTTGGGTCTCTAGCAGTGGGGTCCAACATTTTATTAGTTACTCATGGTGGTCCATGGACTAATGGCGGCCCATAGGTCATTTATTTATTTATTATTCAATAAATCCCAAAAAGCAAAGTTTGATTTTGCCATTTTATATAAGCGGCACCATTTTACTATGCCACTGTAATTAATGGGACTTGAGCATCCATGGATTTTAGTATCCATAGGGAGTCCTGGAATCAAACCCCAGCAGATATCAAGGGCCCACTACTCTCTTTTTATTAATGGCATAGAAACCGATCCCTATTCTATCCATATGTAAAGAGATCTTGTAGCACCTTTGAGACTAACTGAAGGAAATTGGCAGCATGAGCTTTCTCAGACTAAAGTCTACTTCCTCAGATGCAAAAGCTCATGCTGCCAACCTCTTCCTTTCAGTTAGTCTCAAAGGTGCTGCAAGATCTCTCTACATACTGATTCTACAGACTAACAGGGCTATATCTTTCTATTCTTTCCATGTTATTCCTGTGTCTGGTTATATATATTTTAAAAAGTTCTGTTAAAGAAGTAATGCCCAGGAGCACATCCACTTCATTCACTGAGGTATACCTGTATCTGGTTGTCTAAAGGGTTATGCTGAATTATGTGCAGTTAGTTCTTGATTCAGGAATGTGCTCTAACAAGAACTTGGAGAAAGTCCTATATAGGAGCAAATATTCGGCATGAACCCTGCAGCACTGTGGCTTCTCCTCTTCATCAGTGCTTGCCAAGTGTTAGCAGATAAAAGCCACTGAACTTGGGTTTAATCCATCTGCATTGCAGGTCTCTTCTGTGCCACGCTCCGCCTCTAGATTCCGATGAACCCAGAGTACCAAATGCCAGAGGAATACACAATCAAGCATTTCCTTTGGAGACAAGATCTACCAATCCCTTAAATTATCCACTGACACCTCATAACATTCAGAGGTGCCCTTGGCACCCCACAACTCTTTCACTCCTCCCCTTTCTTAAATAGGTTTCCTTATGGTTTTTAATTTAGATGTATTTTTTTTATTTTTTTATTTTTTTTAGCCACAGCAAATAAGTGAACCATTCAAATTGAAACGCTGGAATGAACTGAGCTGAACAATAAACTAAAAGATGCCTAGAGCAAGTTGAGCAATAAACAGGTTTTTAATTTTTTTCCCTCCCCTCTTCCATCTCTCTGGTGTCTGTCTCTGATAGATGATGTGACAATGGAAGACTCCTCCATAAATTCTAAATTCTGAATACTAAATCAGTGAGCAAGAACCAAACTCTTGGAGACGTCCCGTCTGCCAGCTCCTTTACTACTGCACCTCTTCCAAACAGATTAGAATACATCTCATGCTACAGATAAATAAATAGACAGACAGATGGGAATATAAGAAGATCAACAAAAATAAGCATGCATTTCTGGGTGTCATATATTTGACTTAGTCTAATTTGGTCAGGGCTCAATTTGGTGATATCTTTTTAAAGACACGCTGTTGTCTTTCACCAAACTTTCTCAAAAACTTGCTCAAAGGTTGAAATGCCGGAAGAAAGATGGAGGTCTTTGACTTTGCTCAAGTGTCTAGCAATCTCCGTAGCATGTCACATAGAGATTGGTAGAAAGCACCCCATCTGAAAGAGGAAAAATATGAAGGATCGAAGGCAGATAAGTGTATCGACCAAAATGCCTTGGTTCAGATTCATGTTTTAAACAAATATGGATTAAAATCTCTCCCTTTACCTTTGTGCAGTTCTCTGGTTGATCATTCAGTGACTGGTGTGGTGGTGGTGATACAAGAAAACTAGGGTCAGAATCCTTATTCACATGTAACTTCCCCTATGGATGTTTAAAAACCTGGCCAGAAAGTTTACAGGTTAATCTCCCTGGTCTGAAGTGCTTAGGACCAGAAGTGTTTGGGATTTTAGATGTACTTATTTTGGTGGGATTTTGGAATACTTGCATATACATAATGAGATACTTTGGAGATGGGACCCAAGTCTAAACATGAAATTCATTTATGCTTTGTATACATCTTATGCCATAGCTTGAAGGTAATTTTATACACAATATTTTTCATAATTTTGTGCATGAAACAAAGTTGGCAGAAAGCAAAGGTGCCACTATCTCAGCTACCCATGTGGACAATTTTGGATTTTGCAGTATTTCAGATTTCCTGGGTAATATATTTTGCAGTATATATTTTGCAGTATACTTAAATATGTAACCTCTCTTGGTTGGACCTCCACAAACTTGATGGAAACATTCATCCAAGCTTTGATCACCAGCAAAATGGACTTCCTTCTCCCTGTGCAGCTGATTCCTGATAAAGTAGGTTGGGGAGTGGGTAAGTTTATGGCAATAGTGTCACAATCATGACTGATCATGAATATGGAATAGTTACCTAGATATACTCAGTAGTTAATGAGGAATACTGGCCCCAATTTTATCTTTGTTAAAAAAAATCAAATGGCAGTGATTTATAAAGCCTTATATAGTTTAGGTCCAGGTTATACGAAGAATTAGAATACATCTCATATTCTCCCATATGAGTCTCCTATGTTTTGAGATCTTCTGAGATGACCCTTCTCTCTAACCCACCAGACTCACAGGAACATCTGGTAGGACCACTGGAAAAGACCTTCTCTCAGTGCTTGCACCTAGTGTCTTCTTTCTTGCTTGCTTGCTTGCTTGCTTGCCATGCAGGAACACACAATCAAAGCATCCCTGGCAGATGGACACTTCCAAAGAAGGAGACTCCGTCACAATCTGAGGCAGCATCTTCCACTGTCAACCCATTCTTATTGTCAGGAAGTTCCTCCTGAGATTTAGGAGTTTATCACATGGGAGGGAAGCACCCAAATCCTGTGCATAAACAGGGTTTAAACCTAGGAAAATTCTGCAAGAGCAGGATTGTTTTCAGATAACGTTGCTTGAATTAAGCATTAATATGACATTAACTTGTGCAAAAAGCTGCAAAATTGCATCGCTTTTTAACTTTGGGAAAAATTCATGTGACATGTCTGAAAACAATCCCACTCTTGCAGGATATTCCCAGGATTTAAACCCTGTTTATCCACGGGATACGGACACTTTGCCTCCCATGTCATAAACTCTTTAGGTGGAATCTCTTTTCCTGTAGTCTGAGTCCATTGCTCCTTGTCCTAGTGTCTGGAGCCATAGAAAACAAGCCTCTTCCCTCTTCAATATGACAAGACAACCCTTCAAATATTTAAACATGACTATCATGTCCCCTCTTAGCCTTCTTTTCTTCAAGTTAAACATACCCAGCTCCCTAAGATGCTCCTTATAGGGCATGGTTTCCAGACCTTTCATCATTTTGCTTGCCTTCCTTTGGACATGTTCCATCTTGTCAACATCCTTCTTGAATTGAATTGCCCAGAACTGAACATAGTATTTCATGTGAGAGCTGACCAAAGCAGAATACAGTGGTACTATAACTCCCCTTGATCTAGGCACCATACTCTTGTTCCTGTCTGGAGCTCTCTTCCTAGAGGAGTAAGAGCTGTTTGAACCTTTCTAAGCTACTTTGAGTCCCAGACTGGGAAAATGGTGGGATGTTGTTGCTGTTATTTTTATTAGTTGTTGTTGTATTAGTATTATTAGTATTAGTATAATCATCATCAGTAGTAGTAGTAGTAGTGGTGGTGATGGTGGTAGTAGTATTACTCCAGCTTTCTTCCAGGCACTTCATGGTAGAGATGGTATTTCCAACATTTTGAATCTTTTCACAAAAGACTGAGTTTAGCTCATGAAGATAAGTCTTTGGCATGGATGATTTTTCAACCAAGCCTCTATTAGCCTTGCCCAGATTCCCTGTCCTCACCACAGAAAGTGGTCCACAAATATAATAATAAATATTTAAAATGAAGCTGCTGATCCAGAGATAGTCCCAACAGTCCCTTCCCCAGGAGAGTCCCAAAATGCAGACAGCTGGGTTGATCCAAATTAACACACCACTCTAGCAGTTTCAAACTCCAGCAGCAGCACCAGCAGGTCTTTTGTGAAGCTAATGGATCTTGATTGTCCATTTCAGCCCAAGCCATGTCAAAACATCTTGCATGATAACAAGGAGGGGCTGACAATAATATGTTCCTTGGAAAATCCATTTTGTCTCCATAATTTTTTTCCATCATGTCTTCCCTTATTTGCAACTAATTTTATTTTATTCTGAAATGTAAGGATCCATTCAAGGCATAGTACCTTCTTTTTTCAGTTAGAGTTCAGCACTTTTGTTAGCTCCTTTAAAACTTGATCTAAATCCCAGCGTGAAATCACTGCTCCCCTGACATGGAAACCACCATCCACCATAGATTCTGATGGATGAAAACCTTCTTTTATGAAGAGTCCAGTCTAAAGCACTAATATACAGCATAATTTATCTCTGCTCCATCTGAATAAATATTTGCACAAAGTATTTTGGGCATGGATTTATGATTGCATTTCTGGGTGCTGTACAAGGAACTGATGTTGTACAACGCATGATTTTCTTCTTATTAATACCCAATTTATGTGCAACTCTTTTCAGAAATGGAGATCTTGGGAACCTGGCATGAACCTGTGCTTCATCAGTTCAGAAAGGCAGCAGGTGAATCAAATTAGTACAGGGAAATGTATTAAAAATATTCATTTTGCTAATAGAAGCTCCTATTAAAATGCCTGCTTGTATATTAGACACCTTTGCTTATGATTCATAATATTTTGGTATCATACCAAAAATCAGTTTTTTTAAAAAAACAGAATGCCATCAAATTATATTTTCTATTAAAATGTTAATATCAAAACAAATTAAGCAAGGCTGCAGATTAACACATTAGCAAAACTGTTTTATTTATCATAACTCACACTCTTCCTCTTCTGATATGAATTATGGCATTGCTGAGAAGTACAACCTCACAAAATAATCTGAAGACTGGGGGGAAATGAATTAAACATAATACTTATTTGCATTTGTGTACACATACACACCTACCTAGCTAGCTACGTACCACACTGAGGTGGCCTTGGGTCTTCTTCTCCATTAAATGACTCCATCCTTTCTTCCTTATTGAGTCTTTGGATTTTATCACACCAGCTGGCTGTCCTACCATAATCACGCTAGTTTAAGAATGGAAGCATACCAGTTTGACATAATTTCTTATCACATTCTTCCCCACAATAGCACTTTGGAAATCCAAGGCCACATGGTCTATTCTCTGCACTACCAAATGCCACCTTCCAAGAGGAAATGGGACGACAAGTGATGAGGGCTGCCAATTGAATGTGCACACAACAGCTGGCTTCAGGAAGGTGTTGGCAGCTGTGATCTCTGGGAGATGGGGAAAGACACAGAATCACACTCACTCATACTTCATGACTACCTGAAAAGCGAAACTGCAGCAGAAGGGACCTATCACATGGAATAGCAGCAAGATTGAGAGTCTATTGACAGGTTTTGTCCATCAATGAAAAGGGACACTGCAGTAACAAATGGAATGCAAGGCAGTAGTAGGATGGACATGACATCATGTGATAAATATTGGCCAAAGATGCTTTTGTCCTGTTAAAATTCCACTTGTGTGATAAAATCCTTTGGTTCTGATCTTCCTGCCAGAACAAGAAGTTATAGTCCGAACAGAAAGCTAGATATGACATCGCTTCTTTGTTTCTGTCTTTTCAAATTCTTTGCAGAATCACAGCTTGAAAACTTGAAAACTCTTCTCAGAACCACAGCCTAAATCGTATTGTTTGACCTGTCTAGAACAGAGCCCTGTGTTGACTCGACATTGAACAACTGACTCATCAAGTCTACTCTGATTGGGACTAACCAACAGGATTCCAGATATGTTTATCCCTGTGTAGTGGTATGAGCCTAGGACTATGACTCTGAAGACGAGGGTTCAAATTTCCACTCGGCCATGGAAATTCACCAGTGACGTTGGGCCAGTCACACTCTCTCAGCTTAAGAGAAGGCAATGGCAAACTCCCTCTGAACAAACCTTGCCAAGAAGGTTCACTGTTGGTTGCCATTTGTTGGAAATGACTTGAAGACATACAACAACAGCGACAGCAACGAAGATCCCATTGATATTACTGTAATGCACTCTACATATGGTTGTGTTTGAAAGGTGCCCAGAAATTTCAACTGGCCCAAGGAGCTGTAGCCAGATTGTTAGCTGGGTCTGGCTACAGGGAGCACACAACACTTTGTTGTAACAGCTCCAATGGGTGTTAGTCCATTTCCTGGCAAAATTCAAAATTCTGGTGGTGAACTATAAAGCCCTTTACCTCTTGGCTCCAGACTATTTGAAAGGCTGCATCTCCCTCCATAAGACTGTTAGAGCCCTAAGATGTCCAAGTGAGCTCCATTTCTGTGTCCCACTACCTTCTCTGGCTTGTTTGGTGGGAACAAGAGAGTCCTTTCTTGGTGGCTGCTCCTTAAATTTAAAACCATAAGACCCAGTTGTACCCTCTGTGGCAACAGAGAACAAGCCAGCACCCTCTTCTTTAAATACCCTTGAGGTATTTAAAGAATGCAGTCTGTCACCCCTCAATCTTCTCTTCGCCATGCTGAACATGCCCAACTCCTTCAGGAGGACATCTGTTATACAAAGGGACTACTGCCAGCCTATAAGGGACAAGATTTCTGACCCTCAAAAAAGAGACACTCATGAGTCCATTGGAGTGATAAGATTGTCCAGAGAGGCAATAAGAAAGTCTTGTTTGGTGGAAACAAGGGAGACGGCCTTCTCGGTGGTTGCTCCTAGACTTTGGAAGTTCTTCCCTAGAGAGGCCAGGATGTCTGACTCCTTGCTATCCTTCCACTGGCAAGTAAAAACATTCTTATGCCCTCAGGCTTTTAGAAATTCATTGGGCTGGGCTTCTAACACTGTCCTGAGTTGTTTTGTTGATTTTATATGGTTTTTAATTAATTATAATGGTCTTAATATTGTTTGCTTGTTTTTATAGAATAACTAATAAATATACTTTTTTTAAACTAAAATGTTTGTATAATTTTTAATCTGAGCTATTGTTAATAGGTTGTAAATCACCCTGTGTCCCATTATTGGGAGGAATGGGGAATAAATTAAGGAACAAAATAATAATAATAATGTTGATGGACCACAGCTCTGCAAATCACAACAAGTGGCCATGCTGGCTGGGATATTACTGGAGTTGTAGTCAAAAAATTTCTCATTTCCAACCTCTGCTCAGAGCACACCTTTTTCTGTAAAACTATTTGGAATTGTGTCATTTGACCCTCATTTCTTATTAAACCTACTGTATATACAGTTGGCCCTTCTTATCTGTGGGGGTTTCATTTTGAAACCACCACCACCCCCCACAGATGGCAAAAACCATGGGACCTCAAGTGCCTTATTGGCTGTTCTCCCAGGGCTGCATGTATGCGAGGCCATTGAAATAAATATGGCTTGATGTCTGCAGATGCTTAAATCTGTGGATGGCAAGCCCACAGTTGGGGTGGGCACACTGCACTCATGTATAAGTATAGAAAATAACTTTAGAAATAAGTCTAGAAATCAAAAAAATCAACCCAAAAACCTGGATCCCTGGGTCAACAATAAGTACTATACCTTAACTCTTATTAAAACAAGGAGCTATCCCCTTTTCTGAGTAGCAGAACCTAAAAGAAGCACTGCCCACCCCCCATTCTCTCTGCCATGGCACAACTTCTGGCCTTTTTGAATGCCTGGGCAGAAAAATTGTGGCAGTAGCAGTTCTTAGGTGCTTCTTTCTGCAGATTCGTTTTTCTTTTTTTCTAATTTTGATTGTTCTCTCCTTGGCCTTTCTGCTTTTATTCCAACAGATCTGGTGGCCAAGGCTTTTCTTAGGGCTGGCTCTCCTTTTTTACACACACACACCCAAGAATTCTGGGTGAAATTCCTGATAAAGCAGGTTTTCTTAAAGTGAGCAATCTAGGCCACCCAGCTGATGGAGTGATGTCTATGCCCTACTTCCCAGTATAAGTATGCTCTCCACAAGCAAGGCCATTTTCAGTAACATGATGAAATGATATCCAACAGTGCTGATTCAATCTGCTTTCTAGATTGGAAGTGATCAGTCATGCCAATCCAAGTTAGTGCTGGTGGACAAAAGCATCCTAAGAAAGGGTTCTCAATCTCTTCTTTCTTTGCCCTCCTTTAAATCCAACATTTTCAGTTAATTCTTGTGTAACCCCTTATGTCAGGGGTCCCCAAACTACGGCCCACGGGCCTGACCCGGCCCATCAAGGCCTTCTTACCGGCCCATGGCTGGTCCTGCCGCCGCTCACACACACCACCGGACGCCATTTTGTCCTCCAAAATGGTGTCCAGAGTTGTGCACGTGCCCGGCGTCGCACGCACATGCATGCAACTCCGGGCGCCATTTTGGAAGACAAAATGGCGCCCGAGTCATGCGCATGCGCATGTGCGCCTCCGAACCCCGGAGATCTGGGGGCCAGCGAACTGGCCCCCAGATCAAAAAGTTTGGGGACCCCTGCCTTATGTCATGAGGCAAAAACACTATTTTTGTTCATACGTGTTGTAAGAACACAAGGAGACTCGTGCTGGACCAATCTATCTAGTCCAGCATTCTGTTCACACAATGGTCAAACAGTTGTCTATGGGGAAACCATCAGGAATACATGAGAGCAATTGCACCTGATGTCTTGTGTTCCCCATCAACTAATATACAAAAGCATGGATAGGTTAACCTCAAGTTAACTAAAAACATATTCAGGGGTAGCCAGGTTGGCTATACAGTACAATAACATCCAAGAACCACAAAGCAGTGATACTTTTATTGGACAACCAATTTTGTGCATTTTGGTTGGCCAATAAAGGTATCACTGTTCTGTGGACAGTTAACCAAATAGATGTGTTCTTGGGCATTACTTTTTTAGCACAAAATTTGGTGCAGAAGATAGAAATAACATGGAAATAATGATAGGTTCCTGCACCACAAAAAGAAGAACATTTCAACATTTCTGTTCAACTAAGACTTGCAAAAGTAAACAAAAATATTTTGAAACTTTTGGAGACCACCTGAAAGCTTCTTCTAAAATGCATCAAGGGATGACTTTTTCTTTTACCTGCCTCCATTTTTCTTATGAGTTTCATTTGGGTGGCCAGACTTATAAATCTGCCCCTTTTTTACATGCTAAGGGGAGCTGGGGAGGTAGGCTAGTCTGCTTTCTCCTATTATGTCTGTTTTGCTGTTCACTTATATCCAGAAAAGGATTCAAGAGGCACCTGCTGTTTATCTTTCCTGTTAGATACAGGCACACGCAGCTACAGAAGGATTGGCTAGAGCAGAATCCCACTCTTTCCCAGCTCATGCTTTGTTTATTGCATTGCTTATTTCAGGCACACTGCTGCAACCTAACACTAAAAATCTATTTCTCCCAGCCCTCCTTTACCATCCTCCCAATGCTGATGCTGCTAAATAAACAAACAAACTTTCAGCTAACCATAGGACAAGCTTTACAGGATGAACATGTCCAGAAGAGGGCAACCAAAATGGCAAAAGGTCTGGACACCCTATGAGGCAGCTTAGGAAGCTGGGTATATTTAGCCTGGAGAAGAGAAGGTTAAGCGGTGACATGGTAGTCATGTTTAAATATTGGAAGAATGTCATATTGAGGAGAGAGCAAGCTGGTTTTCAGCTGCTCTGGGGACTAGGACACGGAACAGTGGATTCAAACTACAAGAAAAGAGATTCCACCTCAACATTAGGAAGAATTTTCTGATGGCAAGAGCTGTTCAACAGTGGAATATGTTGCCTCGGAGGGTGGTGGAGTCTTCTTCTTTTAGGGTTTTTGTACAGAGGATGGATGGCCATCTGTCAGGGCTGCTGTGTCTTCTGTTATATTCTATTCTATGATTCTAGGATGAAGAGCAAAAGGGGGGCTGGATGAGCATAAAAAGACTTTTCCAAAAGGAGCTTCTTTGTCACAGAATTTGTTAACTAAGGATTTGTTAGCCAACATGACTAGTAACCACTGAGGCCCCTAACCTCAGTGAATTTATTTAATCTATCTTCAAAGCAGGTTGGTGGCCATTACTGGTCATCTAACTGGGCAGCCTAGTGTAGTGTCCAAGCATCTTGACTGGGACAAGGACTTTCAGAGTTTGGAAATTCACCATTTGGGAACAGCAACTATAAATCCTAGCCATTTGGAAAAGACTCTATGGCCATCCCCAATTGAACCCATGTTATGGAGAACAGAATATTTCTTCAGTATTGGGTCCAGGTCTAGCAGACCCCATTTATCTTTCCACACCATCATAATAGTTTCTTCTCTCACCAGCTAAGCAGTACGTGTTCTTAGTTACTTGATGATGATTACGAAGCTAATTAAAACATACTAAGAGATGCACAATAAACCTGCGTAGTGCATGAAGCAAATTAACCAAGTTCAGCTTGCCTGTTTCATTGCGCTTTTATTATGATGTTTTCAAATGAATTTTGAATAGTTTTCTTAATCTGTTTTATTTTGCTTCGGAGCAACCCAGACTTGCCAGGACCCCCACAGGAATGATTCTGAGAAGCGTGATGTGATACCAAAGCACATATCTTGATTTTCTTACTGCTTACTTATAATTAAGCTGTTTCGAGGTGTGAAATTAACAACCATAAAAAACACCCAGTTTATTGATCCAGGTGCAACCAGTGGATGCATTTGAAAATTTGCCTTCAGTACCAATTCAAAGTTATACTTGTTTGTGAAGATAGCTGAATCTTCAGCACACATGCAATCTCTGAAGTTGAAAAAGAAACACAGGCTAGCCATGTTTAGGGAGTTGAAAGTGCTATCCTTCCGGGGGGAGGAGGTATTAAAATTCTCAGATTTCTGTGGTGGCAAGGAGTGCTTTTGCACATTTAAAGCTTGTGAGACAACTATGCCCATTCCTTGAGATGTTGGATCTGGCCATGGTGGTACATGCCTAAATTATATCCTGTTTGAACTACTGTAATGCACTTTACTTGGAGCTGCATTTGAAGAGTGTTCGGAAACTGCAGCTGGTCCAAAGAGTTTCAGCCAGATGGTTAACTGGGACAGATTACAGAAACCATACTATGGACGTTATCACACAGGGCAAATCTCCTGGTTAATCCACACAAATCCCAAACAAAAACTGGAT